>OY992538.1:42501307-43101307 GCA_963921195.1 Pegoplata infirma
TACGTGATTGTAGTATACAAGGTAGAAAAAATACACTTTCACATTTTTTTTATAGTTTTCACTTAGTTTTCTCACAAAAAAAAAATTTCTTAAATTGTAATTAAAATATAAAAAAAATTAATGTGTGTTGGATTTGGTTAAATCTAATTAAACTTTGCGCCAAAATTTGCTTTCTTCTTTTGAAGTAATAAATTAATACACTATTGAATTAATTCTTGTGAAAAAATAATTTTTAAATCGATTAAAAATTTAAAAAAACCTATTTATAAGTTTTCTAGCTTAAAATTCAATTAATTAAATATTAAAAGAACAAACGATTTTAATAAAATTAATTTTTTCCGGTTTGTTTTTTTTTTTTGCTTTGTTATTTTAATAAATTATTTATTTTTCTTTTGTATTTTCTGTTTTTTTCATCTAAATTTTGATATATATATTTTTTTTTGCAAAATGTATGAATGTTCTTTCTGTATAATCTGTTAGATTAGTTTAGACATCAATGAATTTTCAAAACTATACATTTGGGTTTTTAATGTTTGGGGTATCATTAATTAACTTGCGCTAAAAATAAAATTAATATTAATTTGAAAAAAAAAATCTTTTTTATCTTCGTTTTTTTTTTTTAATATTCAAAATTATGTTTTTCTGTTTATATTTAAAAAAAAATAAATTTTATTCACACCTGTCTGTCTACCTGTAGCATAAAATTTATGTAATAGAAAAATTTAACTAACAAAAATTTTTGATTTGTTTTGATAAGTTTTAAACAAAATATAATTAAAGTTTTTAAACAAAATATTTATGCTGAATGCTAATTGATTTTTTATTTTGGAATATTTAAAATGATGTGAATGAGTATGAATGAATTCTGCAGGCATATCTTATTTATGGTTCAGGATTTTTGATTTTGAAAATTATAATTTGTTTTACCGTACCAGATGTTTAAACATAAATTCCATTAACAATAAATCTTAAAAATTGTGGTTTCTTTTAGCCAAAAATCTTTTAAATACAATAATTGACCCAATTATTTTAATTTATGGCAGAATATTTTACGGTTTCTTATTAAATTGTTGAAATTTTATGTAGTAGAATAAAAAAAATAATATTTCGTTTGACAAATTTTAACCCGTTAAGCATAGTACTCTGTTCGATTTCACGGGAAAAATATCTGTCAAACTCCATACACAGAAAAAATTTGAAACGAATTTCAATCAACAAAAACGCGGATTTAATCAATTTTTTGATTGAAATTCCTCCAATTAAAAAAATTGTTATACCAATCATCAAATTGTAGGTGATTGATTGAAAATTTTTTCAATCAAACAATTTTTCGATATTGATCAAACGATTGATCAATTTTTTATTTATAGTCAATCAAAATATTGATTGATTTAGCAAATGAATTGTAAGCTTATGACAAAATTATCAATAAATGCATATTTTTTGTAGAGTTGTGTCGTTCACGAACGAACTAGTTCAATTGAACTATTCACTTAACTGAACGGTTTATCTAGTTCGTTCATTTCAGCTCTTTTAGGTCTTTTCGTTCATTCAGCTCAATTGGTCATTACTTCATTTTGATCTTTTAGTTCGGCCGTTCAATTTTTTTTTGTTAATTTTGTCATTAGGCGTTAGTTTTCAATCCTCTTTTGGCACGCTTTCTCATAATTTATGTTTTTTTTACAAAAATTGTATATATTTCTTTTAATTAATGTTTTTATTCAACATTTTTTTGTATTTTTTGAATGAAAGCCAAAACAACAGAAATGATCAAAATGATTCGATCACGAACTGTTGAACGACAACAAAATTTGACCGATTTGAACTAGATGAACGACCAACAGACATGATCAACATGTTTCGTTTACGAACTGTTGAACGAAAACAACAAGAGCGATTGAACTAGATGAACGAACTAGGTCTTTTATCTGAAATGAACGAAAATGAGCGCTCACTCAATTGAACGATTAAGCACAAGTCTAATTTTTTGCATTTCAATATGTTGAGTTGAGTTGAGGGTGGGTTGTACAAGCCTAAAAATAAGTAAATTTTCTAGGCAAGTCCATGGCGCTCAGACTTAAAATAGTCCATTGTACCGTACCCTGAAAAGAAAGATTAAGTAAGGGTGAGAAAAGGTTGAGAAGAAAAAGAAAGAAAAGTGCTTGTTCAGAATTTTACAGTTGCTTTTACAAACTTGAGAAAATCAGACAAGGGAAGTCCATGGACCGTATCCGTAGACAGAATATCAGAACCCAATATCCGCAGTCTATCCATTGAGAACGCTGGACAACAACAGATGTAATGTTCAGTTGTGTCATCATCCTCAAGACAAGCCACGCATAATGGGTCTGATAAGACACCTAATCTCGTCATATGACGAGCACAGGCATTGTGTCCCGTAATTAAGCCAGTAAGTCAGCGACAGTCTATTCTACTGAGGCTGAGTAGATAGTTAGCCACTTTCTTGTCTGGCTTAATCACAAAACGTTTGGTATTCTTGCATGCCAGCTCATTTGACCATCTCTCCATGCAAGTTTCTTTCATATGAGAGTTGATCCAACGCATCAGCCATGTCAAGCCAATACCAATTTGAGGTTCCGGATTGTAAGGAATTGTATCAGAGCCAAGATTTGCCAAAGAGTCGGCAATCTCGTTTCCCCGTATTCCCCTATGACCCGGAACCCACAGAAGACTGACGCTATTCCCACATGATACCTCATTGAGTCTGCGTCTACATTCCTGGACAATTTTGGACGAAGTGACTGGAGATTCAAGTGCAATGAGCGCAGCCTGGCTGTCCCTGCAAATACTGCAAATACACTCAGAAAATTATGTAAGTTACTACATGTTAGTTGTTTGTATATTTTACAGTAGTTAGTTGTTTTCAAATACAAAGTCAGTTGTTTTTGCATGAAAAATATCAAACAACTATTTCTGTTAGTTATTTTAAGTCGTTTTTTTGAATAACTAACAAAAAAGTACTGTAATGTAGTAACAGTTATTTAAAGTAGTTAATTTTATTTTTTTTCTCTGAAAAATTTTCAAAGTTTTTTTTCTAAAAATAAAAATAAATTTTCGTTTTTTTATTTTTCACTACTTTTTTTTTTTAAAAAAAAAAATTTTGAAAAAATTTGGTCTCAAATTTTTTTTTCAGAAAATTTTTTTTCAAAAATTATATATTGATTATTTTTTTTTACTACATGTTAGTCGTTTTGACTACAAATGTAAGTAGTTTTTACTACATAAGTCAGTTATTTTTTGTCAGTTAAAATAACTAACATTGTTAGTTGATTTAACTGAAAAAGTAGTTGACCCCAAAATAACTTACAAAGTAGTTATTTTAACTGACATTTTCAGTTGATTTTACTAACATAATTTTTTAAGTGTACTGATTCTCCTATTACTCCATCTGTTCCTAATTATCCAGGTCGCTACGTCCAAAATAGCAAATATTTCAGTCTGAAATACTGTAGCCATTTTTCCCACAGCAATATAGCATTTGGTCGCATCGTCCAAATAATAGCCAGACCCAGAGCCATTTAAGTTACTGGATCCATCCGTGTAGAAAGTATCCGTGTAATTTTCCAGTAGGTCTGCTGGGTTTCCCCAGTCTTCCCTACTCGGAAATATTACAGTAAACTTCCTACCAAACTCGATGCAAGAGGTTGTACTGTCCAAAGGCATAGAAAACATCGGACAAAGTTCCGATAGCCTATTGAACAGACGACCATGTCCCACATTGTACTCCCCATGCCATGTTCCGCTTTTGCGGAGCCTGCACAAAGATTTCATGGCTTCTCCTTGAATATGTAAGTCCAAGGAAAGCATATCTAATATAGCGTCCAGAGCTGCGCCTGAGGTGGTGCTCATGGCACCAGTAATTCCCAAGGCATCCACTCTTTGTAGTCCGTTAAGCTTGGATCGAATAGTTTTTACCATCGTTCTCGGCCACCAGACTACCGCCGCATAAGTCACAATAGGTCTAATTACAGCTATGTACATCCAATGTACATTAGCAGGTCTTAGAGCCCATGTCTTTCCAAAAGCTCGCCGACACTGCCAGAAAATCCGAAGTGCCCGTGAAACTTTTTGTTCAACATGTTTTGTCCACATTAGTTTACTATCTAGGGTAACCCCTAAATACTTAACTTCTGTGGACGGTTGAAGAGTTATTCAACATAGGAAGCTGAAGACCATTATGTTTGGTTCTTCGCGTGAACAACACGAGTGTTGTCTTATTTGGATTGACAGACAATCCATGTCGATTGCACCAGTTGTCCATCAAGTCAATAACGGTCTGAATTTTCTTGCATACCAAGTTAAGTAACTTTCCGGATACTAATGCGCACACACACTCAGAAAATTATGTAAGTTACTACATGCTAGTTATTTGTACATTTTACAGTAGTTAGTTGTTTTCAACTACAAAGTCAGTTGTTTTTGTATGAAAAATATCAAACAATTATTTCTGTTAGTTAATTTAAGTCGTTTTTTTGAACAACTTACAAAAAAGTACTGTGATGTAGAGCAGTTATTTAAAGTAGTTAATTTTATTTTATTTATCTCTGAAAAATTTTCGTTTTTTTTTATTTTTCACAACTTTTTTTAAAAAAAAAAACTTGGAAAAAATTTGGTCTTCAATTTTTTTTTTTGAAAAATGTTTAAAAAAAAAAAAATATATATATTGATTATTTTATTTTTACTGCATTTTAGTTGTTTTGACTACAAATGTAAGTAGTTTTTACTACATAAGTCAGTTGTTTTTTGTCAGTTAAAATAACTAACATTGTTAGTTGATTTAACTGAAAAAGTAGTTGACCCCAAAACAACTTACAAAGTAGTTATTTTAACTGACATTTTCAGTTGATTTTACTAACATAATTTTTTGAGTGCATCGTCAGCGTATGCCTGTATGTGTACACTAGAGGTGTTCTTATAAACCAAAATCACCTTTTTATACCTGGTAGGGTCCTAAATTGTTCTTTAGTATCTAAAAATGAGTGAGCCAAAATTTGGGGACAATCGGCTAAAAATAACTCGTGCCGAAAATGGATTGAAGTTTTGAGACATTCTGATATGAAAGAAAAACCCTTTTTTTCTAGTTTTTGGAAAGATATTGGTACTTGTTATTTTTTGTTAATTTTTTTGTAAAACAATATGAAAATGGTATTAAATTACCTTTCCAAAAAGACTAATAAAATTAAAATCGGATAAAAAAAAAACATTTTACGCATACATGCCCCAGACCATTGTATGGTTTTTAAAGCCAGAATTTCAAAATTTTCAAAATTTTGAGGCAAAAAATAAAAAAAAAATAAATTTTACTTTATGATCATATTGAAAACGTGTTTACGATTAAAAATAGCAGATATGGTAGTCAAGATTTTTTTTTTATTTTTCGCCGGTAGTGACAAAACTTCCGCGGATTCCAAATAAAATGCGTTTTTTTACAATAATTTAGCAAATATTGGAAATTTTTTTCTTTATTGTACGGAACGAAGCGTAAAATGTAAATTCTGTAACTTTTGAGAAATCGTATATATGCAGATATCTTGTATTAAAGAAATATGTAATGTCCCAAAATTTGTCATTTCACCTCGATGAAAAGGGGTTAAAGATGCCCTATTTCTCTAAAAATTTACAGAATTTATGTTTTACACTTGGTATAGTACAACACAGAACATTTTTTTTTGCATATTTGCCAAATTATCATAGAAAAACACATTTTCTTTGAAATCCGCGGAAATTATATCACTATCCATGCCAAATTAAAAAAAAAGCTAGACTACCATATTTGTTAGTTTTTAACTATAACATGTTTCTAATAACATTATAAAGTAAAATTTATTTTTTTTGTTTTTTTGCCTAAACATTTTGAACATTTTAAAATTTTGGCTTTAAAAACCATACAAAGGTCTGGGGCATGTATGCCTAAAATGCTTATTTTTTATCCGATTTGAATTTTTTTAAGCTTTTTGGAAAGGTAATTTTTTATTTTTTCACAAAAAATTTAACAAAAAATACTATATACCAATATTTTTCAAAAAACCAGAAAAAAATGTTTTTTTCATCTCATAAGAGTGTCCCAAAACTTCAATCCATTTTCGGCACGAGTTATTTTTATCCGATTGTCTCCAAATTTTGGCTCACTCATTTTTAGATACTAAACTACAATTTAGGATCCTACCAGGTATTAAAAAGTGATTTTGAAAAATTACCTTAGTCGTAAGGACACCTTTAGTGTACACCTAGAGCTTGTATTTTAACCAAGAGTGAGTTTACCACAAAACACCATAGCAAAGGAGAGAGAACACCCCTTGGGGGCAACCTCTACTAACCTCAACCGTTACTTTTGTGCCCCACTCATCCTCAGCCGTCAACAATCTCCGGGAGAGCATAAAATGAATCCACTTGACTAGAACTGGATCCACGCCATGCAAAAATATGTTGCTAACAGTATGTTGCTAACAGTAAAATAAGTAAAACCCGATTATTGTGTATATTTTTGAATAAATCTATTCAAATAAATTAAAGCGCAAACAAAATATGGTATGTTGAAAATTTGGAATTCGACAGGTAAAGAAAATAACAATAATTTTAATCAAACTATTGATTGACTCATTAAAATTTTTCTGATTAATAGATTTAATTGAAAATTAAGCCAATAATTTTTTGTGTGTATAAACAAACTTTTTTGACAATATTGACATTTAGACAGTTTTTTAATATTTTTGTACACGGAAACCGTAAGTCGTACTTAAAAACTTATAAAAACAATATTGTAGATACAGTTATGAAGATTTAAAACTTTTTTAATAAAATTTATTTAATTTAAAATTTAAGGACACCATGGATTTCCAAATGCAAAATTTTGTTTTAAAGTTTAGAATGCCCTTTTACACTGGTAAAATTTCAGAGAGGTCTTTTTTCATATTGTTGAGCAAAGTTTGTTAAAGAGCCAAATATTTGATTTTTTTTCAAAATTTTGACAAAAATTCAAATATGTAGTTGGCTCTAGACAGTTTTTTTGTGCTTTTTTACTCGGAAACCAAAAGTTGTACGAAAAAACTTTCTGTGACAATATTGTTGATAAAATTATGGAGATTTTAAATTTAGAAACCAAAAAACTTTCCAAAAAAATTTTTAAATCAATTTTGGAATGCCCTTTTTTCCTGTCAAGGACACCATAGATTTCCAAACCCAAAAATTTGTATTAAAGTTTAAAAGGTCCTTTTAACGCTGTTAAAATTTCAGGGAGGTGTTTTTTCGGATTGTCGAGCAATCAATTTTCAAAATTTTGAAAAAAATCAAATATTTGGCTATCTAACAAACCTTGAAAATTTATTGCTCAATAATACGAAAAATACACCTCTCTGAAATTTTAATAGCGTTAAAATTACAATCTAAACTTTAATACAAAATTTTGTTTTTGAAAATCCATGGTGTCCTTCCCAGGAAAAATAGATATTCAAATATGGTTTTAAAAATTTTTTCTTGAAATTTTTCAACAATTTTTTTTTCTAAATTTAAAATCCTCATAATTGTATAAACAATATTGTTTTTACAAGTTTTTTCGTAGGACTTACGGTTTCTGAGCACAAAAATGTTAAAAAACTGTCTAAAAGTCAATATTGTCAAAAAAGCGTTGTTTTAAACGCCCATGTCTTCCAAAGTATTGATAAAAAAATATGGTTTTTAATCATTTACAAAGCCCTATCAAATAACCAAAAATAAATAAAATCTGTGATCCGTCAGTTAAATTTCCCATGGATTTGCTCATACACATAAGTATGGATGAGATTTTCATGCACTAAAAATCGAAAAAAGTTCAAAATATGCACTAAAAACCTAAAAATATGCACTAAAAAATAAAATGTGTGCAATAAAAATCTTGTTTTCATAGGAAAAACTTCTTAAAAAGCAAAAAATAACGCCGGGTTTAAATAGTAACAATTAAAATTTTATATAAGCAAGATTTTTTAGAAATTAAGACAATCTATAAAAAAAAAAAAAAATAAAGTAAAAAACAATTTTTTCTTATTTCTAAAATAAATTTTTAAAATTTAAAATAGTTTTTAAAACAAATAAATTTCAATTTGTGTTTTTGTTAATTTATGCCAAAATATGCAAAAATAGTTGGAAATATGCACAAAATATGCATTTTAAACCAAAATATGCAAAAATATGCATTTTCAAGAAAATATGCAAAAATATGCAAAAACAAATCGTTACCATTTTAACGCAAATTTCTTGATTCGGAAAGAAAATTGGTCGATATCGTTTTTAGACTATTGACATTTTTTGCATTTCCATGCATTTGCATGGAAATCTCATCCCTATACATAAGTCAATAACAAGGCTGACCTAAGAGGCCTCCCATACAAAATGACATTTTTGTTAAATTTGCTCCAACCGCTCTAACTGCCCTAAGAGTGCCCCTAAAGCAATATGAAAGATGTGATCACACCTTTTTCGATCAAAAATGGATTTTTATGTAAAAATTCTAAAAAAAAACTTTAAATTTTTCAAGTTTAAACGTTTAACAGTTAAATACAAATTTTTAAAAATAACATTTTATTTGATCAATTTTTAATTGATTTTGTTTTTTGTTTGTTTATATGCTAAATTTTAACCTTTTGTTTTTAACTTCAACAATGAAATTTTTTTAAATTTTTGTTGTACTTTTAATGTAGGTACATTTGTATTTTATGATTGTTTAATTTTTTAATCATTAACATTCGCATTCACATTAATTACAAAAAAATCTGAAAGAAATTCAATTATTTATTTTACACCTTTGTGAGTTTTGTAGGTGAATTGTTTACTTAAAAAATCAAATAAATTCAAAATAAACATATTGAAGTACTCGTGCTATTCTGCTGGAACTACATATAAACACATATGATACAATCCATATTATATTTGCATTGAAGAAAATGTTTAAAATTGTCAAAAGGTAAAGCAGTTATTTAAACTCGATAATTACAACTTAATTATAGTTTAATCCACTCAAAAAAGTAATAGCATTTGTAAAATCAGCATACCCGACAAACCCAAAATCGTGTTTGACTTTCTTGATGCAAGACCAGTGTTGGTAAATATGGACTGACAAACATGCCAAAAAAAAGTTTCCTTAGGCTTTATCTCGAAAACTAGAGCTGACCTAAAGAAACGGTTGCCAGATTTCAAATCAAAATCAGCTAACAGAACCCGGGGGAAAAAATAAAAATAGTGTCAGCCTGTGTAATGTTGATATGGATTGCCTCATATGTGTATAGTAAAGTGTTGAAATTTAATGAATTTTAACACATATTTTCGTAGTGAATTAAATAATACATTTTGATGCGAAAAACAATAATTCATTTACTTATTTTGTATATAAACCCCCTGCCCACTGCTACCAAATATCACTGTCAAGACCGAGAATTTCGTGAAATTCCGCGTAAGGGTTTTAATTTCACATAGAGTGTTATTTCTATGCACTGAATTTTTCAACGTTTTCCGAAAATTTTTTGTATTTTAACGGAGTTTTTTAGAATTTTTATAATCTCCACTCTTGTTATAGAGGGTATAATAAGTTTGTCAATCCGTTTGTAACATCTCGAAATATTGGTCAATCTTTTTTATTTAAAGAAATAATGGCAATTAAGATTTTATAAAAAAAATTCATACAAAAATAAATTTTTTTTAATTTTTTAAAAGTGATCCCGAAATTTCGTCCTTTTTTTAAATTTCTAAAAGTGATCCCCAAATTTCGTCCATTTTGCTCTATCTCTCTTATTCAGGAAAATAATGGGAAATAAAGATTTTATAAAAAATTACAAATACAAAAATAGATTTTTTTTATATTTTTGATTAAAAATTTTCGATTGTCTATTTTGCTCTAACTCTTTTATTTATTCAAGAATTGTTTTTTTTTTTTAAATTTTTGACAGTGATCCCCAGATTTCGTATATTTTTCTCTATCTGTTGCAAATAAAGATTTTATAAAAAATTTTATTCAAAAATAGATTTATTTATATTTTTGATAGTGATCCCCAGATTACGTCTATTTTCGTCTATCCTTTTTATTTAAGGAAATAATGGCAAATAAAGATTTTATAAAAAATTTTACTCAAAAATATTTTTTTTTTATATTTTTGATAGTGATTCCCAAATTTTGTCTATTTTGCTCTATCTCTTTTATTTAAAAAAAAAAATGGCAAATAAAGTTTTAAAAAAAAATTATACAAAAATAAATCCCCAGATTTCGTCTATTTTGCTCTGTCTCTTTAATTTAAGAAAATAATGGCAAATCAACATTTTATAAAAAATTTCATACAAATATAGATTTTTTGAAATTCTTTGAAATTTTTGATAGTGATCCCCAGATTTAGTCTATTTTGCTCTAACTCTTTTTTTAAGGAAATAATGGCTAATAACACTGTACAACAAAATCAAATTTTTTCCAAAATTACAAAGTCAGACCAAAAAATTTTGATAGAAGAGACAAAAAAAAAATACACGTGTATCGGCGTTTTGAAAGTTTACATCTGGATTTCATTTTAGGGGGAGGTAAAGTTTCCCCCAAATGCAAATGTTGTATTGTCAATCTTCATTGAATATCGAGTGAAGCTTACATTTAAAGTATATGGTGTGTTCAGCAAATTTATATAAAATGTTACGGAGAACATTTTTGTGGAATATATTAACCCTCTAGCTCCTCAAGATAAGGGTCTTTTTTGTCCTTCTTTTCAAAAAGTGCAAAAAACACCATTAAAACAGGGATTTAAGGGGTTTAAATGTTCCGCAAAAATATTCGCCGTAAAATTTTACTATAAGTCCTTAAATACACCAAAACGGAAAACTCAACCAGAAAGTCAGAAATAACACACAACAAAAGAGAGCTTAGGGTTAATTTCGCATTTATTAAAAAATCGAGTAAAGCTTACGTTTAAAGTATATGGTGTGTTCAGCAAATTTACGTAAAATGTTACGGAGAACATTTTTGTAGAATATGTTAACCCTCTAACTCCTCAATTTAAGGGTCTTTTTTGTCCTTCTTTTCAAAAAGAGCAAAAAAACTCCATTTAAACAGGGGTTTAAGGGGTTACAATGTTCCGCAAAAATATCCGCCGTGAAATTTTACTATAAGTCTCTGAATACACCAAAACGGAAAACTTAACAAGAAAGTCAGAAATAAGACACAACAAAAGAGAGCTTAGGGTTAATTTCGCATCCCGAGTAAAAATTTGTATATGGTGCAATATATAATGATATGTAACACAATATATATTTATACGCAATTTGATCCGAATAATGGTGGATGTTTTTGCATTAAAAAAGATCAACTTGTATAAAATATAATCTGATTTCATCCGAGTTTTGACCAGACATTGCTATATATTGGTGGATCTAATTAGATCTAATTGCATAAAAACATATAAAATCCTGGTGTTTTTTGGTTTGGGTTGAGATACACCACAGGTCAACGATACATTCACCAAACATTTAATTTTCTAAAACAAAAAAATGTTTGGGTACGCTTCGAACCAGATAGGTGATATACATAACCCTAACAAGAAATGTTTAGGAACATTTTAAAAAGTTTCTTATACTTTGCCTAAAAAACTTAGAAAATTTTTGGTTAATTGTAAACATATATAGGTTTATATGGAACAGCATAAGCTATATATAATTTTATGTTAAATTATACAGAAAAAGAAATTTTGTATTGACCCTCATATAATTTTATATAATTATATCAACCGTACACCTTTTAATCCGAATCATGATTAAATTATATATAACTGCATATGATTGCATTTAAAAAATTTAGAAAATATCCCACGGGATATATAATTATATATGATATATTATGTTTGTATCAAATTATATATTGTTATATATGTTTATTTTTACTCGGGATTTATTAAGAAAATCGAGTAAATCTTACGTTTAAAGTATATGGTATGTTTAGCAAATTTATGTAAAATGTTATGGAGAACATTTTCGTAGAAGAGGTTAACCCTCTAACTCCTCAAGATAAGCGTCTTTTTTGTCCTTCTTTTAAAAAAGAGCAAAACACACCACTAAAACAGGGATTTAGGGGGTGAAAATGTTCTGCAAAAATATTCGCCGTGAAATTTTACTATAAGTCCTTTTCACGGCAAATATTTTTGGGGAACATTTTTACCCCTTAAATAGCTGTTTTAATGGTGTTTTTTGCTCTTTTTTAAAAGAAGGACAAAAAAGACCCTTACCTTGAGGAGTTAGAGGGTTAACATATTCTACAAAAATGTTCTTCGTAACATTTTACATAAAATTGCTAAACACACCATTTACTTTAAACGTAAGCTTTACTCGATTTTCTTTATAAATACGAAATTAAACCTAAGCTCTCTTTTGTTGTGTCTTATTTCTGACTTTCTTGTTAAGTTTTCCGTTTTGGTGTATTCAGGGACTTATAGTAAAATTTCACGGCGGATATTTTTGCGGAACATTGTAACCCCTTAAATCCCTGTTTTAATGGTGTTTTTTGCTCTTTTTGAAAAGAAGGACAAAAAAGACCCTTATATTGAGGAGTTAGAGGGTTAACATATTCTACAAAAATGTTCTACGTAACATTCTACGTAAATTTGCTGAACACACCATATACTTTAAACGTAAGCTTTACTCGATTTTCTTAATAAATGCGAAATTAACCCTAAGCTCTCTTTTGTTGTGTCTTATTTCTGACTTTCTGGTTGAATTTTCCGTTTTGGTGTATTCAAGGACTTATAGTAAAATTTTACGGCGAATATTTTTGAGGAACATTTAAACCCCTTAAATCCCTGTTTTAGTTGTGTTTTTTGCTCTTTTTGAAATGAAGGACAAAAAAGACCCTTATCTTGATGAGTTAGAGGGTTAACATATTCTACGAAAATGTTCTCCGTAACATTTTACATAAATTTGCTAAGCACACCATATACTTTAAACGTAAGCTTCACTCGATATTCAATGACGATTATCAATACAACATTTGCATTTGGGGGAAACTTTACCTCCCCCTAAAATGAAACCCAGATGTAAACTTTCAAAACGCCGATACACGTGTATTTTTTTTTTGTCTCTTCTATCAAAATTTTTTGGTCTGACCTTGTAATTTTTTTTTGTGTTGTGCAGTGTAATGATTTTATAAATAATTTCATAAAAAATTGATTTTTTTAAATTTTTCATAGTGATCCCCAGATTTCGTATATATTGCTCTATCTCTTTTATTTAAGGAAAAAATGGCAAATAAAGATTTTATAAAAAATTTCATACAAAAATTGATTTTTTAAAATTTTTTCCAGTGATCCCCAGATTTCCTGTATTTTTCTCTATTTCTTTTATTTAAGGAAATAATGGCAAATAAAGATTTTATAAAAAAATTCATACAAAAACAAATTTTTTGAAATTTTTGATAGTGATCCCCAGATTTCCTCTATTTT
Source organism: Pegoplata infirma (assembly GCA_963921195.1). Classification (NCBI taxonomy): domain Eukaryota; kingdom Metazoa; phylum Arthropoda; class Insecta; order Diptera; family Anthomyiidae; genus Pegoplata; species Pegoplata infirma. The sequence goes on from OY992538.1 coordinate 42,514,759, forward strand.
GCTCTATCTCTTTTATTTAAGAAATTGTAATCCCTAATTTTGTCTATTTTACTGTATATCTTTTATTTAAGGAAATAATGGCAAATAAATTTTTATAAACAATTTCATACAAAAAAAGATTTTGTGAAATTTTTAAAAATTTTTTATAGTGAACCCAAGATTTTGTCAACTTTGCTCTATCTCTTTTATTAAAGGAAATATTGGCAATTAAAGATTTAAAAAAAAAATCATACAAAAATTAATTTTTTTGCAATTTTTGTTAGTGATCCCCAAATTTTGTCTATTTTGCTCTAACTTTTTTATTTGAGGAAAAATGGCAAACAAAAAAATTTTCTTGCATAAATAGATTTTTGTGAAATTTTTGATTGTGATCCCCAGATTTCGTATATTTTGCCCTAACTCTTTTATTTAAAGAAATAATGGCAAATAACGATTTTATAAAAAATTTTATACAAAAATAGATTTTTAAAATTTTTGAAAGTGATCACCGAATTTCGTCTATTTTGCTCTATCTCTTTGATTTAAAGAAATAATGGCAATAAAGATTTTATAAAAAATTTAATTTTTTTAATAGTGATCCCTAAATTTTGTCTATTTTGCTCTAACTCTTTTATTTGAGAAAATAATGGCAAAAAAAGATTTTATAAAAAATTTCATACAAAAATATATTTTTTGAAATTTTTGATAGTAATCCCCAGATTTCGTATATATTGCTCTATCTCTTTAATTTAAGGAAATAATGACAAAGATTTTATAAAAAATTTCATTAAAAAAAAGATTTTTTGAAATTTTTGATAGTGATCCCAAAATTTTGTCTATTTTGCTCTGTCTCTTTTATTTAAGAAAATATTGGCAAATAATGATTTTATAAAAAATTTCCTACAAAAGTAGATTTTTTTAAATTTTTTTCATCCATCTTTTTTATTTAAGTAAATAATGGCAAATTAAGATACAAAAATATTTATATTTTTTTTAAATTTTTGATAGTGATCCCCAAATTTTGCCTATTTTGCTCTATCTCTTTTATTTAAGGAAATAATGGCAAATAAAGATTTTTTAAAAAAATTTCATACAAAAATAGATTTTTTAAAATTTTTTCTAGTGATTCTAGATTTCGTCTATTTTACTCTATCTCTTTTATTTAATAATAAAATAATGGCAAATAATGATTTTATAAAAATTTCATACAAAAATAGTTTCATTTGAAATTGTTGATAGTAATCCCCCGATTACGTCTATTTTTGTCTATCTCTTTTATTTAAGAAATAATGGCAAATACAAATTTCATACAAAAATAGATTTTTTGAAACTTTTGATAATTATCCCCAAATATTGTTTATTTTGCTCTAGTTTTTCATTTAAATTAACAAAAAAAAAAGATTTTTTTTGAAATTTTTAAAGTGATCCCCAGATTTCGGATAAATAATAAAATTCATTTAAGGATAAATAAAGATTTTATAAAAAATTTCATACAAAAATATATTTTTTTTTTAATTTTTGATTGTGATCCCCATATTTCGTCTATTTTGCTATATTTCTTTTATTTAAGGAAAATAATGGCAAATAAAGATTTTATAAAAAATTTCATATTTTGTGTTTTGCAATCACTTGGATTGGGATTTAACATATAATATGTGGAATTATTAAATATTGATCTCATTAAGGTTTTATGTATCTTCCTGTTTTGTTTTACTTTTTAATATTTTTAAAGCATACGTTAAGGAGCGAACAATAACTAACCCAATATCATCATGCATTTTTTGTGTTTTATTGGAAACTTTCGTTATATATATATTTTTTTGACAAACTTAAACAGATGGCGGTAGTATACGATTTATTATGTGATATTGTTTGTTTTTTCTTTGTCCCTTAAAGTATGCTGTAAAAATTTTGCAAAAATGATATGTGTTGAGTCGTAAATGTTTAAATCATAGTTGGCTTGTTTGTATGACAAATCCTGGCTCTAGCGATTGAAAAACACAGCTATTGCCCGCATTCATAGAAACACATAATTTCCCCAACTCTGTGGATGCGGCAAATAAAAATATTCGATTTTTCTTTTTTAATTGATAAATGTTGTGTGTTGATTTGTTTTGAAAATCAATTAAGCGTAATTATATGGCAATTGTAATTAATTTGCTTTAGCAATTATTATATATACACTACATCTGGTGATCGGTGAGAAATGATACGGTAGACATAGTAAAAACATACAGACACCACCACAGTTACAGTAGTGATTGTTATGGGAAATTATATAAAATAAAAATTCAACCAAAATTTGATTTTTTTTTTTAAATAAAAAATGCTAATAAATTTTAGTAATATTTTGTGTTTTGGCATAAAAATACTAATGAGACATGTTGGAAAAATAATGCAATAATAATATTATTATTTAATCAATCATTACAAAAATTTTTAAATTTTAGGGGAAATGATTTATAGAAAAATATTTAAAAATTGAATAAAAAATTTTAATCACACTGAAAAAAAAACCTTGTCAAATTACTAGAAAAAGTCAGGTAACCCCATTTTACAAATATTTGACAGTTTTCCTTGTTTTTTAACAACTAATTTTCGATCGATATTTACATTTTTTTGTAATTTGACAGTTTTTCTTGTAATTTTACAAATTTCCAAGGTTTTTTACAAAAAAAAAAAAACTTGTAAACTCAGAAGAATTCCTTGTTAGTTTTATTTGGCCAAAAAAGTTGTAAATTTACAATTTTATTGGTTAAAATCTTGTATTATTTAAAAAAAAAGTTTGTAATTTTTACTAGAAATTCTCGTAAAATAGGAAGTAGCAAAAAATCTATTAAAGTCAAGAAACCTCCTTGTAAGTTTTATCGACTCAAAAAAATTGTAAATTTACAATTTTATTAGTAAAAAGCTTGTAAAATTATAAAATTATTAGTAAAAAACTTGTAAAATAACAAGGAATTATTTTTTAAAAAAAAGTTACAAACTTTTCTTGTAATTTTACAAGGTTTTTTTTATGGGCAGTGTTTTTTAATATCCCAGCAAAAAATATATACTAACTATATACTAAACTATAACAAAAGTAATGAAATACAACAAAAATAACAAAAAACACAAGGAAAAACGCAAAGGAATTCTTTTCTACTCCACAAAAAGTTGATATTCAGCTCTTAACTCATTACCTTCCGCGACACTCCCATACAAATGTAAGTAGATATTCAGTAGATAAGAATTACATTTGTATGGGAGTGTCGCGGAAGGTAATGAGTTAAGAACTGAATAACTACACTGAAAAAAATAACCTTCCTGATATTAATGAAGCGGATTCATTATTTTGTTTTCATTACTTAAATAAAAGAATTCATAAGCTGATTGAAATTTCATGCATGTTATGAACAAATTTAATGAAACTTGTTTCATTAGATTTCATAATTTCATTAAAAAATATCATAAGATTTTTTAGAACTAAATACAACTCTGCGTTGCGAATAAGAGAAAGAAAACAGAACAAAAACATACGACGTTTTATTACACCACGCGTGTTTAGTCTAATTGTAATTTTTACATGTGTGTTAACTTTTTTCTAATAAAATAAAATAATTTTATATTTGTTAGCTTTGTTATTGAAACTTGTGTGTGTGTTATGCTGGTTATATCTAATTGAAATTACAAGTGAAAAGTTCCGTATAAGTGTTTCTTTTGACTGTTTCTTATAAAATATAATATAATTTGCAACAGAAAAATAGTTTTTTAAGTCATTAAAATTTTGTGATGAAATGTAAGGTAATTTGTGTTGTTCAATTGCTACGTTATTGTCACGTTTTGGCAGCATGTGTTTTTAAAGTCATCGCGTTTTTGTCTTTTATAGTTTACCTTATATGGCAATTCAGACCAATTTAAGTTTGGAGTAAAATTTTGTTGTGTGTAAAAACTAGGTGAAAACCATAAAAGTGTGCAATTAAGGGTCATGTTACAGACTCAATTCCGTTCGGAAGTGGAATAAGTGGTTCACTCGTAAAACGCAAAACAAATACTTTTTTTCGGAATGAAACCACTTTTAGCAATTCAATTCCTCTTTGATTTTTGAAAGTGATTTCATTCCGAAAAAAAAAATTGTTTTGCGTTTTACTAGTAACAACTTTTTTTTTAAATCCGATCGGAATTGAGTCTGTGACATGCCCCTAAATAAAATTTCAGTGACGGTTACAGTGATGGTTACATGTGACTATTGTTATTAATGCAAATTTTCACTTATGGGTGTATGATACGTGCTGTTTTTAGGTAACTTGTTCCTAACTTGATTAGGGGCTTTCTATGGAAATTTTGATAACTTTAACCAACATGAATTTATCGTAATTCCCATATCAAAACCTTAATAAAGTTAGCAACTAGTTACTTGTAAAAAGCAATTATCATACGCTCATTACCAACTACTATTCCACATTTAATCAATGGATATTTTCATACATTTTATGAAAAACTTCATAAAACGTTTCAAACAAGTTCTACGAATATTTTCATTATTTATATGCAAGTTTTCATTGAAAGGAACTTTAATGACACCAGTTTCATTAGTCAAATGAAACCTGTCTTCGGTTGAAAACGTGAGTCATTTTTCATTAAGGTTAAGTCAATTTTCATTAATTTCACGAAGCTATTTTTTTCAGTGTATGAATTCTGAAGTAGAAAATAATGTTTGTGTGTTTTTGTCTTGTGTTTTTTGTTATTTTTGTTGTATTTCATTACATTTGTTATACACCCAAAAAAAAAAACGTGGGTATTCAATACTAAAAATTTAACTAATTTTAGTCCAAAAGGACCTAGTGCAGAAATTGGTAACCAATACTAAAATTTTTAACTAATATTAGTAAAAACTTGTAAAAATTACTAGTGTTAGTACTTTGAAGATACTAAAATTAGTAACCAATTAGTAGATTTTGGTACAATATCACTTAATAAACCTTTTACTGTAGAATTATTTTGAGTGTAGTTTTAAAACACTCCACTACTAAGTGGTAATGACTTTTTTTGCAGGAATGTACTAGAAGTTTACAGGATTTCGTGCTTTCTAGAGCCGTAAATGGCAAAATTGCAAAACGTCAATTATATTTACTACATTAAAAAAACCTTGGAAAATTTCAATTTTACGAGAATTCCTAGTAAAAATTACGAACTTTTTTGTAATTTTACAAGATTTTTACCAATAAAATTGTAAATTTACAACTTTTTTGGCGAAATAAAACTTACAAGGAATTCTCGTAAATTTACTTGATTTTTTGTTTTGTAATAAACCTTGGAAATTTGTAAAATTACAACACTCAAAATAATTCTACATTAAAAGGTTTAGTAAGAGTGATTTTGTACCAAAATCTACTAATTAGTTACTAATTTTAGTATCTTCAAGGTACTAAAATTAGTAATTTTTACTGGTTTTGAATAATATTAGTAAAAAATTTTAGTATTGGTTACCAATTACTGCACTAGGTCCTTTTGGACTAAAATTTAGTTAATTTTTTAGTATTTAATACCCACGTTTTTTTTGGGTGAAGAAAAGCTGTAAAATTAAAAAAAAACAAAAAATCGATAGAAAGGGAAATCTCCCTGGTGTCACCCTCCGATCTTCATGAAATTTGGATATGTTGTTAACAACGGAAATTAATTGGACACATATTTTTTATTAGCGGCCCAAACTCATTTTTAGGGGGGTCGATTTGTACACTCAAAATAATTCTACAGTAAAAGGTTTAGTAAGTAATATTGTACCAAAATCTACTAATTGGTTACTAATTTTAGTATCTTCAAAGTACTAACATTAGTAATTTTTACTGGTTTTGACTAATATTAGTTAAAAATTTTAGTATTGGTTATCAATTTCTGCACTAGGTCCTTTTGGACTAAAATTAGTTAAATTTTTAGTATTGAATACCCACGTTTTTTTTGGGTGTACGGGGGGAAATTGACCTTTTTCAGTTTTTTACGATTTACGCCTATTTAAACAAAATTAATATAGGCATATGTGGTATCAGATTAAAGGTATTAAAAATACCTATCTCGTGGTGCTAACAACGGGCCAAGGAAGTAAATATTTTTCGACTCATTAACAAAAATGTCAAAAAATTTTGGTATTTTACTCAATATGACGAAAAGTTTTTAACACAAGTCGATAGGTTTTCCAAAGACCTTTCATTTGGTTTGTAACATGAATAGGTTTCTTTGCATAATATAGGAGATAAACGAAAAAAAACTGAAAAATTGCCTTTTCTTCCCCCCTTCTTTTTACCCCCTAAATATGAATTTGGGCCGCTAAAAAAAAATACGTGTCCCTTTATTTTTTCTGCTCTACAAAATAAAACCAATTCCATAAAGATCTGCGGGTGACACTAGGGAGACTTCCCTCGTTAGTCCCCATACAAAAATTTGCCCGATATTCAGCAAAATCGGTCTATAGACAACAAAAAAGCATATTTCACTCAAATTTGGTGATTTTTTTATACCCTACACTTAGTGATAGAGGGTATATATAAGTTTGTCATTCCGTTTGTAACTCATCGAAATATCGGTCTGGGACCCCATATGGTATGTATATTCATGATCCCCGATCGATTTTAAGACATTCTAGAGATGCCCGTCTGTCTGTGGAAATGGTGATCATGGCCAAAATATTACACGGAGATGACTGAAACTTAACATATTTATTGGAAGTTCTCCCGAGAAGTTTGGTATTGCATTTGTTATGAACTAAAATGTAAGGACACCTCGAAAATTTTAGTGCATTCAACATAACCTAAAAATACAAAATGCTTTAATTCTGCTTCTGGTTGACATATGCGAATATAATTAAACAATTACGAACATATTTTTTGACAAAAAAGAAAGAAATCGCGGAAATTTTTTTTCAAAAAATGTTTTTTTTTTTTTTCACAAGTAATTTCCTTTTAAATAAAGTTTTTTGCACACAGAAAAAATTTCAAACGATTTCAATCAATTTTTTGATTGAAATTCCTCCAATTAAAATAATTGTCTTACCAATCATCAAATTGTAGGCGATTGATTGAAATTTTTTAATCAAACATTTTTTCGATTTTGATTAAAATATTGATCAATATTTTTATAATCAATCAAAATAATGATTGATTTACCAAATGAATTGTAAGCTTATGACAAAATTATTAAAAAATTCATATTTTTTGCTTTCCAATATGTTGCCAACAATAAAAAAGTAAAACTCGATTATTTTGTATATTTTTAAATTAATCTATTCAAATAAATTAAAGCGAATAAAATATCTGGTATGTTGAAAATTTTTAATTCGACAGTTAAAAAAAATAAAAAAAATTTTAATCAAAACATTGATTGACTTATTTGAATTTTGTTGATCAATAGATTTAATTGAAAATTGCTAGCCAATAATTTTTGTATGCAGTAATCTTTTTGAAATTGTGGAGGGTATCACTACATTCGGCAAGGCCGTATTTTACTTTTTTACTTATTTATACTGATTTAATATCTAACAAAATATAATTACAATCGGTCCATGTTTAAACTTGGACCTATTTTCCGAAAAACACTGATGTAGGGTCTTGACCAACTTAAATTTATATTTAAATGGCCCACCTATTAGTTTGCCAAGAGAACTTTATTTGGTGATATAATTTAAAAATCAGAATAGTGTCGTTAAAGCTGAATTCACAATGACGGAGTACTCTGTGCCAGAGAGTGGATTTGGTTCCTTTCTTTTTCGCACATTTTTTATATGATGTTTTCTCTGTTTTTAGAGATGGTACTCTGTAGCACGGTTGGGAAATGTGGCACAATAGTGCCATTTTTGGCACTATTGAATGATCAGTGGCACCACAAAAAACAGTTTTGGCCCTTTTTCGTCTTCAAAAAATATTGTCGAAATTTATTTAAAATAATAAAAAAAAATATTTTTACTAAAATTAAATTATTACAAAAATGACAAAAAGTGTCAGTTGTTCCCATTTTAAGAATCCTAAGATCTTGCTATATTAAAAAGAATCAGTGGTATCGAGGGTGAAAATGTATTATTTTTAGCAATAAAAACAACGATTACCTCGAGATTATACAAGTAAAAATTTCGAGATAATCGTAGTTTTTTGTTTTGCTTTCACCAAATTTTCACCCATGATAACCCTTATTCTTTTTACTCTATGATTCTTGAGAAAAACTAAACGTATTTTAAATTTTTAATACTAAAAAGTATTTTAAATTTTTTTTGTCCCTTTTTAACCAATTTTGGCCCTTTTTAGCCCTCAACTTGGCACTAATTGAAACTTCTCAAATACCAACACTGCTCTGTAGTACAGAGTACTCCGACATTGTGTCGAAGCCTTTAAACCACTGCTGTGCATTTCATAGAACAATTGTACCCACAAACAATTGTAGCTCTGTGCAAATACATTTTCTCTTGCACAGCAATGCTTTAAACTAAAAACAGTTTGTGCGATTTCTTCGATTAAACACACTCAGAGAAGAAATATGATTGTGGCAGACCGTTTTTGCAGACCGGATTAAGATTAGGGTTAACACTATTTAGTTAAAAAAATGGGTCAAAATATGTCCAGATTTTTTTTTAATATTTTTTTTCTAAATCATTAGATTTAATCATAAAATGTTTATAGCAATCACAAAATTTTTGTTGCAATAATATTATGGTTCCAAATTATAATTTCCGAATATTTAGGATCATAACATGACTGCTCCAAAAATGTTATGGTTGCTACAAACAAGTTATGATAAAATTTTCAATCATAATATGACGCTCATAAATTATGGTTGCCACAATCATATCTTTTCTCTGCGTGCACTTATACAATTTCTTTATTTTTTGTTTCAGTTAAAAAAAGTTTTAAAATTTCCACATCATTAAATCATCCTCCCTAAACCCTAACTAATGGTCAGTACAGAGAATGTCAAACAACAAGAAAACAAAATATAAATCATCAAAATCGAGAGGTTACAATAAAACGCCTCTAAAACCATTTACAAAATATCGAAGAAGATTTAAATAACACAAACTCAATACACCAGCTAAGCGTTTTGAGGACTCTTGATTCGAACTCTACATCCAATAGTCAAACAAATTCAGATTTAGAAGTTTCGTAACGTTTCGCGCCTAGAAAAAAATGTCCACACGTCGTAGTTCATTTCGTAAAAAAGAAAAACCACCCTTTCAACGATTTAAAGATCATTTTCGTAAATTTACGGCGTTTATGTTTAGTAATGTTGGCATTATATTGCTGGTAATATTCTATACAATTGGTGGTGCATTCATCTTTCAGGCGATCGAAATATTTGAATACGAAAATAATAAAGATATTACGCCTGAAAAATATGGACTATTAACGCGTAATTATACGGCTGATTGTTTGGAACGTATATGGCGTGAAACATCGGAAAATATTGGATTTTATGATGCGCAGTTATATAAACAAAGGTAAGAATTAAGTGTAAACTAAGAGTGTTATCTCAGTGGTGGATTCTAAGACATTCTAGCGATGTCCGTCTGTTTGTTGAAATGGCGATAACGGCCAAAATATAACATAGATTTGACTAAAACTTAACATATTTACTTGTTGTTGCCCCGAACAGTTTGGTATTGCATTTGAGCGATATCTGTTCAGCGGTTCAAAACTTATTAACGAAAATGTAAGGACAACTCAAAAATTTTGGTACATTCTACATAACCTAGAAATACAAAATGCGTAACTTGCTTCTATCTTAAGGAATACTGACTTGAATTTTGAAACGTTTTAATGACTGGTAGATTTCGCATAGACTTCTGCAATATACGTGGACTGAGAGCGAACTTTTTTTCTGTGTATGCTCACATTTGCTTCCATCGGCCGGATGTTTCGCCTTGTGTGAGACCCAGGTACGTGGGGATGTTGATCCGCAGGATTTCCATATTCCTGGGTATCACATACTATCCCTTTTTGTCTTCCATAGGGGCCTTGCGGTATATGTACGTAATGATGTTGTGTACAAGTGCCTGACACATTTAGGAACGAATGATCCCGAATTTAATTCCTTGTGGGTTAAATTCGGAATCAGGGCACACACATTACATTTCCGGTTCCTGTATAGAAGCCCAAATGCGGGAAGGGTGTCATCCTTTAATGGTTTTGACGCTCTTTCCAATTCCATTTCGAGAATCCTGGAGAGTTGCCCGAACAGTGAAATTGTCGTGGCAGGTGATTTCAATGTTCACAACTCTTCCTGGATTCTCCATTCAAACCATTCGACTCCCGTTGGCGATTACATTGAGTTATTTGCAGCGCATAACCACCTGTCGCAATTAGTGAAGGAACCAACGCGCTTAACGGGCATTGGGAATGAACACCAGAATACTCTTGACCTTTATCTTACTTCACATCCTGATAAATATGAAGTAAAAACATTAGCACCTCTTGGCAATTCGGACCATTGCACCATTTCCGCATCCTTCTCGTACTCCGATCTTCTTAACGTCTCGACAACAGCTAAGAGGCGTTCAGTTTTTATATATGAGAAGGCTCGCTGGGTAGAACTCAACGACTTTTTCCGGCGTTTCCACTGGAAACTCTGTTTCCTCGACGGCAACGTCGACGCCGCGGCGAAAATGGTCGAAAATGTTATTGTGCTTTGAATGAAGTTATTCATTCCATCGAAGCTCATTTCGGCTAAACCAAGAGATAAATGTTGGTTTAACCAGATTCAGATCCAGGGAGGAAGCATTCAGAAATTGGCGTGATAATAAAAATGCTAATACTGATATGCTACGCAAACAGGCAAGATCTGAGTGTGCTAGAGTACTTAGTCGTGAAAAGCTTCATTACGAACAACGACTACGTGCTAAAGTTCTTTCGGCTCCTCGGGACAGTAAGAGCTTTTGGTCGTTTGTTAAAAGAGTCAAGGAAAATGCTAGTTCTTCTATCCTGACTCTTTTAAAAGATGACCAAGTGTTCACAGAACCGGTTGATAAAGCTAACCTGTTGGCTGGCCTTTTTGCAAGAAATTCTTTCTTGCCGGAAAGCAATCAACCACTGCCCGAAATCGAAAGGGTATCTCATACTATGCCCAAGATATTTTTCCGAGCTCGTGCAGTTAAAAGGGTTCTTGCGGATCTGAACGTAAATAAGTCACCGGGACCGGATGGTATACCAGCACTGGTGCTGAAGCAGTGTGCTTCGACGTTATCACGTCCACTGGCTAACCTTTTTATCTTGTCCTTCCGTAAGGGAATCTTTCCATCATGTTGGAAGGTTGCCAATGTGCAGCCAATTCCTAAAAAGAGTGCGGCTAATAACCCTGATAATTACCGCCCAATCGCAATATGCTCAGCGCTCTCGAAGGTAATGGAGAGTATGGTAAATTGCCATCTTGTTAGGTATCTGGAGGCTAACTTACTTTTAAACGATCGACAGTATGGTTTTCGGAGAACTCGTTCTACTGGGGATCTGTTGGCGTTCCTTTCAAGGCATTTGATTGTGTGGCACGGTGCGCTCATATCCAAGCTTAATGCCTTTGGTGTCGGTAATGAATTCTCTCGATTTATTTCGAGTTTCCTCAGGGATCGTTCTATACGTGTTGTTATAGATGGGTTCTCATCTGATGAGTTTCGGCTTCAGTCAGGGGAACCGCAAGGTTCTGTTCGTTCTCCTACCCTTTTTCTAATTTTTCTTAACTTCTAAGTCAAACTTCAAATCCTATCTACTCTTTTGCAGATGATAGCAACATTTGTCATTCATTTTCCTTTGATCGTAGGTCAAGCCTTGTTGAGGTTGAGGGCAAAAGGCAGATTATGAATGACACACTTAATCAAGACCTGTTGACAATCTCGGAGTGGGGTCTTGCGAATAGGGTTAAATTTAATGCACGCAAGACTCAATGTTGTATGTTGACCCACAGGAATGTGGAATCAACAGCGTCATCTGTACATATGGGCGGAATAAGTATCGAGGAATCTGACACTCTTAATGTTCTGGGCATGAAAATTCAGTGTGAAGTCCGTTGGAATAAGCACGTTTTTCAAGTGTCGAATGAAGCATTCAAGTGTCTCGGTTTTTTAAACCGGTGTAAGAAGTACTTCACCTCATCAGATCTCCTTACTATTTATACCACCTACATCCGACCGAAGATGGAATACAACTCCCATATATGGACAGACTTCAAAGTCTATTTTGGAGCTCTTGGACCGTGTGCAAAGGAGGGCGTTGATGCTAATCAATGACAATAGTGTGTCCAACTCTATTGACTCATTGGAGCATCGTCGGAATGTGGGTTGTGTGACTCTGTTCTATCGATATTACCATGGAAAGTGTTCTGCTGAGATAAGTGAACTTATCCCTAGAGCCCGAGTTTTTGTTCGCAATACTCGGTTGTCTAGTAGATCACATCCGTTTGTTGTCGATTGTCCAGTGGATCGCACAGAGCATTACAGAGAAGGTTCGTTCATCAGTCGAACTAGCCGTATATGGAATAATCTTCCCGCAGAGGTCTTCCCAGTTTCTTTCAATGTAGATAAATTCAAGTCAAATATCCACAAACACTACTCCCTCATTCCTCCTCCTCATAACCTATTTTCCTGATATCAACACAATGCACTGCATTAATAGAGGCATCCCCTAAGTGTTGGTTGAACGTAAAAAAAAAAAAATTACATACAATTTTTCATTCCGGCTGTTTAAAGAATCCTAACTTAAGACTATAAAAACTGGAGTTTTATTTAGAAATTTTTGACATGTCGCATTACAAGTCTTTTTTCAAAAATGTCAGTTATTTTTATTTTAATTGAGCTTTAACTTGTTTTAATTAAAATAAATGTGAACCTTCGAACCTTTATTAGAATTTTAAAGTTTGAATTTTAATTCATATTTTAAGAATTACGTCTGAAAATTATGTTAACGAAAATTTTATTATAGCTTATGTTTTATTTTCGATTTTTTAGAGTAAACGAAATATTATTGGATTTCCAAAGAGCAACTGTTCGCAATCATATAGTAGGTCAAGACATACACAAACAATGGAGCTTCTCAGGAGCATTTTTATACTCATTAACCGTTATAACCACAATAGGTATGTATAGCACTAGAAATAGTAAAAACTAAATTAAAAATATAACGATTTTTATTTTAGGTTATGGCAACATTTCACCACGTTCCGATTGGGGCAAATTAGCCACAATTGTCTATGCCATTATCGGTATGCCACTCTTTCTATTATATCTCTCCAACATAGGTGATGTTTTAGCAAAATCATTTAAATGGATTTATTCAAAAGTATGTCTTTGTCGCATCTGTCCCGGGGTAGCGAAAAGAAGATTAATACGAGAACGACGGAAGATAAAACAAATGGTTATGAGTAAGGCGGTAAGTTCTGGAAATACTCAGAGTGTTGTACATAAAGTTTTAAATTCCTTTCCTGTTTCCTTTACAGCTGGCCGACTTAGAAAATGCTAGACGCAGTAAATATAGTTCTAATACAAGTAGTAGTAATACCACAGATAGTGCAAGTAGTTACTATACAGATGAGACTGAGAGTTCTTCAAATTCTTCACGAAGTCGTGGCAATGATCGTGGAGATAGTATCGTGCAAGCTTTAGATTTGTTTGATGATGACGATGAATCTGATATTGAACGTGAGATAAGGGGTAGTACGGATGAAATAACAGTACCATTAACTGTTTGTATATTTATAATGATAAGGTAAGCGAACAGTGAAAAATAAGAATTTGATTGAAATTGGATCAAAGTAGTTTGATATAATTAAATGATGGCCGGATTTTGAAGAGGTGATCAGAATAATAATTTAACGGCTAGGACAAAGTTATGCAACAATTTTAATTGTCTGTACTTAAACTTTTCTTTAATTTGGCTTAACATTTCGTCCCGCCATTAAATTCGATATTCAAAATTGTCTTCGATCACTTCTATAAAAATCCGGTTATCAGAAAATTCTTTGAAAATCCTTCTTAATACCGAGTTTTAATCAAATAACGTTTTGGACCAAACTGTTTGTCCCATCCCAGTTCCCAAAATAAAACCACACCTGACATACAGCTGACTCTCCCTTTGTGAAATCGCTGACATCTTCATACAATTTTTCAAAATGTCATCAATGACATGTCAGCAGTGGGTCAGCAGTGTCCACCAGTATCGGTGGCTACTAACAATTCGTTTAAACATGTGCTGACCAACTGCTGACATGTCATTGATGACATTTTGAAAAATTGTATGAAGATGTCAGCAATTTTATAAAGGGAGAGTCAGCTGTATGTCAGGTGTGATTTTTTTTTGCCGACTGGGATGGATTAAGTTTCTCCCCTCTGTTCCTGTTTTTATTTTCCACTTTCCTTTTACAGTTACATCTTATGGGGTGCTTTACTGTTTGGCCAATGGGAAGCTTGGGATTATTTGGATGGTAGTTATTTCTGTTTCATATCTCTAAGCAGTATTGGTTTTGGGGATTTAGTACCAGGTGATCGTGTGGTAAGTAGTTCATAGAATCATCGATTTCATTAATCTAACTAAAAAAAATAAAATTTTAGATTACTGCCGACAAAGACAAAGTAGAAGTCAGTTTTATATTATGTGCCGTTTATCTGCTGCTGGGTATGGCTTTAATTGCTATGTGTTTCAATTTAATGCAGGTTAGTAATTGTGTATTTGTGCTGGACTGGCCCAAAGTGACAAGTACCATTTCCAATTGTATTTCGAAATTTTGCAAATGTATTTTAAAATTCTCCAAATGTATTTTAAAATTGTCCAAATGTTTTTTAAAATTGTCCAAATATATTTTAAAATTGTCCAAATGAATTTTGAAATTGCCCAAATGTATTTTAAAATTGTCCAAATGTATCTTAAAATTGTCCAAATACATTTTAAAATTGTCCAAATTAATTTTAAAATTCTCCAAATGTATTTTAAAATTGTCCAAATAAATTTCAAAATTGTCCAAATTAATTTTAAAATAGTCCAAATATATTTTAAAATTGTCCAAATGTATATTAAAATTGTCAAAATATATTTTAAAATTGTCCAAATATATTTTAAAATGTCCAAATTAGTTTTAAAATTTTCGAAATGTATTTTAAAATTGTCCAAATGTATTTAAAAATTGTCCAAATGTATCTTTAAATTGTCCAAATATATTTTAAAATTGTCCAAATACATTTTAAAATTGTCGAAATTAATTTTAAAATTCTCCAAATGTATTTTAAAATTGTCCAAATATATAATTTAAAATTGTCCAAATTAATTTTAAAAGAGTCCAAATGTATTTTGAAATTGTCCAAATGTATCTTAAAATTGTTCAAATATATTTTAAAATTTTGTGAGGATGTTTATTCTGGCTCGAGGTCATTATTTTCTTTACTAATTAAAACCATGATATTCTCATAGTATAATTTTCAAGAAAATTATTTTTTGTTTTAAATTTATTTATGTTGGTCATTTTTGCAAGACTTAATCGACACGTGTTTCGGAATTTGTCAAGATTCCATTGTCAAGATTATTTAGCAAAAATAGAAACGATATACTACAAAGTAGCAAACGAGTCTAATGACAAATCGTTTTTGCACAAACTGAAACATTAATACATATTCGACTCTATCCACAATGTGAATTAGAAAGACGAAGAAATTGTACTATGCTAGTAAGTAACAATTGTCAATAACCAACAAAAATATTTAAAACATTTTACATACGATAGTCCATTGGACTACAACAATATGTTTTTTGTTGCTGTGAATGAAATTATACCATTATTAGGGCTATTCATCACTATGGCGTGCCAACCATTATGTTCAAATTCTGATTAATTTTTATTAATAAATAAAAATTGTTTTATTCGACCTTTAAAATATTATATTTTGTGAGGATGTTTATTCTGGCTCGAGGTCATTATTTTCTTTACTAATTAAAACCATGATATTCTCATAGTATAATTTTCAAGAAAATTATTTTTTGTTTTAAATTTATTTATGTTGGTCATTTTTGCAAGACTTAATCGACACGTGTTTCGGAATTTGTCAAGATTCCATTGTCAAGATTATTTAGCAAAAATAGAAACGATATACTACAAAGTAGCAAACGAGTCTAATGACAAATCGTTTTTGCACAAACTAAAACATTAATACATATTCGACTCTATCCACAATGTGAATTAGAAAGACGAAGAAATTGTACTATGCTAGTAAGTAACAATTGTCAATAACCAACAAAAATATTTAAAACATTTTACATACGATAGTCCATTGGACTACAACAATATGTTTTTTGTTGCTGTGAATGAAATTATACCATTATTAGGGCTATTCATCACTATGGCGTGCCAACCATTATGTTCAAATTCTGATTAATTTTTATTAATAAATAAAAATTGTTTTATTCGACCTTTAAAATATTATATTTTGTGAGGATGTTTATTCTGGCTCGAGGTCATTATTTTCTTTACTAATTAAAACCATGATATTCTCATAGTATAATTTTCAAGAAAATTATGGTACATAGTATAATTTTCAAGAAAATTATGGTACATAATGGTTGGCACGCCATAGTGATGAATAGCCCTAATAATGGTATAATTTCATTCACAGCAACAAAAAACATATTGTTGTAGTCCAATGGACTATCGTATGTAAAATGTTTTAAATATTTTTGTTGGTTATTGACAATTGTTACTTACTAGCATAGTACAATTTCTTCGTCTTTCTAATTCACATTGTGGATAGAGTCGAATATGTATTAATGTTTTAGTTTGTGCAAAAACGATTTGTCATTAGACTCGTTTGCTACTTTGTAGTATATCGTTTCTATTTTTGCTAAATAATCTTGACAATGGAATCTTGACAAATTCCGAAACACGTGTCGATTAAGTCTTGCAAAAATGACCAACATAAATAAATTTAAAACAAAAAATAATTTTCTTGAAAATTATACTATGAGAATATCATGGTTTTAATTAGTAAAGAAAATAATGACCTCGAGCCAGAATAAACATCCTCACAAAATATAATATTTTAAAGGTCGAATAAAACAATTTTTATTTATTAATAAAAATTAATCAGAATTTGAACATAATGGTTGGCACGCCATAGTGATGAATAGCCCTAATAATGGTATAATTTCATTCACAGCAACAAAAAACATATTGTTGTAGTCCAATGGACTATCGTATGTAAAATGTTTTAAATATTTTTGTTGGTTATTGACAATTGTTACTTACTAGCATAGTACAATTTCTTCGTCTTTCTAATTCACATTGTGGATAGAGTCGAATATGTATTAATGTTTCAGTTTGTGCAAAAACGATTTGTCATTAGACTCGTTTGCTACTTTGTAGTATATCGTTTCTATTTTTGCTAAATAATCTTGACAATGGAATCTTGACAAATTCCGAAACACGTGTCGATTAAGTCTTGCAAAAATGACCAACATAAATAAATTTAAAACAAAAAATAATTTTCTTGAAAATTATACTATGAGAATGTCATGGTTTTAATTAGTAAAGAAAATAATGACCTCGAGCCAGAATAAACATCCTCACAAAATATAATATTTTAAAGGTCGAATAAAACAATTTTTATTTATTAATAAAAATTAATCAGAATTTAAAATTGTCCAAATATATTTAAAACCCAGCAAAAACTTGGTAATGACACATCATTACCATTCTAATTACTTAGTAATGACAGAAAATTACCGTTAGCATTATTTTGAAATGTAAAATAAGGACTTATTAATAATGACTAACATAAGTCATTATAAAAAAATAAAAAAATTTCAGAACTAGATTTTCACTTTTTGACTCACTGTACATTATTTTGAATAAAAACAAAATAAAATTAAATATTTTTTTATTTTTAAAAATTTTTTTTTTAAATAATTTTTTCATTACCTATAAGTATATATGTAATTAGTTATTAATATTGGTTTGATAATCATTACATTTGGCACATTTGCTTGTAAATGTAATGGGAAAGGTAATTCGAATCAGAAGTAGTTATAACTTTTGAATTTCCCATTACACATTTCATTACTTGGTAATGCAAGTTTTTGCTGGGAAGTGTCTAAATTAGTTTTAAAATTGTCCAAATGTATTTTAAAATTGTCCAAATGTAGTTTAAAATTTTCCAAATGTTTTTGAAAATTTGTCCAAATATATTTTAAATTGTCCAAATGAATTTTAAAATTGTCCAAATGTATTTTAAAATTGTCCAAATGTATCTTAAAATTGTCCAAATACATTTTAAAATTGTCCAAATTAATTTTAAAGTTCTCCAAATGTATTTTAAAATTGTCCAAATAAATTTCAAAATTGTCCAAATTAATTTTAAAATAGTCCAAATATATTTTGAAATTATCCAAATGTATATTAAAATTGTCCAAATATATTTTAAAATTGTCCAAATATATTTTAAAATGTCCAAATTAGTTTTAAAATTGTCGAAATGTATTTTAAAATTGTCCAAATGAATTTTAAAATTGTCCAAACGTATTTTAAAATTGTCCAAATGTATATTAAAATTGTCCAAATACATTTTAAAATTGTCCAAATTAATTTTAAAATTCTCCAAATATATTTTAAAATTGTCCAAATATATTTTAAAATTGTCCAAATTAATTTTAAAAGAGTCCAAATGTATTTTGAAATTGTCCAAATGTTTCTTAAAATTGTCCAAATATATTTTAAAATTGTCCAAATATATGTATTTAAAAGTGTCTAAATTAGTTTTAAAATTGTCCAAATGTATTTTAAAATTGTCCAAATGTAGTTTAAAATTTTCCAAACGTGTTTAAAAAAAATTTGCACAATTTTAAAATACATTTGGACAATTATAAAATTCATTTGGACAATTTTAAAATCTATTTGGACAATCTTTTAATACATTTGGACAATTTTAAAATATGTTTGGAAAATTTTAAAATACAATTGGAAATGGTGTAGACTCGGAAATACCAGTATTCCAAGAATTCATATTCAACCGGTCCAAATTAGTTTTAAAATTGTCCAAATGTATTTAAAAATTGTCCAAATATATTTTAAAATGGTCCAAATATATTTTAAAATAGTCCAAATGTATTTTAAAATTGTCGAAATGTATTTTAAAATTGTCCAAATGTATTTTACAATTTTACAAATGTATTTTAAAATTGTCCAAATGTATTTTAAAATTGTCCAAATGTATTTTAAAATTGTCCAAATGTAGTTTTAAATTTTCCAAATGGGTTTAAAACAATTTGCACAATTTTATAATACATTTGGACAATTTTAAAATATATTTGGACAATTTTTAAATATTTTTGGACAATTTTAAAATTAATTTAGACAATTTTAAAATATATTTGGACAAATTAAAATACATTTGGACAATTTTAAAATACATTTGGATAATTATAAAATTCATTTTGACAATTTTAAAATATATTTGGACAATTTTAAAATACATTTGTACAATTTTAAAATACATTTGGAAAAGTTTAAAATACTATTGAAAATGGTGTTGACTCGGAAATACCAGTATTCCTAAGAGTTCATATACAACCGGAAATTGAATATCGCTTTTCATAGCCGAATGTTGGTTGTAATAACCGAATATCGGTTGTTATAACCGAATATCGGTTGTAATAACCGAATATTGTTTTTCATAATGGAATATTGGTTGTCATAACCGAATTAGTTGCCACAGTCAAATAAACTGCATTCATACAGTTATTGCAAGATGACTAAATATTATTCAAACACACACAGAAAAATAAATTTCCAACTGAATTTTTCAGTTGGATAAACTCAAAATTTGGTTGCTGCTACTAAATTCGGCTGTGGCAACCGATTTTTGTGGTTGTCTCAATTAAAAACCGATATTCAATTGTAACAACCTATATGCAAATGTTGTGCTGTGTTTTCGGGAAAACTGGTAATCCCTAGACATTAGGGCCGTCCTGTGAAAACTTTCGAAATTCGTTTTGTAATACCTGCCGAACGGAAGAGATGATTGTGGGGAAATTTATGAAAAAAAATTGCAAGGCCATATTCAGTCGGCAAGCAGTGGTTAACGTTTAAAAAAATTATGTTTTTCATCAAAAAAATCATTTCCGAATTTTTTAACCAAAAGCGGCTCAAAAATTAGGAATTTTTGCGTACTTTGTGAAAAAAAAAAATTTTAAAAAATTCCAAAATAGAGATTTTGGTCCACAGATGCTGATTATTAAACATAAACATTTTTTTTTAACCAAATTGATATTAAAAATTGGAATATGTTGAGTATGTTATGTAAAAAATATTTATAAAAAATATAAAAACACGATTTTGGGGTCCAAAATCTGTAGACCAAAATCAGCATTGTTGGAGCAAAATCTCGTTTTAAATTTTTTTAAATATTTTTTAGAGAACATTCTTCAAATTTTCTAACTTTTGTGACCAAATTTAGATAAAAAATAATTTTTATATTTAAAAATCAGACGGCAAAACAAAAACTATTTTTTTTGGAATTTTTTAAATATTTTTCCCATAAAGTAGGCAAAAAATCTTAATTTTTCAGTTGGTGTTGATAAAAAAATTCCGACATAAATTTTGATCAAAAAAAGTGATTTTTTCAAACTTTAAACGCTGGTTGCCGACAGAAGATACCCTTGCAAAAATGTTTTAAAAAATTTTCTCACAATCAGCTATTTCATGGCCATTGTTCGGCAGGTATTAGGACACGAAATTCGAAAGCTTAGATTTGATGTGACGTCCTATTAGACATAGCAGGAATTTACCAAATATATTCCGGAAATAGCGATATCGGTTATTCCGGTATTTCAGTATTACCCAGCAAAATTTTCTGTTGCAAATAGTCTGTTCCAGAATTCATCACTTTACCCTGCAACCGATTCTACTTAACATTCCAGAATCAATGATTTTTGTTTGAAATTGTCCCGAAAGCAATCGTTTTTTAGAGCAAGTGGTTTTTTTGAAAAATAATTTTACATAGAAAATTTTGTTGTGATTACCGTAGAATATATTCAAGAATCGATTGAACCAGGAATTTATTCCAAAAAATTTTCCTGGGTAGTATTGACAAAGTCTCTACCACAGACTTAACAGATACGACAGTAGAGTTTTACGACAAAATATATTTAATTTGTATTCCCCAAAATAAATAATCTCAATTAATTTAAAAATTTTAAATTTTTATTTTCAGGAACAAGTTATTCATAATATACGTGCATTTAAAAAAGCCTTTAAAGCCTGTTTTCGTTGTAAAAAAATATGAAGAAATGTTGAACTACAACATTAAAGGTTCTTTGAAAATATGCTGCTGCTACTACTTCCACAAAGTGTTCCTTTGATACGACTCAAAGCTTAATAAGCCAAATCGTATAGTAAGAAAAAGTGAAAAAAAATATTTAATTATTAATTATGTAAAAATCCCATTAACGAAGAAAGAACAACTGTTGGAAGAAAACTAAAAAAAATTGAGAAACATAAAAATCGTGACCTAATTAACCCTAAAAATCCGGTACTCAAAATGGTTTTTAAATGGCTGATGTTTTGTCTGGTGTAAGTACTCGCGTTAACGTACAGGACCTAAAAAAATCTGATAATACGTTACTTACGATACGATTTGGCCAATGAAACCTTTAAGCTTAAACAAAAATTTGGGTTAAAGATGGTCCTAATATCTTGAGAATATTTAAAGTTAAGACACATTGTAATTTTTATAAAATTGTGCAAGTTTTTGGAGTTATTTACACTCAAAATAAATTCTCTGTCCATTCAGCAGAAAAATCTGCTGAAAATACACCCATTTTGAGCCATATGAGAAATCTGCTGATTTTAGCAGACACGGTTTGCTAAATATCTGTCATACACTAAGAAAAAAAATAATAAAATCAAACAGAAACAACTTTAAATTAAATATAAAACAGTGACGAAATAGAACAAAGTTTGTTTTTATTTAATTTAAATATGTTTCTAGTTGTTTTTAACATGACACGATAAGTAGACAACGTTTTAAAATTAAAATGTAACAATATTGTTTTAAAATTGGCCATGCTACATTTAAATATGGAATAATTTTTGATTTAAAGTTGACCAATATTAATTTAAATATGGGACATCTTTGTTCTTTTGCAGTTTTTTATTTACCTATAAACCATGAAATTTAAAATAAAACAATACATATTTTTGTTTTATTTATTTTTTTTATTTTTTAATTTTTACAATATTTTTTAATAACACAGCAAAAAAAAAATTACCACTACTCTAATTGTACATTCAAGCGTAGAAGTACATCCAAGGCTTTGGCTTTAAATATTGTTTGTTGGCTTTGGTTTTTGCTATACATAACAAAAATCAAAGCCAAAGCCTTGGATGTACTTCTACTCCAATTGTAGCACTATATCTAATTACAACAAATGTAATTAAATACCAAAAATAAAAAATAAACACATTTAGATTAATACTTATATAAATACCATATATAAAAACTAATGTTAGAAGTTTTTATTTTCTGCCAATTACATGGATACATCCCCTCCTCGGGTTCTAGCACTTCATTCTATACATTTTTTGTTCACTTGATTTTTTACTTTCTCACAATCAGTTTTATTTTCGTTTTTATTGTAATACTTTTCTTTTTCACTTTAGTTTTTTATTTTTTTTTTAATTTCACATTAGTTAATTTAATTAATTTCACTTAAAACTCGCCGCATTTAGAGATGTGAAAAAATGGATGTCTTTTTTTATGAAGCAATATTTTAACATTGTTTCTACTTAAAATAATATTGCCCAACTTTATTATATTTTTTTAAAAAAAACTTTAAATGTCAAAAAACAAAATTGTTCAACTTTAAAATAAACATGAAAAATATTATTTTTAATACAAATATTTGAATAAGATATTTTTAAAATTTTTAACGGCTTTTAATGACAGCATGTTAAATTTAAAGTGATAAATTTTAAATCAAAATTGTATGCAATTTTGAAGCAAAAATGTTATGTTAAAATCAATAAAAAACAATATTAAAATTTAAATTTTTTCCAAAAATATGTAGCATACTTAAAATAAACATGAACATATTTGATTTAAATATGTTTTTTCCCTCAGTGTAAGAGGTGAATAAATATAACAAGAAAAAAAAAAAAAAACATACGCCGCCAGCCAGCATCGAACTCGCCACCTTCCGATTTGAAAGTACACTTCTTAACCACTACGCTACGGAAGCTTATACTTTTATAAACATAGTAAAATGTCTGTTATTTTCTTAAACTGAATGACAGAGATTTTAGTAAAAATATCCTTCTCAGCAGAACAATCTGCTAAATTCAAATTGAAAGTCGTTTTACAGATTTTTTGACAGAGTTTTTCTTTTGAGTGTACCAATACAGTGTTCTTGAATAAATCACCTAAATCTTTTTATGGTAAAAACTTAGTAATTAATACAAAAGCTTACACAATTTTTTTTTGTCTAATTAAGAATAATTGCGTCCATATAAGGGTTTTAAATTTCCCGGATGTCTTGCGTTCCAGGGAAGATGAGAAAAATTCCATCTATGAGATTTTCCGAAAATTTTCCGGAAATTTTGAACCCCTTTTCTATATGAGGCATTCCACACCAAATGTCCAGCGAAAAAAAACATGTGTACCGTAAACTTCTGAATAGGTGATATGGATAGCCCTATATGGAACTTAGAAAATTCCGTTTTTGGTTTTTCAATTTTTCAAAAACTGGGCTTAGGAGGCGTGGTCAAATATTGGAAAAATGGTCAAATTTGTTGCGAGTTGCCTTGATTAAATATTTATCACATTAAAACGGAATGCACCACAATCTCAAAAATTTACAGTCTTATATAGTTTTGTATGGGCTATCGATTAAAATTTTTTTTTTGGAAAATTTTCAGAACCCGTTCTGAAATTTTCCATTTTTTAAAAAAGTCAATTTATCAAAAATCCGGCCACTTTTTTTTTTCTTTTTTATTTATTTTTTTAAAAGTTTAGATGTTTGTCCATCCACACAAAAAAAATCAGAAACACGTTCATCTTTTTTTTTTCGAGAAAATCGCATTTGAACTTTAAATTTCATAACAATTTAGTAATTTGCTTGCATTTTCTTGTGTCAACAGAGCGTATGACGAATATTTATGTATTTAATATTACTCATTCGCAACTTTAAAACAAAGAAATACAAGCAAATAACAAAATTGTTATGAAATTTAAAGTTCAAATGCGATTTTCTCGAAAAAAAAGATGAACGTGTTTCTGATTTTTTTTGTGTGGATGGACAAACATCTAAACTTTTAAAAAAATAAATAAAAAAGAAAAAAAAAAGTGGCCGGATTTTTGATAAATTGACTTTTTTAAAAAATGGAAAATTTCAGAACGGGTTCTGAAAATTTTCCAAAAAAAAAAAAAATTAATCGATAGCCCATACAAAACTATATAAGAACGTAAATTTTTGACATTGTGGTGCATTCCGTTTTAATGTGATAAAAATTTAATCAAGGCAACTCGCCACAAATTTTACAATTTTTCCAATATTTGACCACGCCTCCTAAGCCCAGTTTTCGAAAATTTGAAAAACCAAAAACGCAATTTTCTTAGTTACATATAGGGCTATCCAAACAACCTATTCAGAAATTTACGGGACACATGTTTTTCTGTAGCGGGACATTTGGTGTGGAATGCCTCATATATATGATTTTTTCAAGGATATTTTATTTGTGAAAAATTGTTTATAAACTTACTGACCAAGGGCTGGGAACTTATCACGAGCTAATCATTGATTAGCACTAATCATTGATTATTTTCATATAAAATTGACTTTGCTTAATTTGGATTTTCAAAAATCGAAGCCCAGTTTTGTCTGAGGTTAAATTTTGACAAAATAAGGAGAAAAAAACAAGTAAAAAAGTTAAATTCGGCCTTGCCGAATGTAGTGATACCCTCCACAATTTCAAAAAGATTATTGTAAAAAACTTTATTTAAAAGGAAATTACTTTTGAAAAAAATATTTTTTTTAAAAAAAAAATTCCGCGAAAAAAAATTTAAAAAAAAATCCGCGATTTTTTTCTTTTTTTTTGTCAAAAAATATGTTCTTAATAGTTTAAATACCATTTGGTGTTCAATTATGTTCACATTTGTTAACCAGCAGCCGAATTAAAGCATTTCGTATTTTTAGGTTATATTGAATGTATTATAATTTTTGAGGTGTCCTTACATTTTCGTTCATTACTTTTGAACCGCTGAACCAATATCGCTCAAATGCAATACTAAACTTCTCGGGAGAACTTCCAACAAATCTGTTAAGTTTCAGTGATCTCCGTGTAATATTTTGGCCGTAATCACCATTTCCACAGACAGACAGACGGACATAGCTAGAATGTCTTAAAATCGATCGGGGATCATGAATATATATACTTTATGGGGTCCCAGACCGATATTTCGATGAGTTACAAACGCAATGACAAACTTATATATACCCTCTATCACTAAGGCTGAGTTTTTGAGTTGTAAAATTTATTGGTTTTAGGTTTAAACTGAGTTAAAACCAGAAATTCTGTTTTTAAGATACACTAAGAAAATTATGTCATTAACTGTTTGTAGGTTATTTTAAAAAGTAATCAGTAAAGTTATTTTAAAAGAAAAATCATTAATTTTATTATGGACTTCTTATTTTCTACTGTTTCTGTAGTTTAAAAAAAATAATTTACTGTATTAAAAACGAATTTTCTGTTACATTTAATTTCGGCAGTAAAAAATTTCTTCTATAGTTTTACTGTTTGTCAATACAAAATAACTGAATATTCACTAGTTTTTTAATGTTTTGGTTAGTCATTAAAATAACATTTAAAATTGACTGTATTGTGTTTTTATTTTAAAAGAAAAAACACTGGAATGGTTTTTAAATAAAAGTTCATTTGTTTTAAGTGAATATTCAGTGGAATTTACCTACATAATTTTTTGAGTGTATGGTTTATTTTAAGTTTAACTCACCAATGCAAAAATGTCAAAAAACACCTCTGATTTTCAAATACACTGGTTAGTATTGCCATGTTGTGGTATTTTATTCGAAAAAATGTGCGAGGCAACTATTCTAATTGGAAATGTGTCATTTGGTATGGCAATACCGCGTTAATCGACATTTGCTAAACTTGAACTGAAAAACAGAATGCTTGGTTAAACTTGGTTTTATTTATATAAAGTTTAATAAAACTCCCGGTTAAACTAAGTTAAAGCGATATGTCAAAAACGCAGCCTAAGTGGAGGGTATAAAAAACTTAAAATTTATTTTTCTTCACACTTTCATAGAGCTCGAGACGAACTTTCATTTAAACTTAACTTCAGCCAAATCGGATAATTTTAACCCGTTTCGACCTTCAACCAAAATCGAAAATTTCTGAATTTTTATCAAAGTTTAAATGAAAGTTTGTTTCAAGTTCTATAAAAGTGTTAAGGGAAAGAAGTTTTGAGATTTTTTTTTTTTAATTTTTTCAAAGTAGGAAAAAAACCGCAATTTCTTACAAATTTTAAATAGCAATATCTCGAAAACAGTTTGACCGATTTTTAAAATTCTTTGATGTTCGTGTTCAGCACAAGACACAAATATTACTGTTTCTCGCCATTTTGCTTCAAATTTCTTCTCAAAAACTTCAACGCGCGTGCGGCACACCAATTTTTAACCGATCGAGCTCATATTTTTGTAAATTTTTTTACTCTAACCTCACACAAAACTTGGCTTTGACTTTGGAAAATTGAAAATAAACAAAAAAGGTCCATCTTAAAAAAAAAAAAACATAGATTAGCAATAATCATTGATTATCCTGTGCTAAGTAACCAGATCTAAGTTTATTAGAAATTAAGAGTCTGAGGCTTAATTGTTGAATTCTTAAATTTTAAAACTATTTAATTTAAAAATCTAAATGGAAACATTTTTTTTTAATGTTGTCCATGCCTTCGTTGTTTTGCACACTGGATTTATTTTTTATGCTGAACTTTTTTTTAAAAAGGAGATCCACCCACACTAAAAACATAAAAAACCCCTATTCTTATCAATTCTAAGGAGTGAGAGATTTAAAAAATCCCCTTTTTAATAATAAAAAGTTTTCATATAAAACAATAATCCTTTGTGCAAAAAACGTACCTATTATGTATTAAACGTTAGAGTGGACTTGAAAATTAGTTTTCCCCGCACTCTAACTTACATATAAGTTAATAACTATATTGTAAATAGGATTAAGTTGTTGTTATTTAGTTTAAATAGTCATGTATAAATTTTAAAATAACATTAAATAATAAATTAATAAATTTTAACAATACCTTGACTCCCTTTGGTGATTTACAGCATAACTTGGGAAATAAAGCATCGATTTTATAATTTTTATTTCACTGAATTTTTTCCTGAAATCCTGGTTTGAAATTTACTCCTTAATTAAGAAAGATATACTGAAATTGACGAAATCCGGGGACCACCATTTAAAGTTTAAAAAAACTATTTTTGTATAAAATTTTTCATATTTTTTTTGGCAATTTATTTCTTAAATAAAAGAGAAACAGCGAAATTGACGATACCTACAGAAATCAATTTTTTATAAAGTTTTTCTAAAAAGCTTTTTTTTTGCAATTTTCTCCTTAACTACAAAAGATATAGCGAAATTGATAAAATCTGTTGATAACCTTTTATATTTTCATAATCTAATTTTGTACGAAATTTTAATTTACACCTTAATTAAAAGTGTTTGA
This sequence comes from Pegoplata infirma, assembly GCA_963921195.1. Classification (NCBI taxonomy): domain Eukaryota; kingdom Metazoa; phylum Arthropoda; class Insecta; order Diptera; family Anthomyiidae; genus Pegoplata; species Pegoplata infirma. The sequence continues at coordinate 42,542,465 of OY992538.1, forward strand.
TAATTTTACGAAATCTGGGGATCACTATCATAAAATCTATCAATAAATTGCAAATAAATTATTTATTTGCAATTTATTCCTTAATTAAATGAGTCAGAGCAAAACTGACAAAATCTCCGAATCACTATTAAAACTTTCCAATTTTTCTAATATTTATTTGCAATAATGGAAATATAAAAGGTTATCACCAGATTTCGTTAATTTCTCTATATACCTTTTAAATAAGGAGTAAATTGTAAAACAATGATTTTAAGAATAATTTCATTACAAAAAAAAATGTTGATGGTGATTACCAGATTTCGTCCAATTTACTCCAACACTTTTAATTAAGGAGTAAATTACAATTTCGTACAAAACAAGATTATGAAAATATAAAATGTTATATAAAAAATATGGATTAAATTGTAAAACAATGATTTTAAGAACAATTTCATACAAACTTTTTTTGTGGTGATCCCCAGTTTTCGTTTTAATTTCGGTACATTTCAGGAAAAATGAAAGGCGAAAATAGATTATTGGAATTTTTGATAGATTTTGTCAATTTTGCTTCAATCTATTAGTTAAGGAATAAGTTAAGGAATAAATAAAAAAGATTTTAAGAAAAATTTCTTGCAAAAGAAGTTTCTTGAACTTTTGATATGGTGGTCCCCAGATTTCAATTTTGGAAAACAATTTTTTTTCGAAATTATTGATGGTGGTGTCCAGATATCGGTAATTTTTCTTTTTCTATTTTAATGATGGAGTAAATGGCAAATAAATATTTTAAGAAAAAAATTTTACAAAAAAAAATATTTTTTTGATATTGATCTCCAGATTTTGTCTTTTTATTAAGGAATAAATTGCAAATAAAGAATTTAAAAAGACTTCCATACACAGAGAAAACAGTTTAATTGTGCCAGCCGAATTTAGAGTCAACTGCATAGTTTAATAACAACAAAAAAAATTTTCGGTTGCGATAACAAAAATTGGTTTTGAAAATTTAACTTCTGTTCGGTTCAAATAAATTTTGGGTAATCACAACCGAAAATTTCGGTTGTTCTAATTAAACCATGCAGTTGGCTCTAAATTCGGCTGGCACAATTAAACTGTTTTCTCTGTGTACGGAAGTCTTTTTAAATTCTTTATTTGCAATTTATTCCTTAATAAAAAAGATTTAGAGCAAAACTGACAAAATTTGGGGATCAATATCAAAAAAATATTTTTTTATGTAAAATTTTTTTTATAAAATTTTTTAATTAAAAGTGTTGGAGTAAATTGGACGAAATCTGGTAATCACTATCAAAATTTTTTTTTGTAATGAAATTATTCTTAAAATCATTGTTTTACAATTTACTCCTTTTTTAAAAGGTATATAGAGAAATTAACAAAATCTGGTGATAACCTTTTATATTTCCATTATTTAATTTTGTACAAAATTGCAATTTACGAAATAAAAATTTCCATTTTTTTTTTTTGTAAAAAATTTTCCTAAAAAATATTTATTTGCAATTAACTTCATAACTAATCAAAAATTTCCAAAATAAGGAAATGTTTATAAATTTGTTCCAATAATATTTATTTGCTTTTCACTTCATAAATAAACGAGATATAGCAAATTTACCAAAATCAATCATTTTTAGCAAAATTGACAAAATTTGGGTATCACCATAAAATTTCCAGAAATCTTTTTTTGGTATAAATTTTTCTTAAAATCTTTATTGGTAATTAATTCCTCAATTTAAAGGATTATATATAATTCCTCAACTAAAAGAGATAGATCAAAATGGGTATTTACTATCATAAATTTTCAAAAATCAATTTTTGTATGAAATTTTTTCAGAAATATACCAAAATCGACAAAACCTGGGGATCACTATAAAAAATGTTCAAAAATCAATTTTTATATGAAATTTTTTCTTGAAATTATTTTTGTCCAATTTTGTATGACATTGCCATTTACTCCTTAATTTAAAGAGTCACAACGCAATTAACGAAATCTGGGATTTCCGTCAAAAATGTCCAAAAATCAAGTTTTTAATGGGAGTTTTCTTAAAATTTTAATTTGCAATTAACTTCTTAATTAAAAGAGTTAGAGCAAAACAGGAAAACATTTTGGGATCACTATCAAAAATTTTCAATAAAAAATTTTTTCTAAAAATATTTTTTTTGCAATTTACTTCATAATAAACAGAGATATAGCAAAATTTACAAAATCTGGAGATCACCATAAAAAATTTTGAAAAATCTTTTTTGGTATGATTTTTTTGATCTTTATTTTGCAAATTACTTCTAAATTAAACGAGTTATAGCAAAATTGGCCAAATCTGGAGAATCACCATCAAAACTTTCAAAATTATTTTTTGGTATGAAAGTGCAATTTTCTACTTAATTAGAAGGGTTAGAGCTAAATTGACAAAATCTATGATCACCACCAAAAATTTCAAAATTTTTTTTTTTTTTTTAAATTGTTCTTAAAATCTGTATTTGCTATTAATTTCTAAACTAAAAGGAATTAAAAAATGGCAATATCTGGTGATCACTATCAAACATTTACAAAAATTTATTTTTGTATGAAATTTTTCTTAAAATCTTTATTTGCAATTTCCTAAAATCTATTTTTGAATGAAATTTTTCTTAAAATCTTTCTTTACAATTTACTGTTTTAGTAGAAATTGACGTAATCTGGGGATCGCCATCAAACATTTACAAAATCTATTTTTTTTTTATTACCATCAAACTTTTACAAAATCTATTTTTTATGATTTTTTTTTTTTTTTTTTTAAATCTTTATATGCAATGTATTCCCTAATTAAAGAGTTAGAGCAAATTTGACAACAGCTGAGGATCACTATTAAAAATTTCCTAAATTCTAGTTTTGTATGAATTTTTTCAAAATCCTTATTTGCAAATTGCTCCCCAATTAAAAGAGATAGAGCGAAATTGACGAAATCTGAGAATGATCATCAAAAACTTCCAAAATCTGTTTTTGTATTCGATTGGTTTTTAAGTCGTTATTTGCAATATACTTCTTAACTGTGATATAAGTAGAGAAATAGACAAAATCATGGATTTTTTTATAGTGATCACCAGATTTAGTAAATTTTAGCTTATCTCATTTAATTTATTTGCAATTTACTAACTTAACTAGAAAAGTTAGACAAAATTTATATATTCAAAAAATAAAAAAAAAAAATTAAATTTAGTTTCCTTTGGCCTTTTAGTAGACTTTAGACAAACTTTCATTTAAAAATAATAAAAGCCAAATCAGTGCCATTTTAACGCAAATTTTTTGATTCGGAATGATAATTGGTCGATATCGTTTTTAGACTATCGACAAAAAACATACATTTGCATGGAAATCTCATCCCTATTCATAATTAACAGAGATATAGCAAAATTTACAAAATCTGGGGATCACCATAAAAAATTTCGAAAAATCTTTTTTGGTATGATTTTTTTGATCTTTATTTTGCAATTTACTTCTTAAATAAACGAGTCATAGCAAAATTGGCCAAATCTGGAGAATCACCATTAAAACTTTCAAAATTCTTTTTTTGGTATGAAAGTGCAATTTTCTACTTAATTAAAAGGGTTAGAGCTAAATTGACGAAATCTATAATCACCACCAAAAATTTCAAAAAAATCTATTTTTTTTTAATTGTTCTTAAAATCTGTATTTGCTATTCATTTCTAAATTAAAAGGGATTAAAAAATGGCGATATCTGGTGATCACTATCAAACATTTCCAAAAATTTATTTTTGTATGAAATTTTTCTTAAAATCTTTATTTACAATTTCCTAAAATCTATTTTTGTATGAAATTTTTCTTAAAATCTTTATTTACAATTTACTGTTTTAGTAGAAATTGATGTAATCTGGGGATCACCATCAAACATTTACAAAATCTATTTTTTTTATCACCATCAAACTTTTACAAAATCTATTTTTTATGATTTTTTTTTTTTTTTTTTAATCTTTATATGCAATGTATTCCCTAATTTAAGAGTTAGAGCAAATTTGACAAATTTTTTCAAAATCCTTATTTGTAAATTGCTCCCCAATTAAAAGAGATAGAGCGAAATTTAAAATATCTGAGAATGATCATCAAAAACTTCCAAAATCTGTTTTTGTATTCAATTGGTTTTTAAATCGTTATTTGCAATATACTTCTTAATTGTGATATAAGTAGAGAAATAGACAAAATCTTGGATTTTGTTTATAGTGATTACCACATTTAGTAAATTTTTTCATGTCTTATTTAATTTATTTGCAAATTACTAACTTAACTAAAAAAGTTAGATAAAATTTATATATTCAAAAAATTAAAAAAAAAAAAATTTATTTCGTTCCCTTTGACCTTTCAGTAGACTTTAGACGAACTTTCATTTAAAAATAATAAAAGCCAAATCGGATTATTTAAAATCAAAATATGCAAAAATATGCATTTTCACCAACATATGCAAAAATATGCAAAAACAAATCAATGCCATTTTTTAACGCAAATTTTTTGATTCGGAATGATAATTGGTCGATATTGTTTTTAGACGATCGACAAAAAACATGCATTTGCATGGAAATCTCATCCCTATTCATAATTAACAGAGATAAAGCAAAATTTACAAAATCTGGAGATCACCATAAAAAATTTCGAAAAATCTTTTTTGGTATGATTTTTTTGAACTTTATTTTGCAATTTACGTCTTAATTAAACAAGTTATAGCGAATTTGGCAAAATCTGGAGAATCAACATCAAAACTTTCAAAATTCTTTTTTGGTATGAAAGTGCAATTTTCTACTTAATTAAAATGGTTAGAGCAAAATTGACGAAATCTATGATCACCACCAAAAATTTCTAAGAATCTATTTTTTTTTAATTGTTATTAAAATCTGTATTTGCTTTGCTATTCATTTCTAAATTAAAAGGGATTAAAAAATGGCGATATCTGGTGATCACTATCAAACATTTCCAAAAGTTTATTTTTGTATGAAATTTTTCTTAAAATCTTTATTTACAAATTACTGTTTTAGTAGAAATTGACGTAATCTGGGGATCACCATCAAACATTTACAAAATCTATTTTTTTTTATCACCATCAAACTTTTACAAAATCTATTTTTTATGATTTTTTTTTTTTTAAATCTTTATATGCAATGTATTCCCTCCCTAATTAAAAAGTTAGAGCAAATTTGACAACATCTGAGGATCAGCATTAAAAATTTCAAAAAGTCTATTTTTGCATGAAATTTTTTCAAAATCCTTATTTGCAAATTGCTTCCCAATTAAAAGAGATAGAGCGAAATTGACAAAATCTGAGAATGATCATCAAAAACTTCCAAAAACTGTTTTTGTATTCAATTAGTTTTTAAATCGTTATTTGCAATATACTTCTTAATTGTGATATAAGTAGAGAAATAGACAAAATCATGGATTTTTTTTATAGTGACCACCAGATTTAGTAAATTTTGGCATATCTCATTTAATTTATTTGCTATTTACTAACTTAACTAAAAAAGTTAGACAAAATTTATATATTCAAAAAATTAAAAAAAAAATAAATATTGTTCCCTTTGACCTTTCAGTAGACTTAAGACGAACTTTCATTTAAAAATAATAAAAGCCAAATCGGATTATTTAAAATCAAAATATGCAAAAATATCAATGCCATATATATATCAATGCCATTTTAACGCAAATTTTTTGATTCGGAATGATAATTGGTCGATATCGTTTTTAGACTATCGAAAAAAAACATGCATTTGCATGGAAATCTCATCCCTATCCATAATTAACATATAGGAAAATTTACAAAATCTGGAGATCACCATAAAAAATTTTGAAAAATCTTTTTTGGTATGATTTTTTTGATCTTTATTTTGCAACTTATTTCTTAATAAAACGAGTTATAGCAAAATTGGCAAAATCTGGAGAATCACCATTAAAACTTTCAAAATTCTTTTTTGTTATTGTTAATACCAAAAGGTATTAATCCAACGTTATCGCTACCACTTTGCCGGGATTGACCAATTATTATTGCCATTTGTTATTCCAAAAAGCATTTATAGATAAAAGCTGAATGTTGCTAAACATACAGCACTATAGTTATCTCGCTCTAAGTTTTAACTCCTAAAAACTTTCGAATTTATATCGAAAATTCGCATATACTATTTCCGCCTAAAAGATAAGCATAACCTGTCACTTGCGACTTGGTCATCCATACTGTTGGTAAGAAATCGATGTTCAAATAATCCAATTAATTACTCCAATAAACAAAAATCCAAAATTCTAATTCCGTTTTGTTTTCTTTCTTTCTCGATTGGAATCTTTGTTATTGAGTACCAAAATCAATTGGTGATTTTGGTGAGCTAAAAATTAATTGTTTCCTCCAGATCTACTCCACTTATCCACAACTACATATACATTCCGTATTTGGTAATAACATTTGGTCCCATTCGAACCGGATAACAACGAGTGCTGAGAGTTCTGCTCATTAATTGGACATCATACTTACAACAACCAGCGAGACATTCCTATCAAAACTCCAAAATCAGGTTCGTTTGTTTTTTTGCTTTTCTTACTAAGTGCGTTTGAGAGTGCGATAGGGCTTTTGGTTGTTTCAATTATTTATTCTTTGCTTCCATTGTTACATCACCGCGTGTAAACATCAAATAATTAAATACGAAACTAAAATAATTAAATAATTCATACGAGGAAAAAGAGAATTATTGATAAAATAAATTTCGAAAATTAAAAGTGATAATTAGAAAATTAAATAGATTTCAAAAATATCAGTGAAAGAAAATAGTTTGAGTGAAAATATACATTATATATAAATATTAAAAAGAGAAATAATCATTAAAGAAGAAGAGGAAAAAATTGCCAAAAATTCTGCCAAGAGGAGGAGGTTTTACATAAAATATTAATTTTTTATCTGAAGGAATCGTACTGTGAGTAGAAGAAGCCTGTAATTTTAAAAGAAAAAGGAAATAAGTCGGTGAGTTAAGGCAAGATTCATTAAAATATTTATGTGTCAGAATTTTGATTTGTCGCGAATACTCCAATAAATCGTCACTAGAAAGTGTAGGGTATCCTTTGTCATAGGTTTGATCAAACGTGATCAAACAACTTTCTTTTTCCCGCCTTTTTAGCAATGATTTATATGATACATGTATGAATATTATTCCCCTTTTTACAGCCCCTAAAAAGACATCCAACTACATACATCATTTACACTCAATACTCCACACTCATTCCCCTTACCGAACCTATTCATTTAATTTCCCCTCAAACTTTATATTCTTCTTTACAAATACGAAGTTTCTCTTAAACAAACTCTTTATTAAAAGTTCACTCCATTTCACTCAATTATCAGCTATTAATTAATTTCTCCTAACATCTTTCCCCACGCTCACACACCACCACATATATACACCATCCAAGTGTTTGCAAAAAAGAAGAGATCTTGCAAACAACTACTCCCTTTGTTTCAATACAGTTTGTTTGATTCCAAAAAGTTGGGTTTTTTTTCTCCAGCTCATTTAACTTCACATCAGGCCTGGGAAATTGAGTACTTAAGTACCATTTTTGTCAGTACCTTTTTACGTTCCTTACTCCGGTGCACTTATAAATTAAGTGGTATATCCAAGCCTCAACTTTATTTACAACAGAATCAATCGGTTTAATTCTATTTTTTTCCCACACAGCGGGATAAGTTTAAAAAAAAAAAAAAAAAACGTATTCCTGACAACTGATAACTTTTGTATTGGAAGTTGCTCTGCAATAGTTGTGTTGGGGCACTGAAAATCTAATAGTATTTGATTGTAAAAAGTACATTAAAGAATCAACAATTTGTTACTTACATCTATTTTTACTTACTTACTCTATTTAAAGTAAATTATTTTACAAACAATTTCATTTGTAATTTAAAACAAAAAAAAAAATTAGTAAAAATCCATATTTTCGCACTTACAAAATAATTACCAAACACCGTACTATGAAAATAAATTCAATTCAAGTAAATGACTTGCTGTAAACGGTGCCTTGTTTGGTTAAAGTTTAGTACCATTTCATAGACTAAATTTGCCATCTCTGCTTGACACAGTTAAATCGGTGTTGGTAAATAAGATTCGCAGTTGGTACTAAAGGAAAAATTAAAGGTGTACCATTTCTATTTACATACTGTTTCTGTGAGATCACTGGGAGTTTTATCCATTGAAAATTATACTAACAAGCAATATTCCAAAGCTGTTCCTAACACTTTAAGCACGAATTACATTGATCAAAATTCGTTTAACTTGCATACAAATAGAACGAAATCAAAGGCATACATACTGTAAATATTCATAATTTTTTTCTACACTCGAAAAAATATAAGGTAATCATAACAAAAACATATTTCAATTAACAAACAAGTAAAACAGTTTGTAATTTAGTCCAACTAAAATTTGCTAAATTATATGTAACGTTAAACAACATTCTACATTTACATATTCATCAAAAATTGAAGTTAAACGCAACAATTTGTACTCCATTACGTCATTAAAACTCGTAGCAAGTATTAAATCTACATTATAGAAAATAGTTTCCTATTGCATACATTTCGATTAATACTTGGTACCAAAGTGAATGAAAAGTCCAACTGTACCAACAGGTCCAGCACTGAATTTAATGTTTTGATTTTAGTTTCAAACTCACTTATTTACATATATTTTGCTTAGAACAGCTGAAATTGAATATTAAAGAAAGTACTAACAAAAAAAGGAGATCAAACCAAAGCAAATGCAAGAAAAACCACTGGGGTCATTGAACTTTATTTTTGCATGTTAGTAAGTTGTTCATATTTTTTACGTGACAATTTGTTAAACTCCATATCCATATTACTACACCGCAACATTTGGTCAATTATCCAGACCATTTAGAAGGACAAAAAGGCGGTGAAATTGAATATTCAGATAAAATCTACTAAAATCAATGGTACAATAACCATTTGCTATACATAGAAGCATACGGAAATTAAAGTGAAAAAGCCAAATCGGGCCATTTTTTAAGCTTAACTTTAACTACAAATTAATTGATGTTTCTTAAAACTTTTTCGTCGGTGAACAACTTACTGGTCATTTATTAATATACACTCAAGAAAATTGTGACGGTAAATTCCAGTGAATATTCAACTCAAACAGACAAACATTTATTTTAAAACTATTTCCCTGCTTTTTCATTTATAATAAAATTATATTACACTCTTTTTTTTTAATGGTAATCTAATGACACCCAAAAACATTAGAACTAACTAAATTTTCGACTTTTTTATATTTAAAACCATCAGAACTGTAGAAGATTTTTTACTGCTGAAATTTAAACCAAAGAAAATTAAATTTTTTTTTAAGACAGTATTTTGAATTTTTCAAAATACTAAAGTAGTAGCTTAAAAGAGGAACAGAATATTAAATCTTTAATAAAGCAGGCGAGTTTTCTTTAAAACACTACTTCACTGATTATTTTTTCTATAAACTACGAACAGTAATTGACATAATTTTTTGAGTGTACTTTTGCATTCACTACGATAATAGGGTGTGTCAATTAGAAGTTTTCATAAAAAAAAAAAAAAAAAAAAAAATTGATAAGCCTGCAAAAGTTAAACTATAATATAAACATTTATATAAATTATCAAAAAGGAATAAAAATTGCATTTCCAAATATCGAATCTGTGGCCAAATCACGAAAATTATAAATTAAAAATTTACATTTTTTTTTACATACTGATAGTCCTATATGAACATATGAGCAACCGGTATTCCGGACACTTTTACTACCGCATTTCATATTGTTTAAAGCCTTTAAATTGCATAGAGGATCAAAGACATTTGTAACATAATTATTAGAGTAAATTTAATTTTCGGGCTAATAATATTATTCGAACATTTTTATAAATATTTGTTACTTAAAACTTGATTTAGTAATAATCATAATCATCGAGTTAACTGCCTACAAGTTGTTTAACTGTCTCACAAGAAGTAAAAATACCGCTTTTTCCACATCTTTCGAACAGATTTTTATTTTCGAGTGTACTTGATTTACAATATCAAGTATAGGGTGATCCCACTGGCGAATTTTTTTTTATTTTAACGGATTATAAATACTCGTACGGGTATCTCCAAACAATCTTGTCGAGTTATTCATTAAATTTGGGAGAAAATTTGCGATACCCTCAAATAGAGTTGCCAACTAATCGGAAAATTAATAATAGATAATCTTGAAATCCTTGCTTTCGATTTAGGAAACATTTTAAAATTTTGTCCATCACCTTCAAACGGTTTATCAGTAGTTTCATTATTTTGAAATTAATATTACAGCCTTTTTTCAAAAAAAAAATACCTAAAATTGAAATTGTTGTAATCCACCTAAACCTCTACAACGAAACAAAAAAAAAAAAAAAAAAAAAAATATTTTTTTTCTGTTAATACATCTTGGAATCGTTAACCGAAAAAGTGGACAGTTTTAAATTCTCTCAAGCCTATATTTTAAATTTTCTTCCGGTAAAAGTTCCAGAATTCTCCATATTTTTTATAAAAGTTGTGCTACATTTTACATTTCCCTTAACGCCACAGATATTCTTATTGTCGAAATTCGTTTTCCTTTGCTCCGGTTTTCCAATTTGGTTTCATTTTTATCCCCACTTTTTCAAAGAACTTTTCATTTCTCGGGACGAATTCAAAATGTCACTTGATCATTTTATTCGATTGGCTGACAGCATGGTCGAATTTGAAGCCGATTATGCAGCTGGCCAATATCCGAATACCTCCCTTCATGCCATCGATGTTCATCGATATGAGGTTAAAACGATTTGGTCTCGGATCAAGGCCGCTTATGAAAAGTATCTTTTTGATCGTGAAAACGAAGAGGGAAATGCTGAGGAGGAAAAGAAAGACGAGGAAAATGCCGTAAGTGTAGAATCCTTCCAGAAAAAGTTTAAAAGCACATATATCACATATTGCAATTTGTTAACACAGTTAAACGAAGCGTACGAAGCTAAACGTTACGAATCCCTCCCTAACGTTGACATTTCAACTTCCCTTCCCATTTCAAGACAATCTGAAGTAACTCCTACCGCTTCCCAGTCTCACTCTCACAGCTTTCGGCTTCCACCATGTGACATCGCGGTCTTCAATGGGGATTACCTATCATGGCCCACATTCCGCGATATGTTTTCCGCGGTATACATTAAGAATTCCAACCTTAGCCCAGTTGAAAGACTTTTTCATTTAATAAACAAAACTACTGGTGAAGCCCAGGAAATAGCACGGAAAAGTCCATTAACTAACCAAGGATTTGATTTAGCCTGGAAGAGCCTTTGTGCACGATTCGAAAATCGAAAATCCATAGTTTTTGGACAGTTAGACAAACTTTGGGACCTCCGTAAGATAACTTCAGAGTCATCCGAAGATATCAAACAGCTCCAACGGGAACTCAATAGTTGTATAACAACGCTCGGTATATATGATATTGATGTCAAAGTGTGGGATCCCTTGTTTGTATATATCTGTTACAAAAAGCTTCCAGAATTCACGCATCATCTTTGGGAACAAGGGATAGAGGACAAAGCCATTATTCCGAAATGGTCCGATTTTGACAAATTCCTTACAAATCGGTATCGAACATTAGAATCGGTATCTGAAATGCGCGGTTCAAATGACTCGAAATCCGTTGAGTCCAAAACCAAGATTTCAAACCATCCAAAAAGTTCAAATCCCTCTAAAAAGCTGAGCTCATTCCAAACTAAAGTTTCAGAACCCAAATGCCAAATTTGTCCGGATGCATTTCACATTATCCGAAAGTGTCCAAAATTTTTGCAATTGAGTTACAATCAGAGGTTCTCTGAAATTAAAAAGCAAAGCTTATGTTTGAATTGCTTTTCAAAAACTCATGCTGCCAAGAATTGTAGTAGCAAGTACAGTTGTCAGCAATGCAATAAGCGACATAACACGCTACTACATAGAGAGTATGCCAACTCAAATTCAAATGCTGAGCAGTCACCAAGCACCAGCGCCAGTTCAGGTCTTAATCCAAATTCAGCTCCCTTTTCAAATATATCCAATCCAAATACCATACAGTCCACTAATAATTCGGGAGCTAAAGTCGTCCAAAATTGCTTTGCAATAAATTCTAGAGGCGTGTTACTTGGTACTGCCATCGTTTACGTGTGTCATCTTGATATGAGATACAAGGCTAGAGCTCTGATTGATTCGGGTTCTGAAGGTACTTTTATTTCTGAACGTTTGTTTAACACGCTAAAATTGCCTGCTAAACGAACAAATGCCCAAATTTCAGGACTTAATAACACTATTTCAGCCAAAGTACAGCGCGAATGCTCGTTTGTACTCAGTTCCCCATTTGATGATGATGTTGAAATGTCTGTAAATGCATTGGTTGTTCCTCATTTAGCTGGAAATCTTCCGTCACAACCTGTCGATGCTTCAACCTTTTCCAACCTTCCAAGAATCCAATTAGCTGATCCGGAATTCTTTAAAAGTTCAAAAATAGATATCCTAATAGGTGGTGATCTATTTCCTTCTATCATGCTTTCCGGAATAATGCACGACGTTTGTGGCTCCCTAATGGCACAAGAAACCATCTTCGGATGGATTCTTACTGGTCCAATTTCTAGTAACGTTTCTTCCATCTCCAAATCCACAATATCATCTTATTTTTGTGAAATCTCTTTAGCCAAGGAGATTTCACGTTTTTGGGAGGTGGAGAATCTTCCACGGAAGAACTTTACATCCCAATCCGACAAATTCTGTGAAGATCTTTATACAAAGACTACAAAAAGGGACAAGGATGGAAGGTATATTGTTTCACTTCCATTCAAGGACAGATTGCCTGAAAACACTTTGGGTCTGTCTAGAGCTAGTGCCATGGCTCAGTTCTATAGAAACGAATCCAAATTACTCCGAAATCCCATATTCAAACAAGAATACGATGAAGTTGTTCAGGAATATACACATTTAAACCATATGTTTAAAGTATCTTCTCCTGACTCCGCAAATTTATCGCAGTGTTATTACTTACCACATCACGCGGTAATAAAACCGGAAAGCAGAACCACAAAAGTTCGCGTTGTCTTTAATGCGTCCTCTCCATCCTCTAACGGACTCAGCCTGAACGACATACTCCATATCGGTCCTGTTCTCCAAAGTGACTTAACTCTATTAATTTTAAAATGGCGTTTCTTTCGATTTGTGTTCAATGCTGACATCCAAAAGATGTACAGACAGATTTTAATCCATCCAGAACACACTCCTTTTCAGAGAATTTTATTCCGAAACGATCCCCATACTCCTATCCAAGATTTTGAGTTAAAAACCGTCACTTTTGGAGTTAATTGCGCTCCATACTTAGCAATTCGAACTATTCTCCAATTAGCTGATGATGTAGAGTCAAGTTATCCGATTGCTAGTAATATTCTACGGAATAATATGTATGTGGATGATGCACTTGCTGGGGCTCATTCAGTTTCAGATGCAATCAAAGCAAGGGATCAACTTATACTTGCTCTGCAGTCAGCTGGGTTTTCCTTGAGAAAATGGACGTCTAATTCTAAAGACATCATTGAAGATCTTCCACCCAATCATTTATTGAACGAAGACTTTCTAGATTTTGATGACAGCAGTACAGCGAAAACCTTAGGAATTCGCTGGAACGCTCGCTCAGATTTATTTTATTTTACTACAAAGCCTTTTTCTGAGTCATCAAAATTTACGAAACGAGAAGTATTGTCTCAAATTGCGAAATTATTCGATCCGGCTGGGTGGTTGTCTCCATGTGTTGTCCTTGCCAAGATCCTTATGCAAAGGATATGGATTGAAGGCACTGATTGGGATGAAGTCCTCTCCCAAGAGTCTATTTCTCAATGGAAAATGTTTCAATCCAACTATTCAGGGATCAATAACATCCAGATACCTCGTTGGATAGATTTTAGTCCAAATGTCGAAGTCCAATTCCATGGATTCTGCGATGCATCCGAAAAAGCATACGCAGCGGCATTATATATTCGAATTAGCCATAGTGATTCCATATCCACTCATCTGGTTTCAGCCAAATCCAGAGTAGCTCCCGTTAAAACTCTCTCTATTCCACGATTAGAGCTTTGTGGAGCTGTTCTTTTGGCTGAAATGATAGATAGCCTTATTCCAAAATTAGAGGTTGATAGGTATTCCATTTCATGCTGGACTGATTCAACTATTGTTCTCTCCTGGCTCGCCAAACCTCCGTGCGTTTGGTTAACTTTTGTGGCCAACAGGGTTTCAAAGATTATCGAAATAATTGACCCTTCACATTGGTATCACGTTTCTTCGGAGAACAATCCTGCAGACATAGCTAGCCGTGGTGTTTTTCCTCAAGAGCTCATTGACAACGAACTTTGGTGGCATGGACCACAGTTCCTTAAAGATATTGAGATTCCGTTCCAAGACACTCCAAAAATTCCAGAACTCGATCTAGAAAGGAAGCCTATCAAAGTCCATTTTGCCTACTTTCAGAATTTCGACGATATTTTGGATCGTTTTTCTTCATTTTCGAGGGCAATGAGAGTTTTGGCGTATATATACCGTTTCTACTTTCGAACTCATAAAAGGTTTCGTTCAAGCTTTTGTAGGGAATCACTAGTGGTTACAAGTTCTGAAATTACGGCTGTTCGTGATACTGTTATTCGTATGAGCCAAAAGGCTTTTTATCCAAATGAGTATCAGTCCTTGTCTTGCAAGAAGTCAGTAGCTTCTTCAAGTTCAATTCTCAGTCTTAATCCTTTTCTCGATCCTGAAGGGATAATCCGTTCATGTGGTAGACTAGAATTTGCTCCTGGAGTATCCTATCATGAAAGGCATCCGATAATTATTCCGTACAATTGTCAATACACTCGTCTTTTAGTCAAATTTGTACATGATATCACTATCCATGGTGGTAATCAGCTAATGCTCCGAATAATTAGAAGTCAATACTGGATTCCGAAAGTAAAAAATCTAATTAAAACCACCATCAATAAGTGTAAGCCGTGTATCTTGTATAAGAGAAGGTGTCAACAACAGATCATGGCTGCACTACCTCCAGAAAGATCTGAATTAACCCGTCCGTTTACCCATACAGGCCTTGATTTCGCGGGTCCTTTCGACATTAAAAGTTATGCTGGTAGAACTTGTCGAACTACAAAAGGCTATGTATGCGTGTTTGTGTGCTTTTCCACAAAAGCTATCCATCTTGAGGTTACTTCAGATCTCTCCACTCCTGCATTTTTAGCCGCCTTTAACCGATTTATTTCTCGTAGGGGTTGTCCACTCCACCTACACTCCGATAATGGTACCACTTTTGTAGGGGCATCAAAAATTCTTGCAAGGGAATTCATACAAACTTCCCATCAAGCGGTGAATGCCAATTATGCTCATCAGAACATCACCTGGCATTTTATTCCTCCGGGTGCTCCACATATGGGTGGGCTTTGGGAAGCTGGCGTTAAAAGCTTCAAACTGCATTTCCGTAAGGTTGCGGGTGGCTTTAAATATACCTTCGAGGAATTCTCCACTTTGCTGTCTAGAATAGAGGCCTGTCTAAACTCAAGACCACTATCTCCAATGTCTCAAGATCCATCTGACTTATTAGCTTTAACTCCAGGTCATTTCTTAATAGGCTCTCCAATTCTAGAACCCATAGATCCCAATATCAACGAACAACCAACGTCTATTCGAAACCGTTGGCAACGCTTAAAGCTTTTGAATCAGCACTTCTGCATTCGATGGAAAAACGAATATCTCCGAGAACTACAAAAACGCGTCAAATGGCAAAAAAGGGAAGAAGACCTCAAACCTAATACCCTGGTTGTCATTAAAGATGAGAATCTTCCTCCTACCTCTTGGCGCCTTGGCAGAATTACAAAAGTTTACTTAGGTTCTGACAAACGCGTTCGTGTCGCCGATGTCTTCACGCAAAAGGGTCAAATAACGCGGCCTATCACTAAACTAGTAGTTTTATCCTTAGAATAATAATTCCTCTCCTTTTCTCCTACAATTTCAATCACTTCCTTTATACACATTCGTTTTCCAGATAAAGATGCCTAAAAATTCAGCTGTTAACCGTAAAAACCAGGTGTCTCGTCCTCGGAAAAGCAACGCAGGTCCTCCACTCAAATCTCGCACATTCCTGTGCAGAATTTGTTCTCGACCACATCCTTTAAGAACCTGCCGACAATTTTTGTCGATGAATGTCGTTGAGCGTATTCGTGCCGTCCGAGCTCACAAATACTGTTTCAATTGTTTAGCTCTCGACCATTCCACCGGAAAATGTTTTACAAAACATGGGTGCAAACTTTGCAAAAAGTTACATCACACCCTGCTCCATATTCATCCAAAACTATCCAAACAGACTCACACTACAGCTTCGCGGTCACCATCGCCGAGACCACAATCCAACAAAACCCGTTTGAGAAACCCTTCCCCCTCAGGTCCATCAACATCCAAGTCAGCCTCCCTTACATCAATTTTGCGTCAAAAAAGCGTGATCCTCCTTCCAACCGTACTGGTCAAAATCGAGTCGAAGACATCCCTAGCACGGTGTCTTTTGGATTCAGGTTCCTCTATGAGCCGCATCTCCAAAAGGTTCGTAGACAAACTTGACCTGACGACCTTAACGCTCGACGCGGAAACAATATGTCCTTTGACAATTAAATCCAGATTTGACCCGACGTCAAAGCTCGATGGGATGTTTCGGGTAGATAATCGTCTTACCTTAAAAACTCCGGCTGAGTCCTTACCTGAGTCCTTTAAGAGAAATTTCCGAGACCTTTTCCTTGCTGACTCAAAGTTTTTCGAGTCAGATGGAATTGACATAATCATAGGGGTGGATCTTTATCCAAAGGTGATTTGTGAGGGGGTTATCTCAAAAACAGGGTTGCCGACTGCACAAAGTACGATATTTGGCTGGATCATCTATGGCTCATGCAGTACTTAGTCATTCCATCAGTCTTCTTTTAAATGCACTGTCAAACGCTTACAAGCAAAAAACAAACGCACTTTATTTTACTTTATTTTTTTAATATATATATTTTTAGTATATAATCATATTTTGAATTAAATTTTCCATTTTAACGTAATATTTCTGATGAATTGTGAAATGAATTTAACTAAAATGAACTGATTTAGAAATGTTAACTCAAATATAACTATGTATTCATTAAGCTTTTTTTATTTTAAATATCTATCTATTTTTTTTTTCCAGGAAATAGTATATGCGAATCAGTCTATCCGGATTTTAACTTTTTCTTTGCATATATACTGCAAGGCGGGCGGTAATGTTAATACCAAAAGGTATTAATCCAACGTTATCGCTACCACTTTGCCGGGATTGACCAATTATTATTGCCATTTGTTATTCCAAAAAGCATTTATAGATAAAAGCTGAATGTTGCTAAACATACAGCACTATAGTTATCTCGCTCTAAGTTTTAACTCCTAAAAACTTTCGAATTTATATCGAAAATTCGCATATACTATTTCCGCCTAAAAGATAAGCATAACCTGTCACTTGCGACTTGGTCATCCATACTGTTGGTAAGAAATCGATGTTCAAATAATCCAATTAATTACTCCAATAAACAAAAATCCAAAATTCTAATTCCGTTTTGTTTTCTTTCTTTCTCGATTGGAATCTTTGTTATTGAGTACCAAAATCAATTGGTGATTTTGGTGAGCTAAAAATTAATTGTTTCCTCCAGATCTACTCCACTTATCCACAACTACATATACATTCCGTATTTGGTAATAACAGTTATGAAAGTGCAATTTTATACTTAATTTAAAGGGTTAGAGCTAAATTGACGAAATCTATGATCACCACCAAAAATTTCTAAAAATCTATTTTTTTTTTTAATTGTTCTTATAATCTGTATTTGCTATTTATTTCTAAATTTAAAGGGATTACAAAATGGCGATATCTGGTGATCACTATCAAACATTTTCAAAAATTTATTTTTGTATGAAATTTTTCTTAAAATCTTTATTTACAATTTACTGTTTTAATAGAAATTGACGTAATCTGGGGATCACCATCAAACATTTACAAAATCTAATTTTTATGATTTTTTTTAAATCTTTATATGCAATGTATTCCCTAATTGAAGATTTAGAGCAAATTTGACAACATTTGAGGATCACCATTAAAAATTTCCAAAATTCTAGTTTTGTATGAAATTTTTTCAAAATCCTAATTTGCAAATTTCTTCCCAATTAAAAGAGATAGAGCGAAATTGACGAAATCTGAGAATGGTCATCAAAAACTTCCAAAATCTATGATCACCACCAAAAATTTCTAAAAATCTATTTTTTTTAAATTGTTCTTAAAATCTGTATGTGCTATTCATTTCAAAATTAAAAGGGATTAACAAATGGCGATATCTGGTGATCACTATCAAACATTTCCAAAAATTTATTTTTGTATGAAATTTTTCTTAAAATCATTATTTGCAATTTCCTAAAATCTATTTTTGTATGAAATTTTTCTTAAAAGCTTTATTTACAATTTACTGTTTTAGTAGAAATTGACGCAATCTGGGGATCACCATCAAACATTTACAAAATCTTTTTTTTTTATCACCATCAAACTTTTACAAAATAAGTTTTTATGATTTTTTTTTAATCTTTATATGCAATGTATTCCCTAATTTAAGAGTTAGAGCAAATTTGACAACATCTGAGGATCACCATTAAAAATTTCCAAAAGTCTAGTTTTGTATGAAACTTTTTCAAAATTCTTATTTGCAAATTGCTCCTCAATTAAAAGAGCGAACTTGTTTTTGTCAAAAAGTTTTTTTGACAAAAACTTCCAAAATCTGTTTTTGTATTCAATTAGGTTTTAAATCGTTACTTGCAATATACTTCTTAACCCATTTCGATCCTCTGTTCGATTTTTCGAACAGTAGAGAACATATTTTTCAAAAAAATATTTATGTAAGAAAGAGATGGAATTTAGGGTATATATGGTTACGAATGTTAAGTCTCATGTTTCTGCATTTAAAAAAAAATATCCCCGATTCACCACCGCAATTTATATGTCCATGAAATGCAATGCAAATCAGCACAAAAATTGTTTCAAGCAAAAACAAAAATTTTGCATTTTTTGATTTTCGGCTTTTAATTATTTTGGCTAATTTAAATTTTTTTTAGATTTAATTTATTATCAAATTCCACTAATTTGAATTATATTGAAACTATTTATTTGAAAATTATGAAATAAATTAATAAAATAGTAAATAATTCCAAATATTAAAATTGCATAAAAAATTTAAATGCAGGCTTTTCTGGGAAAACGGCACATTGGAAATTTTTTTTGACAAGATTTTTGAGATCAGCGGGTACTAATTACCCTAAAAAGTACCTTTTTCCAAAAAAGAAAAATAAAATTGAATCTTGGTCCAAAATGGGTTAATTGTGATATAAGTAGAGAAATAGACAAAATCTTGGTTTTTTTTTTATAGTGATCACCAGATTTAGTAAATTTTGGCATATCTCAATTAATTTATTTGCAATTTACTCCTTAACTAAAAAAATTATACAAAATTTATATATTCAAAAAATTAAAAAAAAAATGTAAATTTTGTTCCCTTTGACCTTCAGTAGACTTTAGACGAACTTTTATTTAAAAATAATAAAAGCCAAATCGGATTATTTAAAATCAAAATATGCATTTTCACCAAAATATGCAAAAATAT
The DNA here is from genome assembly GCA_963921195.1 of Pegoplata infirma. NCBI lineage: Eukaryota > Metazoa > Arthropoda > Insecta > Diptera > Anthomyiidae > Pegoplata > Pegoplata infirma. Next base: position 42,562,192 of record OY992538.1, read on the forward strand.
GCTAAAACAAATCAATGCCATTTTAACGCAATTTTTTTGATTCGGAATGATAATTGGTCGATATTGTTTTTAGACTATCGTCAAAAAACATGCATTTGCATGGAAATCTCATCCCTATTCATAATTAACAGAGATAAAGCAAAATTTACAAAATCTGGAGATCACCATAAAAAATTTCGAAAAATCTTTTTTGGTATGATTTTTTTGATGCTTATTTTGCAATTTACGTCTTAATTAAACGAGTTATAGCGAAATTGGCAAAATCTGGAGAATCACAATCAAAACTTTTAAAATTCTTTTTTGGTATGAAAGTGCAATTTTCTACTTAATTAAAAGGGTTAGAGTTAAACTGACGAAATCTATGATCACCACCAAAAATTTCTAAAAATCTATTTTTTTTGTTCTTAAAATCTGTATTTGCTATTCATTTCTAAATTAAAAGGGATTATAAAATGGTGATATCTGGTGATCACTATCAAACATTTCCAAAAATTTATTTTTGTATGAAATTTTTCTTAAAATCATTATTTGCAATTTCCTATTTTTGTATGAAACTTTTCTTAAAATCTTTATTAACAATTTACTGTTTTAGTAGAAATTGACGTAATCTGTGGATCACCATCAAACATTTACAAAATCTATTTTTTATGATTTTTTTTTTTTAAATCTTTATATGCAATGTATTCCCTAATTAAAGAGTTAGAGCAAATTTGACAACATTTGAGGATCACCATTAAAAATTTCCAAAAGTCTAGTTTTGTATGAAATTTTTTTAAAATCCTAATTTGCTAATTTCTCCCCAATTAAAAGAGATAGAGCAAAATTGACGAAATCTGAGAATGATCATCAAAAACTTCCAAAATCTATGATCACCTTCAAAAATTTCTAAAAATCTATTTTTTTTTTAATTGTTCTTAAAATCTGTATTTGCTATTCATTTCTAAATTAAAAGGGATTAAAAAATGGCAATATCTGGTGATCACTATCAAACATTTCCAAAAATTAATTTTTGTATGAAATTTTTCTTAGTTTTTATTTGCAATTTCCTAAAATCTATTTTTGTATGAAATTTTTCTTAAAATCTTTATTTACAATTTATTGTTTTAGTAGAAATTGACGTAATCAGGGGATCGCCATCAAACATTTACAAAATCTATTTTTTTTATCACCATCAAACTTTTACAAAATCTATTTTTTATGATTTTTTTTTTTTTTTAAATCTTTATATGCAATGTATTCCCTCCCTAATTAAAAAGTTAGAGCAAATTTGACAACATCTGAGGATCAGCATTAAAAATTTCCAAAAGTCTAGTTTTGTATGAAATTTTTTTCAAAATCCTTATTTGCAAATTTCTCCCCAATTAAAAGTGATAGAGCGAAATTGACAAAATCTGAGAATGATCATCAAAAACTTCCAAAAACTGTTTTTGTATTCAAGTGTTTTTAAATCGTTATTTGCAATATACTTTTTAATTGTGATATAAGAAGAGAAATAGACAAAATCTTGGATTTTTTTTTTTATAGTGAACACCAGATTTAGTAAATTTTGTCATATCTCATTTAATTTATTTGCAATTTACTCCTTAACTAAAAAAGTTAGATAAAATTTATATATTCAAAAAATGTTTGAAAAAAAATTAAATTTTGTTCCCTTTGACCTTTCAGTAGACTCTAGACGAACTTTCATTTAAAAATAATAAATGCCAAATCGGATTATTTCAAATCAAAATATGCAAAAATATGCATTTTCACCAAAATATGCAAAAGTATGCAAAAACAAATCAATGCCATTTTAACGCAAATTTTTTGATTCATAAAGATAATTGGTCGATATCGTTTTTAGACTATCGACAAAAAACATGCATTTGCATGGAAATCTCATCACTATTCATAATTAACAGATATATAGCAAATTTTACAAAATCTGGAGATCACCATAAAAAATTTCGAAAAATCTTTTTTGGTATGATTTTGCAATTTACTCCTTAATTAAACCCAATTAGAAATTTTGTCTTGAAGACAATGTCAGTACACTCAAAATAATAACTCTGTTAAAAACTCTGTAAAATGACTGTAATCTCAATTCGACAGTTATTTGACAAAGTTATCTGTCGAAATACAGATTTTAATAATATACTTTGTATTTTCTTGTAACCGAAAAACAAAATTTTATCTGTAATTTTACTTTTTACTTTGTAATCTCTATTTTAGAGATAATAAACAGAGTTTTTTGTTAAAATACAGATTTTATAAAATACTTATGTTTTTTCTCGTAACCAAAATACAAAATTTCAACTGTATTTTTATTTATTGCTCTGTAATTATAAACCCTGGAAAATTTTACGAGGATGTCGTGTAAAATTGGAGGTACTCGTAAAAAACTTTCACAAAAATAAAAAAAAGTAAATTTACAATTTTTAAGCATTAAAGCGGGCAAATTTACTCGATGGCATTTTTCAATTGTCAACACCAGATTGGCTATTTGACCAGAAATCAAATAGTAAATAAAATAGTCAAATTCTGGTCGCTTTTATCAATATTTTACAGATAATTCTGTAAATTTACAGTTTTTTTTATCGAAATCATTTTACAGAGTTTTCTTTGTAAAATAACAAAAAATCTTGCTGGTTGGAAATCTATGGTATTTTCTGCTGGCTCAGCAGAGTATCTCTGTAATTTAACAGAGTGATTATTTTGAGTGTAATGATTCATCAGGTAGAAGTCAGCAAGTGAATACATTTTACTAAAGACAACTTAAGGACATGTCATAATTTTAGTCAGAGCTCCCCAAGTTCTATAAATGTACTGACTTGTCATATAAGTTGTCTTATCAATTTAGAAAAATCATGTCTTTAATGCTGACAATTATATAGCAAATCCGACCAATCACTAAAAAAATTTTTTCCGATGTAAAATCCATGTAATTTTGTTAAATCCTTTAAAACACTTTTAATTTTCTTTGTAATTAAAAAAATAAAATTAAATTGGTCTTAAAACAATAAAAAAAAATAAAAAAAAAATCCGCGACCGGGGATTGAACCGAGGCCAAAACAACACGTAAGCTGTCGAACCTGCTAGACAACTAGGCCAATCACAACTTAAAATTGTTTGTAATAAAATATATTTTGAAATCATAATATTTTCAAATTTGTCAAAAACAAAATAAATTGAATATATCGTCACCTTAATTGTAAAGGGCTCCTGCAATGCTTTTTTTGTAAATATTTTTTTTTGTTTTGTATAAATAATATTAAAAACAACTAAGATACGCCTAAATAACTCTAACAAAATCTTGTTAAATGGGATGAAACCAAATTCCAATTAATATTTAAAAAAATGTTATATTTGAGGAAGAAAAATTCATATTGTAGCATTTTTCAATTCAGGTGACGAAATATATATAACAGGACAATTCAAATAATAAATTAATTTAAATTTGTTTTTAAATAAACACATTTATTATCAAAGTTTGGCTAAAGGGGTAAGGTGCTAGACCAGTGAACAGAAGGTTCTGAGTTCGCGGACCAAGTAAGGCAGATCAAAATAGTAAGTTTTAAAAAATTAAATTTAAGAAATAGACAGATAAAAATAGTAAGTAGTGTAAATTAAAAGACGTGATTAATAAATTTTAAATTTTTGGACGATCTCAGACGTACTATGTACATGTCATAATGTAGTCAGCACTATTGACTCCCTGCATACTTGTCGGTGAGGAATTTTGACAAAATACTTGAAAAAGTCAGGAGGTGTCATGAGGTTTTTTGTATGGTCAGAGATTTTTCAGTCAGCAGGTACACTGACATTGTCATAAGGAAGTCTTTGAGATGTCTTAACGACATTTCTAATTGGGAAAGAGTTATAGCAAAATTGGCAAAATCTGGAGAATCACCATCAAAACTTTCTAAATTCTTTTTTGGTATGAAAGTGCAATTTTCTACACTCAAAAAAAAAAACTGTAATGTTACTTAGCAAAAAAAGCTTGTAAACCTACAAGAAAATTTGCTGATTTTGAACCCACAATTTTTTTGCTAAAGTTAGCAAAAATGTTTTGTCCAGACCCCGATGGGCCTAGACCTAGTTGGGTTCCTTAAAAATCGTCATAGTTTTTGACCCAAAATTTGTGTCCGTTTCGCTCTACCTTGCTTAGTTTTTGAGATACGTGATTATAGGGGACCACTGGGGTCTTGAGAATTAAAAAACTCGATAACTTCAAAAATATTACTCGGAGAGCTTTTGACTATTTTGCGGTCTTGTTCTACGTGTTGAGAGCTACAAAAATGGTTTTGGACTTTTTGTTGTGTCGGCAAAATTTACCGAGATATGAGCATTTTAAAATTTTCGGGAATGCTAACTTTTTTGGATCCAAAGTTAGGGCCCGTTAGGGTCCACACATCTGAAGAGGGCCGGCGATACTATGGAGAGCTCGAGAACCAAAAATGGCCTCCATTTTGCTCTATCTGGCTTAGTTTTCGAGATAGCGCCATTTTAAGTTTTCTGAAAATAAAAAAAAAATTTACCATTTATTTTTGCTAATGTTAGCAAAAAATCTTGTAAAAATGTTGTCAACTCAATTTCAAATCTTAGCAAAAGAAATTAGTTCAACGTTTGTTTAAAATTGCTAATGTGCTAAATGAAGTTTACAAGAATTTTTTGCTAACATGCTAATCTCAACTAAAAATTTGCTAAAAGTTAGCTAACTAGCATTAGCAAAAAAAAAATTAGTAAATCTACTAACGTATTTTTTTGAGTGTACTTAATTAAAAGGGTTAGAGCTAAATTGACAAAATCTATGATCACCTTCAAAAATTTCTAAAAATCTATTTTTTAATTGTTCTTAAAATCTGTATTTGCTATTCAATTCTAAATTAAAAGGGATTAAAAAATGGCGATATCTGTTGATCACCATTTTTCAAAAATTTATTTTTGTATGAAATTTTTCTTAAAACCATTATTTGCAATTTCCTAAAATCTATTTTTGTATGAAATTTTTCTTAAAATCTTTATTTACAATTTATTGTTTCAGTAGAAATTTAAGTAATCTGGGGATCGCCATCAAATATTTACAAAATCTATTTTTTTTACAACTATCAAACTTTTACAAAATCAATTTTTTTGTGATTTTTTTTTTAAATCTTTATGTGCAATGTATTCCCTAATTAAAGAGTTAGAGTAAATTTGACAACATCTGAGTATCACCACTAAAAATTTCCAAAAGTCTAGTTTTGTATAAAATTTTTTCAAAATCCTTATTTGCAAATTGCTCCCCAATTAAAAGAGATAGAGCGAAATTGAAAAAATCTGAGAATGATCATCAAAAACTTCCAAAATCTGTTTTTGTATTTAATTGGTTTTTAAATCGTTATTTGCAATATACTTCTTAATTGTGATATAAGTAGAGAAAATAGACAAAATCTTGGATTTTTTTTTATAGTGATCACCAGATTTAGTAAATTTTGGCATATCTCATTTAATTTATTTGCAATTTACTAACTTATATAAAAAAGTTAGACAAAATTTATATATTAAAAAAATTAAAAAAAAAAAAAAATTAAATATTGTTCCCTTTGACCTTTCAGTAGAGTTTAGACGAACTTTCATTTGAAAATAATAAAAGCAAAATCGGATTATTTCAACCTTTTGTGTCTTGCAAAGTTTGGGTTTTTTTAGAAAATGTTATTTTAATAACTTTAACAAAAATTTTTATTATTATTTCAATAAATTCTATTATAAATTTTATGAACGGTCAATAGATAAAAATCCCATAAATTTATAAATTATCGTAAATCACTTACACTCAAAAAATTATGTTAGTAAAATCAACTGAAAATGTCAGTTAAAATAACTACTTTGTAAGTTGTTTTGGGGTCAACTACTTTTTCAGTTAAATCAACTAACAATGTTAGTTATTTTAACTGACAAAAAACAACTGGCTTATGTAGTAAAAACTACTTACATTTGTAGTCAAAACAACTAAAATGTAGTAAAAATAAAATAATCAATAAATAATTTTTTTTTGCTAAAATTTTTTTAGAAACAAATTTGAACACCAAATTTTTTCAAAGTTTTTTTTTTTTTTTAAAGTTGTGAAAAATAAAAAAAAACGAAAATTAATTTTTAATTTTTGGAAAAAAACTTTGAAAATTTTTCAGAGATAAAGAAAATAAAATTAACTACTTTAAATAACTGTTACTACATCACAGTACTTTTTTGTTAGTTATTCAAAAAAACTACTTAAAATAACTAACAGAAATAGTTGTTTGATATTTTTCATACAAAAACAACTTACTTTGTAGTTGAAACCAACTAACTACTGTAAAATATACAAACAACTAACATGTAGTAACTTACATAATTTTCTGAGTGTAATTATAAACTTGCATGTTTAGTAAATTTATAAAAAAATTAAAAAAAAATTTAATTAAAAACAATTTAAATTACAACAATTTGTTTAAATAAATTAAATTAAAAAATATTCGAAAACGAATCATTAAGTTTTTAGTTCCACTTTGTTAACGTTCTAATTAACAACCCTAATTGTAGAGAAATGGTGGCAAATTGCAAAATAATTTATTTAATACAAATTTTAATTACATTCATATTGTGTTTAGTGATACTGTGTCGCAGTGAAAATTGTCACGATGATCCTGTGCCCTTAGATGAACATTTTTTTCGTTGTTGCAATGGAAGTCCTAAATATACATCGAAGTCATGCATTGATGCATTATTGGAAAATAATACATTTTCTCAGGAGGTAATATGGGGATAAATGCTGATTGTAAATGGTTTTAAAATTTCAATACCCTCCAATTTTTTATATAAGTTTGTCATTCCTTTTGTAATTGTACCTCGAAATATCGGTCTAGGATCCCATAAAATTAATATATTTATATTTAAGACTTTCTCGGAATGTCTGTCCTTTTGTGTTTCTGTTGAAAACACGCGAACTTTCGGAAGCCAACTGAGGATACTGTAGCTTGGCATATATATTTTAAATTTAACTCGCCAGTTTGGTATTGAATTTTAGCGAAATCGGTTTTGTGGTCCAAAATCGTAAATTTTGGATGATTTTTAAAAACTTTAAAAGATTTTAGTGTTTTTGACACTCAAAAAAATAAATTTTTTAACTAAAAAAATTTAGCACTCAAAAAAAAATTTTATTCTTGAAACTTTAAAAAAAAAAATAACCACTTCAAAAGTGTTTTTATACCCTACAACACTCTGTGGTACAGGGTATAATTAGTTTGTGCTGATGTTTGTAACTACCCGATATATTGGTCCTAGACCTACCTTCAAGTATACCGATCGACTCAGAATTACTTTTTGAGTCGATTTAGCGATGTCCGTCCGTCCGTCTGTCCATCTATCGGTTTAAGCACGATACAGGTCGCAATTTTTCACCAATTGACTTGAAATTTGAAACTTAAGCATATTTTGGTCCAAGGACGAAGCCTGAAATTGAAGAAAATCGGTCCATGTTAAGACCTAGCCCCCATACAAACGCCCCCTTTGGATTCGGCTTAAATTACTCTTATAACGTATTAAAATAGATATCGCGTTTAAATTCAGCAGGTAATTACATTTTATATGCACAAATCACCATTCCAAATTTCAAAGGAATCGAGTCAGTCCTTCTGGTATTCCCCATACAAACCACCTTCCTGATATTCACATAATTAACTCAAAATTCATAAAAGTGGAAATATTTGATAAAAAATTTATTTTTAGGTGTTAAACGTATACTTCAGTAACCAAATCAAATCGGAATATAATTGGACCTTTTTTGGACTTAGTCCCCCATATAAAAATTTCGACCGATATTCAGTTAAATTGGTTTATTGACAAAAAATAAACCAATTCCACTAAAATTTGATCTGTGTGTGTTTTCTGCACTAAGTAAAGATCTAACAAAAGACAGATACAATCGGTCCATGTTTGGACTTGGGACCCATTTTCCGGAAAATACTGGTGTAGGGTATCCATATGGTCGGTCTTGACCGACTATAACTTTCTTACTTGTTTTATTTTAATTCAAATTATTTTGGGAAATGTGGAGGGTATTCATATATTCGGCCAAGTCGAATTTATTTTTATACCCGTCACTTAGGGGTAAAGGGTATATATAAGTTTGTCATTCTGTTTGTAACTCATCGAAATATCGGTCTAGGACTCCATAAACTATATATGTATATCATTGACCAGTGACCGATTCTAAGACATTATAGCGATGTCCGCCTGTGGAAATAATGTTCACGGCCAAATACAGATATGACTAAGACTTAGCATATTTACTTGTTGTTGTCCTAAGCAATTTGGTATTGCATTTGAGCGAAATCGGTTCAGCGGTTTAAAAAGTATGAAAGAAAATGTAAGGACACCTCGAAAATTTTGGTACATTCAACATAACCTAAAAACACAAAATGCTTTAGTTCGAAAAACAGAATTGATCTCCGAATGGTATTTCAACAAGTACAAACATATTTTTTTACAAAAAAAATTTTCGCCGATTTTTTCGCCAAAAAATATATTTTTTTTTTATATTGTGAAGTGTATCAATACATTCGGCAAGGCCGAATTTATTTTATTTTAATTGTTTTTTTTTGTTTTCTTTCTGGTTTAAGTGTCTTGTGGATTGTATGTATACACAATTTGAAATTTATGATCGAGAGAATATCGATTTGGCTGCAGTCAAGACATTTTTGCATGACCAAGTTGCTGACGAAGATTTCAATATAATGTATATGCATGCATTTGAAAGATGTAGTCAATTGGGTAAGTACATATCTAAACCATTTTTAGATACGAGTATAATTCGATTATTTTTTTTTTGAAAATTCCGTTTAAAATTCGAAATTGCAATTAAAAAAAGTTACATTTGGAAAATTTTACAATACAATTGGAAATGGTGTAGTTTTAATGCATTTTTTGTTTTTTATTTATTTCTTTTTAATTTCACCTTTTTTTAATTTTAATTAAATTTCAAATTTATTTTCAGATAAAAATTCAATTAAAAATAAATTTTCCTTTATTAAAATCCATAATGAGCACGACTGCGATGAATATCCCACATTCATGGAAATATGCGTATGGTATCATACCATAGCCAATTGCCCAGAGAAATATGTAACCCACGATGAGTCTTGCAACAATAAACGAGAATGGGTTAAAGAATGTTTAATTGAATCTTTGCATTAAAAATTTTGTAGTTTATAATCAATTTTAAACAGATATGTATTAAAAAAACGATTGCAACCGAATTAAAGCATTTTGTGCTTAAAAAAAACAAGTTTTGAGTAACTTGTTTTTTAAAATTTTTCAAAAACAAATTTGTTTTCTTAAATAATTTTTAAAGAAATTTTAGTCCCTCCCAGTACTGGGAAATAGTCCCTATACCTTTTTTATTAAACGGGTAGTGGCATTTAAACTATCGGATAAATAAAAATGAATTATTATATACTTAATTCGTATAATTTTTATTTTAATACATCAATTTACATTTAAAATGAAATAAAAAGAAAAAAAAAATCTTTATAAAATACACATAATACGTAAAATGAGAAAAAATTTAATCTATTAAAACTTTTTAACATTTAAAAGGATGATAATTCTTTATAAGAAAAATGGGCATACCAAAAGATTAACGTGCTGACTCAAAATTTGATCAAATTTTGTGAGTTGGTAGATCCCAGCAAAAAATAATCGAGATTTTGGAAGCAGTGCATACAAGAACGCGCTTGTGTAAGCGAATGATTTTTGATGTTGTTGTTTTTCTATGACATTCGCTTACACAGCTGCATACCGTATGCAGTAGTGTAAGGGAGAGATTTTGTTGGCATACAAACCTGCATACCGGTTGCAGTAGAGTATGGCAGTGAATCAAAAAAATACTACAAATATTTAAAAAAAGGCATGATTTCAATTCATATTCATTGCGTCGATATAAGCGCTCGGAAGAAATGCTCTAAAGTGGGACATTGCGAACAAATATCATGCCATACGTAAGCAGGTTTGTAAGCAAACAACAAAAATCACTCCCTTACAAACCAGCTTATAGGCAAGGCAAGAAGTATTTTTTTTTAGTGGGATGTGTTAAAGATACACAGAATGTCATCAATTTAATAGAGCAGTCAAGCCCCCTTCCGAATGGGAAGGGCTTAAAAGTAAAATACTCTTTTGTAAATATCAGACATGTTTACAACTACATTTGGAAATTTTAAAAAACATTGGGATAATTTCAAATTACATTTGGACAATTTTAAAATACATATAGACAATTTTAAATTGTATTTGGGCAATTTCAAATTATATTTGGACATTTTTAAAATACATTTGGACAATTTTAAAATACATTTGGACAATTTTAAAATGCATTTGGACAATTTTAAAATACATTTAGACAATTTTAAAAGTCATTTGGAAAATTTTAAAATATATTTGGACAATTCTAAAATACATTTGGAAAATTTTAAAATGCATTTGGACAATTTTTAAATACATTTGGACAATATAAAATTAAATTAGGAACAATTTTAAAATACATTTGGTCAATTTAAAAATACATTTGAACAGTTTTAAAATATTTTTGGACAATTTTAAAATACATTTGGTCAATTTTAAAATTAAGTTGGACACTTTTAAAATACATTTGGACAGTTTTAAAATTCATATGAACAAATTTAAAATATATTTGGACAATTTTAAAATACACTTGGACAATTTTAAAATACATTTGGACAATTTTAAAATACATTTGGAAATTAAAAAAAAAAACAATTTGGAAATGGTGTAGAATATCCCTACACTTTGAAAAACTTTTTTTTTAGATTTTCCCAATTTGTTTACAGTTTTTAGTACTCTTCGAAAACTCCTTGGTGGTAAATTTTCAGATTTTTTTTGTTGACTCGTTCAAAAGATATCGAATTTCTAAAAATTGGTAGTTTGTTCCATTACTCAAACTTCATTTACTCATAACTTCTTCAATAATGGTCCAAATTTCAATTTTTTTTTTCAAAATTTTTGTTATTTAAAAAAAAATCTTTAAGTTTTAAAATTCAAATCTCATTTTTGAAAATGTTTGTACTCTTCGATTTTTTTAAATTTTTTTGTGTAAAACTTCTATCATTTCTACAAATTGTTTGCCCAGGAGGATCGTGGGATAACGATTATTTATATTTTTTAAAATTTTTTTAAAAATTTTTATTGTAATTTTCCAATCTTATAATCATTTCTACTGCTCCAATGGTGCGTCATAGAGGGGTCATTTATAAGACCGACCCCCATTAATTTTTACGTCTTAACATTTCTTTGGAACAAACTAATACCCTATCTCCAATTTCTAAGAGGGCTCCCACACAAAACGACATTTTTTTTTAATTTGCTCCAACCGCTCTAACTGCTCTAATAGTGCCCTTAGAGCAACAAAATGTATGACCCACAATATTTTTTTAGTCCAAACATTTTCTCTGAACACACCTATCTTTAACTGTTAAGGCGGTCCCCAAATAATTTTTTTTATTTTTTGTGAATTTGTTTTATTTAATCAGCTTTTACCGATTCAATGGTGCGTCCGAGAGGTGTCATTAGTGAGACCGACCCCCATTTATTTTTAACCTACAACATTTTTTTAAAACATATCTACGCCCTATCTCCACTCCTTAAGTAGGCTTTCATTCAAAATTACATTTTTATAAAATTAGCTTCAACTGTTATTTGTATGGGAGCCTACTTAGGGAGTGGAGATAGGGGGTAGGTATGTTTTAAGAAAATGTTGTAGGGTAAAAATAAATGGGAGGCGGTCTCACTAATGACCCCTCTCGGACGCACCATTGGACCGGTAGAAGCTGATTAAATAAAACAAATTTACAAAAAATAAAAAAAAAAAATGTATGGGGACCGCCTTAACAATTAGAGATAGAGGGTAGGTGTGTTCAGAGAAAATATTTGGACTAAAAAAATATTGTGGGCCGGTCATACATTTTGTTGCTCTAAGGGCACTATTAGGGCAGTTAGAGCGGTTGGAGCAAATTTAAAAAAAAAATGTCGTTTTGTGTGGGAGCCCCCCACAAAACGGGGGGTTGGTGGTAGACGTTAGGGAGCACCTTCCCCTTGCAATTTCGAACTTTATCTGAGATAAGAATGTTGCATTTGCTTAGCAAAAGTACAAAAAACCCTGCAAAATATGCGGTTTTTCTTAGGTTGGTTTAGTTATCCAAAGGGGAACTTTTTTCCCCTTGGTCCGATTTAGCCCATTTCCGAACTTAACCTGCCTAGGAATATAAGACATATTCGTGCTAGACTTCGGAAGTCTAGCTCTTTTATTTTGGACTGTATCGTGTCCTATACAGACGGACAGACGGACGGACGGACATCGCTAGAATGTCTTAGAATCAATCACTGATCAATAATATATATACTTTATGGGGTCTTAGACCGATATTTCGATGCGTTACACACGGAATGACAAAGTGAGTATACCCCCATACTGTGGTTGGAGGGTATAAAAATCGCAGAGTACAAACATTTTCAAAAATGAGATTTAAATTTTAAAACTTAAAAATCGCTTACTAGAGAGCTTTAAGGAATTTTTTGGGATTTTTTTTTTTAAAGTACGTAAAAAAACAAAAATTTTGAAAAAAAAATTGAAATTTGGACCATTATTGAAGAAGTTATAAGTAAAAGAATTTTTAAAAAAATTTTTAAAAATTCGATATCTTTTGAACGGGTCATCAAAAAAAATCTGAAAATTTATCACGAAGGAGTTTTCGAAGGGTACTTAAAACTGTAAACAAATTGGGAAAATCTAAAAAAAAAAAAAAAAAATTCAAAGTGTCCGATTTGACATGGAATGCCCCATATATTGTTTTATTCTTTGTTGGTTCTACTTCTTAAAACAGAACAGAAAAATCTTTCTTTTTTTTTTTGTCACGCGACTGTGTACTTTCCAGGAGACCCCCCCCCCCCCCCCCCAAATGCTATTGTGCCCAAGAGCCTTATCTTAAGACAACCCTATGCAGAAGCATCTTTTCCCATCTACCAACGCACAAAATGTTATCAAGTTTTAAATCAGAACCATAATCTTTACGAGTTCCGAAAAACTTATTTACTCAAATATCTTTAAATAGGTTATTAATGTGTGGTTACTATTTTCTAGTACGCTGGTTAATTCCAGATATTTGTGTTGAATTTGCTGAAGGATAATGATGAGTGAAAGGCAGTGATATTTGATTAGATATAGACATGGGTAGCATAATTGTATGACTATCCTGCTGACTTAAAGAATTTTGCTCTAAAGAAATACGACTTAATTCCAAAATTTGTTCATCTTGTTGTAGAGATGGCACAGTGGATAATATTTTATATTTAGTGTTGGTCGATGAAGCCTTATTGGTACAACCCTTACGAAATTGTTCATTTAATTTTGTGTGCATACAATGATAACGATTTGAATTGGTTAATAAATCAAATGCACTCATTTGTGCCGTCTGCAAGTTGTGGCGAGATTTTGGTAATGCACTGGAATAGGAGGCCGATTGTTTTAGCATGGTTTTCTGTGCCAAAGATTTTCGATGTGGCAATGCTGGTGCTGGTGATAAAGGAGCTTGTTGTTGCTTTTTAAATGTTTTTGGTGAAATGGAGATTTTGGCATCTTTTATTAATCTACATCTTCTGATTTCTATTTTTTGAGTTACATTAGGTCCCTTTGTGGGATTATTTAAAAATGAGGGTATTACTTTGTTGGTTTTATAAGACTTTTTAGCACTTGAAACTAAAGTGGGACGTCGTATCATAACAGGTTGTTGACCACGTCTGGTATAGGTACGTATGGGTGTTATAACTTTACGCCATTTAGTAACCGAAGCAGTTGTATTCTCCAAAAAAGTTGAAGAGAGTGTAGAAGTTTTTCTAAAACTTGAAGCGATAGGTGTTGTAGGAATTCTAAAGCTTCCATTTAATCTAGAAACATCTTTGAAATTTTGTGAATCATTTGAAGATGATGTTACCAAGCGTCCGACTTTTTTGGGTGTTACATTCATAGAATTATGATAGAGCCTTTTAACTTGTATGCCTCTAGGTAAGTGCATTAACGTGTTATCTATAAATTGTTGTGAAACAGGCACGGCCCTTCTCATAGGTTCTGGAGTAGGTAAATTAGAGTCCCCATCACTAGTATAAGAATTAATAGTTCCTAAACTTTCCCTGCCAAAACAGTTCGATAGTACACTGGAACTTTTTCTATTTTCATTTATCATCCTGAAATCTTTTTTTCCTCCAGCCGGTGTACTATTAGCTAAAGGTTTTGGCATATGATTTTCTTGACCTGCAGACTTTCTATAAATTTTTTGTCCCTTTTCAGTTGTTGGCGGCAGCATTAGTAGCTGCTGTGATGTTTCATAATGCTGCGGTGTAATTTTATTTGGTTGAACAACTTTTATGCCTGGGCAGCATCTTCGATTTGGTATAATATTTAAAAATGTAATACGTCCATTAACTATTTGAGGCGCAAAAATTTCCGAATCATGATTGTCAGCTTCCACTAAAACCACATTGTTACCTGCCAGCAGTTTAATGCGAAAATTTAATTTGTTAGACGCCATTAGAAGACGTTTAGAACTTGTTTTTAAAGAACACAAGAAAATAATTTATTTGTATAAAGATCAAAAGTTAAATTTAAATATTTTTTAATTAATCCGCGTAGATAAACAAAAAAAAAAAAACTTTGAAAAAATGCTGTCAAAACAAAACGCAGAGAGTTGCCAGAACATCCGGGATGCCACATTCCATATATTTTTTTTTGAATTTGACAAATAGATGGCGCAGTGAACCATAGTCACAGACTAAATACAGACTCGACAGTAGAGTTTTATAAGAAAAACTGGGGAAAAACTAAGCGATTTTAGGAGAAAACACAGCGGTTTTTAGTCCGTTTTACGCTAACATGGCAACACTTTCTACGACTTAGGAGTGAGCGAAACAACAAAAACCGATCTGGCATCCATTTTTCTAATGGCGCGTTATATCAGTTTTCTCTTTCTAACCTAATTCGTAGAATAATTTGAAAATATTAACCATATGGTTAAAGAATACTTTTTTGACACATGTCACTTATGTCGAGTCTGTATTAGTCTGTGCCATAGTGCTACCAGATTTTATAATTTTGCCGTTATTTTAAAAAAGCTAAATATATGGTGGGCCATTTAAACACTGTTGCCAAGTTGGAGGTTTTCCCGCTAAATCTAGCGCTTTTTGTTTGGATTTAGCGGGGGGAAAATTGGTTTTAGCGCGAACTGTGTTTTAGCGGGAAAATCTAGCGCTTTTTGTTTGGATTTAGTGGGAAAAATTTAGAGGTTTTTTCCAATTTTTCTTTTTTTTCAATCGAAAACGCCAATTTTGTCGAGTTTTAGCGCTTTTTTTTTGTAACTTAGCGGTAGAATTTTTTATTTTCCCGCTAAATTTTTTTCGGCGGTTTCTTGCGCGTTTTTAGTGAAAAGTCAAAGAAAAAATAATTTGGAGGTTTTTTTTAAATGTTTCTTTTTCGTTAATCAAAAATGCCAAGTTTTTCGGTTTTAGCGCTTTTTTCGTAATTTAGCGGGAGAATTTTAAAATTTCCCCGCTAAATTTATTTTTGGCGGTTTCTAGCGCTTTTTAAGTGAAATTTAGAGGGTTTTGGTTAAAAATAGTTGGCAACAGTGCATTTAAACCTTTATTTTTAAATTTGAGATAAAACTAGAGATGGGCGTGAGTCGATTTCTTTCCGTGAGTTTGCGTTATTATTTTATCTTCATATTTCTTTCGTACCTAAAAAAAGCATCAAAAAAATTGTGAAATTTGGCTTAACTTAAGATTTCGTCCCGAAAAAAGCAAAGAAAATGTAAAATTATGCTGAGCTTTAAATTTTGCTGAAAATTTTTAATGATTTTTGAAATTTAGTTTTGTAATTTTTTTGTAAATAAGAGTTTCGTGAGTGTGAGTCAACATGAGTGTGAATGAAGCTTGCGTGAATGCACGTGAGTGTGAGTTGTATTAAATTTACTCACGTGATTGTGAGTGAGTGTGAGTAGAAAAAATATGCGCGTGAGTGAGTGTGCGTGCGTGATTCAAAAATTCCTGTCGTGAGCGTGAGTGAGTGTTAGTCAAAAATCACTCACGCGCCCATCTATAGATAAAACACTTAAAAAAGAATTTGATGTCGGAACCTTTATTGTGACCCGTAAGATCAGTCTCTGTCATTTACTTTTTAAAAATTACTTGATTATATCCCATACGAATGTCCCCTTCAAATTAAGCTTATATGACCTTATTAACCACATTTTAATTATTCATCCTTTCAAAATTGGACTGGTAAATGTATTTTGTATTCATAAGTCATCGTTCTAAATTTTAAAGAAATAGGTCGAACAATCACATAAATCCATGTTAAGGAATAACACACACATGTGCCGCACATCACATTTAGCAATGTGGCCTGTGCGCATACAAGGGCTTCTGGCACATGTGCCGTGTGACAGTTATGGGATCATGGCACATTTCAGATGTTTTTTTTTTCAATAATTGTTTTAAGAAAAAAATACTCTTAAGAAAAAGTACGTTTTTAGAAAAAATAGTACTTTTAAGAAAAAATTTTACTTTTTTAAAAAAAAAATTGTACTTTTTTCGAAAAAGTAGTACTTTAAAAAAAAAAAACTTTTTAGAAAAAATAGTACTTTTTTTTTAGAAAAAATAGTTCTTTATACATTCTTTTTAGAAAAAAATAACTTTTTAGAAAAAGTAACACTTTTTTGGTAAAACAGTTCTTTTTTTTAGAAAAGTACTATAGAATCTTTAAGAAAAAAAGTTTTTAATTAAATAAATGGTACTTTTTTAGAAAAAAATTACTTTTTTATAATTTTTTTCTAAAAAATGTACTTTTTTCATGAAAAAGATTTGTTTTCTAAAAAAAATACTTTTTTTCTAAAAAAAAGTTTTACAAAATGTACTTTTTTAAAAAGGTACATTTTGATTCTAAAAATAAATTTTTTCCAAAAAGTACTTTTTTTCCAAAAAGTACTCTTTTTTTAAAAAATTACTATATTTTTATTAGAGATGTGCACCAATCACGTGATTAACGTGAATCACGTGAATCACGCATGAATCACGTGATTCGTGAGTAATTTTTTTTTCTACTCACGTGAGCGTGCGTGAGCGTGAGTAACACAAAAAATTTCGTGCGTGATCGTGCGTGAGTAAAATTCTTGCGTGAATTTTTCGTGATTTTAATTGTTTCCCAGATTTTTTTTTTTGTTCGGCAACGTTTTCTTGATTTTTTCATGGTCTTTAAAAAAAAAATATAAATTTAATAAGTTTTTAGATGTGTCATTGGGGAATTTGCACAGTGCTTCCATGAGGAAATGCCTTTAGATTCTGACATATAATAGGCAGTTCTTGAGGACATGTCCTAACATTGTCATCAATGAATGTTTGTTTTAAGAGTGTGAAAAAATTCTCTAAGACATCTATAAGGAAATGTCTTCACAATAGCAGTATATCAAACTGAACTTTTACATCTGGGCAGTACCGTTTTAACCATTAGGGCACACTAGGCACGTACACAGGGCCCTCGACATAAAGGGCCTAAGATGCCAATAAATTCGGTTATACGGTTTCTTTTTTTAAAAGAAATTTCTTGTTTTCTTACAGAAAAAGTCTCAGAATCTAACAGATTTTTCGTATACACTGAGACTTTTTCTATAGGAGAAATTTGTAATATATCAAAAGTCTCAAATCCATTGAAATATCTGCTACATAAAAAGTTTCAGAATGCGAAATATTTTTCGTACACAAAAAATTTCAGATTCTGAGATTTTAAAAGTCTAAAGTTCAGAGAAATTTTTCCAAAATAGAAAGACTCAGATTCTGAGACACTTTTCGTATGCAAAGTCTCAGATTCTGAGATATTTTTCGTATTGAACACTCTCAGATTCCGATATGTTTTTCGTATAAAAATATTCTCAGATTCTGAGACATTTTTCGTACAGGATATGTCTCAGATTCTGAGACATTATTACAACCAAATTCTTTTCACGAATATCATGGTTTTAATAAGTAAAGAAATATTAACTCAAGCTAAAATATCCCTACCCAAAATATATTTTTTTTAGTTTAATTTTCTTAAAACAGGTAATAACGTGAATTTAATGTGTACCACAAGAATGTGTTTTTTTTTGTCGTGCGACTTTTTACTTTCCAGCGGGGCCCCAAATTCTTTGTGCCCATTTTTGTGTGCCCAGCACCATACTTTAAGACGAACCTGAATTTGGGAACTTTTCAATTTCTGAAGTGCGTATGATACTTGCTTGTTTCAAGCTACTTGTTGCTGCATTTATTAGGGGTTTTCTATAAAAATTTCGATAACTTCAACCAAAAATTTTGAATTTATCGAAATTCCCATAGAAAAACCCTAATAAATGCAGCAACAAGTAGCTTGAAAAAAGCAAGTATCATAAAGGCATGAGAAAAACATAAGAAAGTCGAAAAGTTATTTTTTAATATGATAAAGACAATTTATAAAGAAAATTGGACGGAAGTAAAAACTAATGGAAATACGAAGATTTTTGGCATTTTCATATGACCTATATCAGACATTTCCACATAGACGACTAAGGGGATATATCATGGGAATGTCAGCACCCCTGACAACAGCTGAATATGATTGAGGAAATTTTGAAATTTTTTATGAAACTGTCCTCAACTCGGTATATAGAGATGTCATGGGGATGTCAGGTGTGTCAGTGAGCCGTCACCACGGATGGCTAAAGGACTTTCCCAACTGGGTAATGCATAAAAAAATATGACATACATTTTTTTTACATATTTTAATTCGTGAGTATTTCGTGATCGTGATTACATCGTGAGCGTGATTAAATTTTTTTTCTACTCACGTGAGCGTGCGTGAGCGTGACCAGAAAAAAATGGTCGTGCGTGATCGTGCGTGATTACAATTTTTTTTTCGTGAGCGTGCGTGATCGTGATTGAAAAGTCACTCACGATCCCATCTCTAATTTTTATTATATTTTTTCAGTCAAGAATCAAGAAGAAAACAATTTTTAAAACTTTTCTTAGTTGTAAAAAATTTTTAAATTCAATCTCGGGAAAAATGTCTCAAATTCCACGGATTTGTCCATTCGAGCTACCAAATATTCGATTCCTCAATTTAAGGCTGAAGGCTGAGTTAGGCACCCGTAACCTTAAACTAGCGTAGCGTAGAGAGTTTTTCGTTATATGAGAACAAATGAGAGCAGTTATTCTTCTTTGCAGACGTCTACGTGATTTTCTATTTGATTTTGATGCCTAAAGGCTGAGTTAGGCACCCGTAACCTTAAACTAGCGTAGCGTAGAGAGTTTTTCGTTATATGAGAACAAATGAGAGCTTATTCTTCTTTGCAGACGTCTACGTGATTTTCTATTTGATTTTGATCGCTAGGCTACGCTAGTTTACGGTTACGGGTGCCTAACTCAGCCTTAAAGGCTGAGTTAGGCACCCGTAACCTTAAACTAGCGTAGCGTAGAGAGTTTTTCGTTATATGAGAACAAATGAGAGCAGTTATTCTTCTTTGCAGACGTCTACGTGATTTTCTATTTGATTTTGATCGCTACGCTAGTTTACGGTTACGGGTGCCTAAAGGCTGAGTTAAGGCTGAGTTAGGCACCCGTAACCGTAAACTAGCGTAGCGCAGAGAGTTTTTCGTTATATGAGAACAAATGAGAACAATTATTCATCTTTGCAGACGTCTACGTGATTTTCTATTTGATTTTGATCGCTACGCTACGTTAGGGGAGAGTTACGGGTAGCTAACTCAGCCTTTAGGCACCCGTAACCTTAAACTAGCGTAGCGTAGAGAGTTTTTCGTTATATGAGAACAAATGAGAGCAGTTATTCTTCTTTGCAGACGTCTACGTGATTTTCTATTTGATTTTGATCGCTACGCTACGCTAGTTTACGGTTACGGGTGCCTAACTCAGCCTTAACTCAGCCTTAACTCAGCCTTTATTCGACACCGTTAACCAAATAAATCCAAAGAAAAACGCTTTTACAAGTTGAAAAAACTGGCAACCTGTTAAGAGAATCAGTTTATGTATCTGTGTGTGGTAAATTAAACATGTGTGGGTAAACATATGACGACAAGTGAGCGAGCAAATAACAGAGCTGCCAACTTACGTTTTTATCACCAAATAGAGGATTTTTATTTTCAAATGTATATCGTCGATGCACCAACTAGAACCGCTATGTGCTTTTAAATTTTTTTTTGAGAAGTCTCACAAGTCAGCTTTATTTTGACCTTTCGCGGTGCATTAAAACTAGGGATGTCGCGAATAGTGTATTCGGCATTTTACCGAATATTTACTATTCGGTATTCGGTTGGAACCGAATACGAATATTTGCCGAATAATTTAATTATTCATACGCCTGTATTTTACCTATGTAAAATATAAAAAAAAAATACCAGATTAAAAGGCAACAACGCTGTGGTTGACACTATTTTTCTGGTACCTTAACAATTCGAATTTTAATCAAGTGCTCAAGTTTTTTTGTATAAAAACAAACTGAAATTACTGCGAAAAAGAGTCAAACGTTATTAAAAATAGTTTTTTTAACTAATTTAAATTTTGCCGAATATTCGGCAAACTGTTACCGAATATTTATTTAACCGCATATTCAAAAAACATGCCGAATATGCCGAATACCGAATAGTGACGAATATTCGCGACATCCCTAATTAAAACAATATTTCTTTCATAAATCTATATATATAAAGTAGTTACGTGACTGACTGATGACTGACTGACATACTAATCACGCATCATCCCACAGCCCAAACCACTGAAGCTAGAGTCTTAAAATTTGGATTGTAGTTTCACCTCCCGGAATACATATCCGCTAAGGCTGGGTTTTTAGAAATGTTGATTTTAAGGGGTAAAAACGAGGGGTTGAAAAAGGGGAAAAAGCGAGTACTTTGGTACTTTTTATTTTTTCTGAAAAAAATCCAATTAATTTTAAATTTTAAATGTAGGATCCTCTAAGGGAAAAACATTCCCAAAAAAAAAGAACTTTCTGGAAATTCGTATTCCTAAGGGTAAAAAGGGGTAAAAAATGGTACCTTGGTACTTTTTATATTTTTTGAAATTAAGGTCCTACAAAAAAATATTAAAATTTGCAATGGTGGTTCCAATAACGGAAAAAATTCTGAAAACGTACTTTTTCGAAATTCCGATTCTAAGGGGGATAAAAAAGCGAGTACTCTGGTACTTTTTATTTTTTCTAAAAAAAAATCCTATTAATTCGAAAATTGGAATGAAGGATCCTCTAACGGAAAAACATTCCCAAACAAAAAAGTAATTTCTACAATTCGGATTCCTTAGGTTAAAAAGGGGTAAAAAATTGTACATTGGTACTTTTTATATCTTTTAAAATTAAAGTCCAACAAAAAAATTGAAATTTGCAATGTTGTTTCCAACAACGAAAAAAATTCTGAAAAAGTACTTTTTCGAAACACCGATTCTAAGTGGCGTAAAAAGCGGGATCTTTGGTACTTTTTATTTTTTCTGAAAAAATCCTATTAATTTGAAAGTTGGAATGTAGGATCCTCTAAAGGAAAAACATTCCCAAAAAATAACTTTCTGGAAATTCGGACTCCTAAGGATAAAAAGTGGTAAAAAAATATACTTTGGTACTCAGGCAAAGAATTTTTTGTTTTTAGCGCATGTAAGCGCATATTCGGAACGGAATGAAATCCAGATAGGACTAATCGGAATGGAACAGGGAATCAAATGGAATAAATCAGGGAACGAAATGGGGACTTAAAATTTGGAATGTAGGTGCGCCCCCCCCCCCGATATATAGATCCTTTAAGGCTCAGTTTTTGGAAATGTTGATTGGGTTTTTTGAAATAGTGATTATATGGGGGTAAAACGGGTAAAAAAGGCATCTTGGTACTTTTTATATACTTAAATAATGGTTTAAATTTGGAATATAGCATCCCATGCTTAAATACAGGTCATAAAAACTTAAAATTAGGAATGTAGGATCCAACAACAGAAAAAAACCATGAAAAATTTACTTTTTGGAAATTCCGATTCCGATCTAAGTGGATAAAAACGAGTAATATGGTACCTTTTATATTTTCTAAAATAATTATGATGGAAATTTGGAATGTAAGATTGTCTAGCGAAATAAAATATTCCCAAAAGAATAACTTTTGGAAATTCTGATTAAGGAAATTAATTAAAAAAGGGAATTATATATTCTAAAATAATGATCCTATTAACTTGAAATTTGGAATGTAGCATCCTCTAACGGGAAAAAATCCCCCAAAAAATTACATTTTGGTACTGTTTACATTTTCTTAAATAGAGGCCATAAAAACTTAAAATTAGGAATATATGATCCAACAACAGAAAAAAAATCTGTAAAAAGTACTTTTTTCGAAATTTCGATTCTATGGGAGTAAAAACGAGTACTTTGGTACTTTTCATATTAACTGAAATAATGGTATTGGAAACTTGATATTTGGAATGATGGATTGTCTAGCAAAAAAAAAAACATTCCCAAAAGATTTTTTTTTTTTTTTAAATTCAGATTCCTAAGGAGTTAAAGGGGTACTTTTTATATTTTCTAAAACGAAATAAGGGGCAAAATGATTCTTTTTAATTTAATGATCTTATCTCTAGAAACTCTTTTGTACTTTAACAGATACTATTCGAAAAGGAATGAACACCACATTGAACGAAATTGAATGGAGCAGGGAACCAAATGGAATAGAACAGGGAACAAAATGGAATGAAACTGGGAATGAATTCAAATGAAAATGTTTTAATTTTTTTTTTTTTAATTTTTTTTTAATTTTTTTTGTACTAAAATTTGTTTATCAATTAATTTTTCAGTAATTCAGCAAATACATATTTGTTCATATTTTTACAAAATTTTTTCATTAAATTTTTGACTAAGAGTTTTTTTTCTGCTCAAATTAATAAATCCATGTTTTTTTTTAATAACATAAGACCGTCTTAAAGTTGATGCAGTATTTATTATGTTAACTGATGTATTTGGAATTTTATTGTAAGTGTTGTGATCATCATAAGCACAGTTTTTGTAAAGGATTAAGACATATATAAAGATTGCTTAGCGAAAAGTTCCAAAAATGGGTCATTTATTATCATTATGAAATTTTTCTGTATTTACGGGCAACGAACTACCCTGCGCATGCTAGTATTTATATAATATTGCAAATTTTTTATATACATTTATTTGAATTTAACAAAAAAAAAAACGCAAAAGTACCAAATACATAGCGTTTCTTGTTGGAGCACCGACGATATACTTAATGGGGTCCAAAAATTTCGAATTTATATTCGGGTTCCCACAAAAAAAAAATTAATTTAAAAAAAGTGGAAAAACGTGGATGAGTTCTTTTATTATTTTAAATATACATACTATACCAAAATTTTGTGCAAAGAACTAAGCGGGCCAATGAGGGCTGACTACACGGAGGAACAAAATTTAAGAAATTTTATGCTTATAGAATGCCGTACATGATTTCTAGTAGATTTTAGTATGCTGACTCCGAATCTGTGCTCCAAATGTCAAAGTTAGCTTTAGTTAACATCTTATATTAGTTATTTCAGGAGAAAAATCACTCAAAAAATTATGTTAGTAAAATCAACTGAAAATGTCAGTTAAATAACTGCTTTGTAAGTTGTTTTGGGGTCAACTACTTTTTCAGTTAAATCAACTAACAATGTTAGTTATTTTAACTGACAAAAAACAACTGACTTATGTAGTAAAAACTACTTACATTTGTAGTCAAAACAACTAAAATGTAGTAAAAATAAAATAATTAATATATAATTTTTATTTTCAAAAAATTTTTCAAAAAAAAAAATTAAAAACCAAATTTTTTCAAAGTTTTTTTTTTTTTAAAAAAAAAGTTGTGAAAAATAAAAAAAACGAAAATTTATTTTTATTTTTTGGAAAAAAACTTTGAAAATTTTTAAGATATAAAAAAATAAAATTAACTACTTTAAGTAACTGTTACTACATCACAGTACTTTTTTGTTATTTGTTCAAAAAAACGACTTAAAATAACTAACAGAAATAGTTGTTTGATATTTTTCATACAAAAACAACTGACTTTGTAGTTGAAAACAACTAACTACTGTAAAATATGCAATTAACTAACATGTAGTAACTTACATAATTTTCTGAGTGATTGCTTACTTAATGTTTCCTCTTTTTTTAAATGCAAACGGAAATTGAAAAATGTGGACAAAAATTGAAAATTTTGTGAAATGGGTTTTCATCAAAATACACGTAGGAAAACAAAAATGTTTATGTCTTGCGACCCAAGTTTTTTAAGAGTTTTAAGGACGTAGATTACGAATAAGGACACCAAATTTATAAATTAGCCTTAGCTTTTAAGATAATTGCATTTCTTTTTTTTAATCTGCTTTTTTATATTTTGTTAAGAACTGCTAATGTTCCTATTTAGGGAATTATAAACCTTTTTAACATACACTGAATTTTTTTTTTACTATTTCAAAAGCATGTTGACCTTAATTTAGGATAAGTCGGGAATGCAAGGTCTTCAAAGAAAATAAAAAAAAAATAAAAAAAACATTTGTTAAAAAATATTTTCTGCAAAAATTACGCACTACCTTTTCATTATCACTTATTTGTATAAAAGGCCAATGAGTTTTCTACAAAAGACCGTTAAGATTTAAAAAATCAGAGGACTGGTTCCTAAGATATTAACAAAAATGCAAAAAAGTGAAATTTTCCAAAAAATTCGCAATATTTTTTTTTTTGCATTACACAAATTTCGTTACATGCTAATTATAATACCCAAGGTCCGTACTTAAAAATAATATAAAGTGAGAGTAACATTTTAAAAAAGTTCGCAAGTTATTAAAAAAAATTTTGAAAAAAGTGGATTTTCCATAAAAATAAATTTGCAAATATCTCAAAAACTGAAGCTAACTTTAAAATTTGGTGTGCAGATTCGTAATCTACGTCCCAAAAACTATTAGAAAAGTTGGGTCGCAAGTCTGCCAAAATATGATATATTTCAAAAAGTTGAACTTTAGAGACATGGAACTTAAAAACTATTAAAAATATCTATAAACTGTTTTGGATTTGTTTGATTTAGGATGTTTTCTTAAAATAAAATTCATAATACCTGAAGTTTAAAGACATTAAGTTTGACCATTATTGGCCAAGGTCACAACACTGTGCACCACACTGTGGTATAGGGCAGCGGATACCAACCTTTTTGGCTCGCGTACCCCTTATTTTAAATTTTATCAGACGCGTATCCCCTAACGAGTTTTTTGTTTTCGTTAAAAAACTTCAAATATAAATATATAAGAGTTATTTTTGAAATTTTTGATCTGCGGGTATTATCATTTTTTAAAGGATTTAGGGGAGATCAAAGCAATGGTGGTATTTTTTTGGAAAAATATTCGCTCCTCAAGGGTGGTACAATGCATCTAAAAACACAGATTTTGAATTGATTTTTCTGCAGAGCAAAAACGGCTAAAAATATTGCAAATCTAATTTCACCAGTTGATTCTACACCAAAAATTTAAACAACGGACGTTTTTTTAACTCTTAAAACCCATTACAGGGGCGGAAATATAATGTTTTTAATTTTTTTTAAATGTTTTTTGTTTTTTTAATACGAGTGCAGATCAATAATTCCGTGACTTTTCGAATGAAACACCCTCGTATATACAATGGAAGGGCATTTTGAGCTTAACAAAATGGTACCAAAATTTCCTATCACAACCCGTCTCAAAAATGCCCAAAAACACGTTTTTTGAGAACGTTGGCATCAATTTTCTCAAAAAACCTGACATCTTAGAAAAATTTGGGAGAAATGTTAATCGCAAACAAGTGGTCAGATCTCAAAATATCATCCAAAAATATCGCAAAAAATGCTCTCTAAATTGTACAAAAATACGATTTTTGTGAACTTTGACTTCAACTTTCTTAAAAACCTGAAGGTATGGAAAATTTTGAGAGGCAAAATTTTTGCGTACCACTGCGGAATGTTTCGCGTATCCCCTAGTGGTACGCGTACCATAGGTTGGTAACCGATGGTATAGGGTATAATGAGTTTGTGCTGATGTTTGTAACTGCGTGAAATATTGGTCCTAGACTCACTTTTAAGTATACCGATCGACTTAGAATCACTTATTGAGTCATTCTAGCGATGTCTGTCCGTCCGTTTGTCTGTCTATCCATGTAAACGGTGTAAACACGATACAGGTCGCCATTTTTAATCAAATTACTTGAAATTAAGCCTCTCTTAGGCTAAGGACGAAGCCTATTGGCAAAAATCGGTCCATGTTTAGACCTATCCCCATACAAAGGTCCTCTTTAGTTTTGGCTCAAATGACTCTAATAACCGTATTATAATAGATATCATTTCGAAATTTGACAGTCAAGCGTATTTCGTATACACAAAAGAATCGGACCAGTTCTTCTTGTAGCCTCTATAAAAACCCAATTCCCGATATTCACATAAATCTCTCAAATTTCAAGAAAATAGAAAATATTTAATTTAAATTTTGTTTGTGAAAGAAGAGTGATTAACGCGTACTTTAATAACTTTATCAAATCCGATTATAATCGGACCATTTTCGGACCTAGACCCCCATGAAAATTTCGCCCGATATTCAGTTAAATCGGTTTATTGGCAACAAATAGATGCCTATTTCACTCAAATTTGGTTTGTGAGTGTTTTTTACGGGGTAAATGAAAGCGATAGGAAATAAGGCCATATTTCATTTTTTCTCAATTCTTTGGGAAATAAGGCCATATGGCTTTATTACCAACACGATTGAGAAATAAAGTCGTATTGATTTTGCAACCAAAATGGAAACTAAGCCATATCAGTAGAAAATGTGGAAATATATTTCCACGTAAATCCTACTGCCCAAAAAAAATTATTTAGCGAAGCCGCTAAATTAATTTATGGAGTTCTTAATCCCAAGCCCGGCCGAAGGCCGGCTACGCAGAAAAACTTTTTTGTTTAACTATCTTAGGGATCACAAACTCCATTCCTTAGACGCCTGTCCGCTAAATATTTTGTTTGCTACCAGGGTTTTTAATTTAAAGATTGCTTAACAAATACAAGTTTTCTGTGTAGCCGCCCTTTGGCTGGGCTTAGGGATTACAAAATCCATGCTTAAACCCACCCTATCCACAAAGTAAAGTTTTCTAAGGTAACAGGCCTTTGCGCTATCAAATTTGTTATGCCCCAAATAGGCCTGATAACCAAAATAGCTTTGGTTTGCAGAGAGGGTGGGTTTAATGCCTGGAGTATGTAATCCCTAAGCCCGGCCCAAGGCCGACTACGCAGAAAATCTTTATTACAAAAAAACAGATCATAAAAGTCGTAATTTCGACATTTCGTCCAAAAAAATTATTTTGGATTTTTTGACAATTTGGTTTTGGGAGAAATAACATTTTTAGACCTATAACTTTGGGCTATATGTCGCAGCTTGGGCGATATTACATTTACGGTTTTGGGCGATAAGACCTTGGGCACTATGTCCGTACGCCATTTCAGGCGTACGGACATAACGCCCAAGTGCATATCGCCCAATTTAAAAAAGTCATTCCACCCAAAAAAAATGTGTGTTAGTTGTTGTTGCAAAATTTTTTTGGACGATATGGCCATTATTTTTGGATATTTTAACAATCTTCTTTAAATTTATATAAGTTATCAAAAATGTCATATTACCCAAAAATCAAAATGTTGAATTTATAAAATGTCATAGTGCCCAAAAAAATAATCATAAAACTCACCAATATTGTTTTTTTAACACAATGTTTTAAAGGTTTTTTGCGTAGCCGGCCTTCGGCCGGGCTTATAAAATCCATGCATTAAACCCACCCTCTCCGCAAAGTAAAGTTTTCAAGGGTAGCAGGCCTTAACACTATCAAATTTGTTATGCATCAAAAAGGCCTGATAACCAAAATAGCTTTGGTTTGCAGAGAGGGTGGGTTTAATGCATGGAGTATGTAATCCCTAAGCCCGGCCGAAGGCCGGCTACGCAGAAAACCTTTATTACAAAAAAAACAAACCATAGAAGTCGTAATTTCGACATTTCGCCCAAAAAAAAATATTTTGGATTTTTTGACAATTTTGTTTTGGGAGAAATAACATTTTTAGACCTTTCATTTTGGGCTATATGTCACAGCTTGGGCGATATGACATTTACGGTTTTGGGCGATAAGACCTTGGGCGCTATGTCCGTACGCCTCGAAATATCGATCTAGGACCCCATAAAGTATATATTTTATTGATCAGTGATCGATTCTAGGACATTCTAGCGATGTCCGTCCGTCCGTCTGTAGAGGACACGATACAGTCCAAAATAAAAAAGCTAGACTTCCGAAGTTTGGCATGAATATGTTTTATATTCCTAGGCAGGTTAAGTTCGGAAATGGGCAAAATCGGACCAAGGGGAAAAAAGTTCCCCCATGAAGAACTAAACCAACCTCTGAAAAATATAATTTTTATACCCTCCACTTAGTGATAGAGGGTATATATAAGTTTGTCATTCCGTTTGTAACTCATCGAAATATCGATCTGGGACCCCATAAAATATATATATTCATGATGCCCGATCGATTTTAAAACATTCTAGCGATGTCCGTCTGTCTGTCTGTGGAAAATGCTGTCACGGACAAAATATTCCACAGAGATGACTGAAACTTAACATATTTATTGGAAGTTCTCCCGAGAAGTTTGGTATTGCATATGAGCGATATCGGTTCAAAAGTTATGAACGAAAATGTAAGCACACCTCAAAAATTTCAGTTGCTTTAATTCGGCTTCTGGTTGACATATGTGAACATAATTGAACACCAAATGGTATTTTTGACAAAAAAATAAAAAAATCGCGAATTTTTTTTTTTTGACCAAAATTTTTTTTCGTGCATTTTTTTTTTTCAAAAAAATTTTTTTTTCCAAAAGTAATTTCCTTTTTAATAAAGTTTTTTGCAATAATCTTTTTGAAATTGTGGAGGGTATCACTACATTCGGCAAGGCCGAATTTAACTTTTTTACTTGTTTTACATGATTTTTTGTGTTTTTTTTTTTAACAAATGCAACATTTTTATGCTACAAGAACTTTAAAGTCCTGCATTTGGACCCTGAGAATTAAAAAATTTCGGTTTTTTCGGTCCGCCCCCTTTTATGGGCGTGGAATAATTTTTTTTACAAATGATGATAAACTTGCATTTCTTTAGTGCAAAAAGCATAATAAAGATTTTTTAAAGACATATTCGAGAGGAAATTTGCCCCCCCCCCCAATAACCACCACCGAACCCCCCTCAAAAACAAAAAATGTAACGCACCTGCAATTTTTAATTTTGTGCATGTTGGAGGGTATAAAAGATTCCGCACAGCCGAATTTAACACTCTTGTTTTTCTTGAAATTTTATGAAACAAATTATTTATGTATTTTTGGGGATAATTAATCGTTAGTTGGCAATGCCCTACAAAAAAAACTGGCAACCCTGAGTAAAAACGGTATCCGAGAGAAACACTATATTAAAAATCAGCTGAGGTGGTATCCGAGAGATACACTATCCCAGGGATGGAAAAGTTAGTACTTTAGTACTTTTTTCAGTACTTTTTCACTCTCAAAAATACCGTAGTACCCCCGCGACTGATTTAGTACCTTTTCTATACCAGACGATTTTATACATTATTCAACCAAATCTAAAAAATAAATCCGAAAATCGACCGATTTTCATTGGAAAAATGTTTCAAAAGCTTCAAATAAATGAAATTTTTGATTTTAACCAACCTTAATTGAAGTTTTCTCTAAAAAATATATAAATGAATAAGGATGTCCTTAATTTAAGAACTTTTCTATTGAATTATGCCTAGTTTCTTCTTATTCGTCGCAGACGAACGGAGTTTGTCGTACCGAAACTGGACTTTAATTTTTTTAGTACCGTCGAGGGCGAAAAAGTACTTTTTTGGTTGAGCTCCAGTACCATTTCAAAATTCCGATTTTCCATCCCTGCACTATACACTACTTTTAAAATCAGCATTTAACGAGTAAAAGCCGAAGAAAGGTGTTGTACGCGTTCTGCATTTTGTGGTTAACGGTTGCCGTAATAAGTTAAATAAGTAAAGAAAATAAGAAAAAATTGTTTAAAAATAAAATTTCATTTTTATTTCTGAATATTCAATTTTATTATTTTACAACAAATTGTGTAATTTTTTTATTAACAAGTGTTTACGAAATTTTTGTTTAGCCATAATAAAATAAAACGAAAGCAAATAAATTATAAAAAAAAGAGATAAAATAGGTAAATGAAATAAATTAATAAAAAAGAAAATTATTTTGTTGTAAAAAAAAAAACAACTATAACAATAGTAACAACAACATCAAAGTAAAGTTGTAAAAGTGGTTTTCATAATTTAATGGATAAAAATTATTAACAAAATATAAAGAAACAAAAAGAATGACGTAAAGTGTACATTGAAAATTAACAAAAAAAATAACGAAAATAGTATTAACAAAAAATAATACCAAAAACAAAAGAAAACGTGCATATGAATCACAAATAACATATTAAACAAAATTAACAACAACAACTATGTACTTAAATAAATAAAAGAAAAGTTCAAAAAATATAATAGAAGAAAATTTTATACAAGAAAATTTTTTGTCAACAACAAAAACAAGTTGTTTTTCATTGGTGTAGGTCAATAAACCTGTTAATGATTCAAAAGATTTTAACTTAAAAAAATTTGATGTACAATAATAAAATGAACGATATTGTATAACGGTTATTAAATGAAAGATGAAAGAAAAAAAAGAAACAATAAGAGAAAATTTAAAATTCTTGCAAACTTATTAGTTATTTTAGTTTCCTTTCTTCCTTTTTTACAACTGTCAAAGTGTCGTTATTTCCAAAAATTTGTTTAAACATGGACTTAAATTAGTGTGTGTGTGTGTGTGTGTATGTTAGTGTTTGCTTAATGAAGTGTGTAAGCAAATGTGTGTGTGTGTGTTAGTGATTGTGTCTTATTTTTGTGCAGATGACTGCTCAGTTTAAGTAAAAAACAACAACAACAAAAAACAGTTTATTTGATAACGTCTTTTTTATATGACCGAAGTAGTGTTTTGTACAGAAGCCAACAACAAATAACACCAACAACAATAGAAACAACAACAAACCATCTCAGTTTTGTACTTAAAGATCGTTTAGTTTACTCTTTTTTTTACCATTTCTTTTGTTTTGTTGTTTCTTTTATAAACAATTATGTTTAGTACAACAAAACCAGTGTTACCGTTACACAGCGCAAGATTTTTGAAGTCATCGAGTGCAAACTCCTTGTCGTGTGGAATTTCTCGAAGTACTTATCGAAAACCCCATTTGGGGTTTGCTAGTTTAGCTGATTTTCGGATGTTATGACCTCCTGTAGAACTTGATTTTTTATTTTTTTTGCTTTAAGCCAACACTCAGGGGATGCCCCCTACTAATGCAATGCACTGTGTTGGTATTAGGAAAATAGGTTATGAGGAGAAGAAAAGAGGGGGTAGTGTTTGTGGACGTTTAATTTGAATTTTTCCAAATTGTAGCTGGTTGGGAAGACGTCTGCGGGGAGTTTATTCCACATACGGCTTGTTCGACCGAGAAACGAATTTTCTCTGTAATGCGTTGTGCGATACATTGGACAATCGTCAACGATCGGATGTGAACTGCTGGAAAAACGAGTACTACGGGCCTGCACCCGAGTCTTAGGGATGAGTTCGCCTGTCTCAGCTGTACACTTACCGTGATAATATCGATAGAACAATGACGCACAACCCACATTCCGACGATGCTCCAATGAGTCAATAGAGTTGGATACCCTACTGTCATTAATTAGCTTCAACGCACTCCTTTGCACCCGATCCAGAAGCTTCAAGATAGAACTTAAAGCACCTGCCCAGATATGGGAGTTGTATTCCATCTTCGGCCGGATATAGGCGGTATAAATAGTGAGGAGATCAGAAGGAGTGAAGTAATTCTTACACCGTTTCAGAAAACCAATACACTTGAATGCTTCTTTCGACACTTGAAAAACAAGTTGGTTCCATCGGACATCACATTGAATTTTCATGCCTAGAACATCAAGAGTGTCTGATTCCTCAATAGCTATACCACCCATAGGGGGCCCCTGTAGGCTTGGTGGTAGCGTGCTAGCCTATGAAACTGGGGGTCGTGGGTTCGACTCCCACCAAAACCCTTGGTCGATTTCGCTACAACGAGACGATGGTCATTGTTACCAGTTCTCGGTTAGGTTAAAATTATTTAAAATGAGTTGTAAATAAAAATTGGAAAAATAAATAAAAACTGATCGTTGGATCAAATTATTATTATATACCACCCATGGATACAGATGACGCTGATTCCACAATCCGTCTGTGTGTCAACATACAACATTGGGTCTTACGTGCATTAAAATCCACCCTATTCGCAAGACCCCACTCGGATATCGCTGAGAGGTCACGATTGAGTGTGTCAGAGCCCAGTCACAATTGGCACCACCGACTACGATCCACATCAAAAGAGAGAGCGACGCATTAAAATTAAACGACAGACGACTGGACACATTTTATAAAGAAAATGACGCTCATATCAGTTACACAACTATTTTTTTTCTTTAGTTATCCCTTAAAAACAGGTACACAATGTTTTTTCTTTGCAACACACACACACTCCAATTGGAAAATTAGCATATTTTGTTGAACATACGGCAACGCTACTTTACAGAAATTTTAAAAATATGAGAGGGTGGTGAGAGAGAACTACAAAAATAGAATAGAATCTATTCTGGCGGCAGCGTGGTCGACCACAAAGCGATTTTTTGCTTTTCATACAAAATGTATGAAAACATTTTGTGGTAACCGAATGTGATGCCAATTGTGACTCGGCTCTCATTCGTGTTCTGTCTCATAGATTCAACCTCAGTAAGGCTTGGTCTACGATTAAAGGAAAATGAACGACAAATGTTGCTGTCATCTGCGAAAGAATAGATAGGATTGGAAGTTTGACAAAGAAGGTCGTTAAGAAAAATAAAAAAAGGGTAGGAGAAAGAACAGAACCTTGCGGTACCCCTGAATTAAGCCGGAATTCATCTGATGAGAACCCATCTATAACAACACGTATAGTACGGTCTCTGAGAAAGCTCGATATAAATCGAAAGAAATCATTACCGACACCAAACGCAATAAGCTTCGAAACGAGTGCACCGTGCCACACACGATCAAGCGCCTTGGAAATATCTAGAGCAACCACCTTGCTTTCACCAAATTGGTGAATAGAACGACTCCAACGTTCCGTAAGGAACGCTAACAGGTCTCCCGTAGAACGACTTCTACGAAAGCCATACTGTCGATCGCACAAAAGTGAATTGGACTCCAGGTAATTTACAAGGTGGTGATAAACCATGCTCTCCATCACTTTGGAGATCGTAGAGCAAATTGCAATTGGGTGGTAATTCTCTGGGTTCGTAGCCTCACCCTTTTTGGGGATTTTCTGGACGTTGGCCACCTTCCAACATGAGCAAAAAATTCCTACCCGGTATGAATAGCAAAATAGGTTTGCCAAAGGACGAGAAAGCGACGCCGCACACCGCCTTAGCACCATTGCTGTAATACCATCCGGCCCGGGGACTTATTTATGTTAGGATCTTCAAGAACATTTTTAACTGCACGGAAACCAATTGGAACTTTGTTTTCTTGCCTTCGGCACAATTGTAGCTACATATAGAATATAAAACAAATTAACTAGAAACAAGTGAGTGTGTTAAATTCGTCTGTGGCAAAGAGGGGGGGTTAGGTTCGGCGGAGGTCGCTTCGTAGCTGCTGTTGAAACGTTACGAAGTTCGGAGTACGAGAAGGATGCGGAAATGGTGAAGTGATTCAAAATATCAAGAGGTACAAATGTTCTTACTTCATATTTATCAGTATAAATATAAATAAAAAAAAAAAAAAAAAAAAAAAAAAAAAAAAAAACATTCAAACATTAAAGCTACGTTCACAATGTCAGAGTCACTCCAATCCATGGCACAGATTGAAATGTTAACTGTACAAAATGCAGATTGGAGTTCTGTCAGAATCCTTATGTCATTTTACTTACCTTTTTCACAATTTCATAAAATTACGCAATTAAAATTCGCGTACTTAACTATTTTATTAAAAACTAAACTTTTTAAATATTTTGATATCAAAACTTCAAATAAATTATTTAAATTTGTTTTATTTTTATATTTTTTTATGACATTATTAGTGATGGCACTTTTACAGAGGTGTATTTTTTCTCTGTTAACAGTTAACATAGGCTCTGTTAACTCCAGAGTGGAACTCCAGAGTAGAACATGTTTGACTCTAGAGTGAATTGAAAAAAGATAGTCAAATTCAAAAATATGAAAGTGCAAAAGGGAAAGGTATAAAATTTTCCACAGATTGGAGTACTCCAACATTGTGAATGCGGCTTAACTGTCTAGGATTAATAGAATGAAGGTTGAACAAGGAATTGAAAAAAAGGCTTTTTGTTTTCTTTAAAAAACACACTTTTATATGATTTTAAACATACCAAATTTATGAAATTTAAGATCTTAAAATGTTTATGATTCAATATAATTAAAAAAAATTATTAAGCTGAATTCAAAATGTCAGAGTACTCTGTGCCAGAGAGTGGATTTTGTTCCTTTCTCTTTCGCACCTACACATTTTTTGTATGATGTCGTCTCTATTTTTAGAGATGGTACTCTGTAGTACAGAGTACTCCGACATTGTGTCGGAGCCTTTAAAGTACAAATTTCGTGACTTAAAAAAAAACAAAAATTTTCCTTTGATCCCAGACAAACTTCATGTAAGAGTACTCTGTGCCAGAGAGTGGATTTTGCTCCGTTCTCTTTCGCACTTACACATTTTTTGTATGGTGTCGTCTCTATTTTTAGAGATGGTACTCTGTAGTACAGTGGCGTATACAGGGAAGGGGGCCCGGGCCCCACCCGAAATGATTTCACAAATTTCAGAATTTAGTATCAAATAACAAGTACAATATTAAAAAACTTCTTTAAAAAAATCGAAAAACATTACGAATCTAAAATTTTTTGAAGAAAAATGTTTGAAACTAAAAATTTTCTGTTAAAAAAATCTAAAAATTTGAAAATTTTTTCTTAGAATTTGAAACTTTTCAAATCTTAAAATGCGACTTTGTCTTTCAGAAAAATGTCTCAGAACGAGACTATTTCTTAAAAACAAAATGTCTCAGAACCTTACACTTTTCTAAAAAAAAATGTCTCAGAATCTACAACTTTCTATAAGAAAAATTTATGAGATTCTATGACTTTTTCTATAGAAATAATGTCTTAAAATATTGAAATTTTTTCAGAATCTAAGACTTTTTCTATATTAAAAATGTCTCAGAATCTGAGACTTTTTCTATTAAAAATTCTCAGAATCTGAGGCTTTTCTATATAAAAAATGTTGTAGAATCTGGGAACTTTAATTAATTTCTGTGAATTTTTCTGAGAACTTTCTATAG
This sequence comes from Pegoplata infirma, assembly GCA_963921195.1. Lineage (NCBI taxonomy): Eukaryota > Metazoa > Arthropoda > Insecta > Diptera > Anthomyiidae > Pegoplata > Pegoplata infirma. Next base: position 42,597,791 of record OY992538.1, read on the forward strand.
GAATGATGTCTCTAAATACGAAAAATGTCTCAAAATCTGAGATTTTTTCTATAAAAAAATTCTTAGAATCTGAAGCTTTTCTATATGAAAAATGTTGTAGAATCTGGGAACTTTAATTAATTTCTGTGAAGTTTTCTTACAATCTAGGAAAATGTCTCAGAATCTCAAAATCTTAAGGAAAATTATCTCAAAATCTAAGATTTTGTGTATAGGAAAAATGTCTCAGAGGACACAAGCTGAGATTTTTTGTATAGAAAAATGCTTAAGATCTGAGACTTATTCTATTGTAAAAATATCTTTTTCTATAAGAATAATGTCTCAGAATCTGAGTATTTTTCTGTGGGAAAAATATTTCCGAATCTAAGACTTTTTCTTAGGAAAAATGTCTCAGAATCTGAGACTTTTTCTATATGAAATTTTTTTTAGAATCTGACAATTTCCTATAGGCAAAACAGAAACTGAGACTTGTTCTATAAGAAAGTCTAAGAATTTGAGACTTTTTCTTTAGGAAAAGTGTTTAAGTCTGAGACTTTTTTAATAGGAAAAATGTTTCAGAATCTAAGAAATTTTCTGTAGAAAAAATGTCTGAGAATCTGAGACATTTTCTATAGGAAAACTGTCGAAGAATCTGAGACCTTTTCTATAGGAAAAATATCTCAGAATTTTTAACTTTTTTTATAGGAAAATGTCCAAGAATCTGAGACTTTTTCTATAGGAAAAATGTCTAAGAATTTTAGACTTTTTCTATACGAGAATTTTCTCAGAATCCAAGAATTTTTCTTAAGGAAAAAGGTTTTGTAATCTAAGACTTTTTTATACTGTTTTATTTTTAAAAAGGTCTCAGAGTCTGAATTATTTTTCTTATAGAAAAAACGAAGATTTTTCTGGGGAAAATGTCTTACAATCGGAGTCTTTTGTCTAAAGTGACTTTTTCTCGAGAAACGTTTTCCGTTGGAAATATGAATTAGAGTCTTTCACTTTTTCGATAACAAAAAATGTCTTAACTGGAAATTGTCATAAAATCTTACCCTTTTCTTTGAAAAAATATTCAGATTCTGATAATCTTCTTTGTAAAAATGTATCAGCATCTGCTACAATTCACACTTTAGAAATAGGCTTAAGTCTCTCAAAAATTTTTATGTTGTTTTCCACCAAAAGTTTTAAACTTACACAAAAATGAAGAATCTGATTGTGTTACATTCAGTTCAAGAAAAAGATCGAGAAAAATTCAAAAGCATGTGCTGTTATGTAAATTTTTTGTAAAAAAAAAATTTGAAAAAAAATGTTGGGCCTCCACCGAAATAAAATCCTGGATACGCCCCTGCTGTAGTACATACTCCGACATTGTGTCGGAGCCACCTGAATCGTATCGAATTCGGACTTTTTGCAAAAGTTAGGTACTTTTGATGAAAATATGTTCAACAAATTTCAAAAAATTTTGGTTTTGAGGGGTTGGTCCGCAAAAAATCTCTCGAAAAGGCGATTTTATACAACTTTTCTAATAACAGATTCGTGTTTAGGAGGCCAAAATACTTTAGAAAATATATACTTTTAGTCTGTGCAAAAACTGTGTTATATATTTTGATTTAAGGTACACTCAAAAAAAAAAAAAAAAAAACTGTAATGTTAGCAAAAAAGCTTGTAAACCTACAAGAAAATTTGCTGATTTTTAACCCACAATTTTTTTGGTAAAGTTAGCAAAAATGTTTTGCCAAAAATTAGTTAACTGAATTTTTTTTTATTTCAACTTAGTTCATACACATTTGAGGATCCCATTGGGTTCGGACCCGATAGGTCCAGACCCCGATGGGCCTAGACCTAGTTGGGTTCCTTAAAAATCGTCATACACTCAAAAAAAAACTGTAAAGTTAGCAAAAAAAGCTTGTAAGAAAATTTGCTGATTTTGAACCCACAATTTTTTTGGTAAAGTTAGCAAAAACGTTTTGCTAAAAATTAGTTAACTGAAATAATTTTTATTTCAACTTAGTTCATACACATTTGAGGACCCCATTGGGTTCCGACCCAATAGGTCCAGACACCGATGGGCCTAGACCTAGTTGGGTTCCTTAAAAATCGTCATAGTTTTTGATCCAAAATTTGTGTCCGTTTCGCTCTACCTTGCTTAGTTTTTGAGATACGTGATTTTAGGGGATCACTGGGGTCTTGAGAATTAAAAAACTCGATAACTTCAAAAATATTACTCGGAGAGCTTTTGGTTATTTTTAGGTCTTGTTCTACGTGTTGAGAGCTACAAAAATTGTTTTGGACTTTTTGTTGTGTCGGCAATATTTACCGAGATATGAGCATTTTAAAATTTTCGGGAATGCTAACTTTTTTGGATCCAAAGTTAGGTCCCATTAGGGTCCACACATGTGAAGAGGACCCGCGAAAGTATGGAGATTCTAAGAACCAAAAATGGCCTCCATTTTGCTCTATCTGGCTTAGTTTCCGAGATAGCGCCATTTTAAGTTTCCTGAAAATAAAAAAAAATTTACAATTTATTTTTGCTAATGTTAGCAAAAAATATTGTAAAAATGTTGTCAACTCAATTTCAAATTTAGCAAAAGAAATTAGTTCAAAGTTTGTTTAAAATTGCTAATGTGCTAAATGAAGTTTACAAGAATTTTTAGCTAACATGCTAATCTCAACTAAAAATTTGCTAAATGTTAGCTAACTAGCATTAGCAAAAAAAAATTAGCAAATCTACTAACGTATTTTTTTGAGTGTAGTTTTTGATCCAAAATTTGTGTCCGTTTCACTCTACCTAGCTTAGTTTTTGAGATACTTGATTTTAGGGGACCACCGGGGTCTTGAGAATTACAAAACTCGATAACTTCTAAAATATTACTCGGAGAGCTTTTGATTATTTTGCGGTCTTGTTCTACGTGTTGAGAGCAAATGTGTCGGCAATATTTACCGGGATATGAGCATTTTAAAATTTTCGGGAATGCTAACTTTTTGTATCCAAAGTTAGGACCCATTAGGTTCCACACATGTGAAGAGAACTCGTCAATACTATATTAAGCCCGAGAACCAAAAATGGCCTCCAATTTGCTCTATCTGGCTTAGTTTCCGAGATAGCGCCATTTTAAGTTTTTTGAATATAATAAAAAATTTACCATTGATTTTGCTAATATTAGCAAAAAAGCTTTTAAAAATTTGGTCAACTCAATTTTAAATTTAGCAAAAAAAATTAGTTCAAATTTTGTTTAAAATTGCTAATGCGCAAAATGAAGTTTACAAGATATTTTTGCTAACATGCTAATCTATATAAATAAAAATCAATTGTCGTTCGTTGGTAACCGCATCAGTTGAGAACGGCTGGACCGATTTGGACAATTTTTTTTTTGAGAAGTTCGTCATAGTCCAACTTAGGTTTTTACGTAAAGAAAAATTGACCACGCTCACTTTTACGCCCACTTTTTTCGGCTTATCTAAAATCGGAAAACGGCTGCACTTTTTCAAGTTATCTAAAATCTGAGAATGGCTGGACCGATTTGACAAATTTTTTTGTTTAATTGTACTTTCCTTATATTCCAACTTTGGTTTTTAAGAAAAAAGAAATTGACACCCCCACTTTGTTTAATTTTTGTTGAAAATATTCTTCATAATTCAACTAAGGTTTTACGGATAGTAAAATTTTCAACGCTTAATTTTTTCTATGTATCGAAAGAGCTATACCGACTAGACCGATTTGGTTATAGTCCGCAAAAGATTTATAAGGAAAGAAAAATACGCTCATATATTTTAAATCATGGCTGGGTCAATTTTTCTAATTTTGTTTTTAATGTTCGTCATAGGACAACTAAGGAATTTCGGAAAGAAGAATTTTCGTTTCTACTCCCACTTATGAATGAATGGACCGAGTTGGTTAAATTCAAATTGGGTTTTTACGGTAAAAAAAGTTGTCCACCCACTCTTTTTTTCGATATATATAAAATCTGTTCTATAGAAAAATAAAATATAAAAAAAAAAATCAAATGTAGTTCGTTGGTAATCGCATCACTTGAGAACTGGCCGATTTGGATAATATTTTTTTTAAATGTTCGTCTTATTTCTTTTTTATATGTTCGTCTTAGGTGTTTTCGGAAAACAAATAAATCACGCCCACTTTAGCGCCTCTTTTTTTGGATGTATCTAAAATCGGAGAACGGCTAGGCCGATTAGGTTATTAATAGTATTGGTTGACGTTTGTGATAGTACAACTAAATTTTTACGGAAAGAAAATTTCCCACTCCCAATTTTTTTTAATAAATCTAAAATTGGAAAACGACTGGCCTGATTTGGTCAATTTTTTCTTTAATGATCTTATAGTCCAAGTAAAGATTTTACAGAAATAATTATTGTCCTCCACCACTTCAAAGCCCACATTTTTCAATATCCATAAAATTTGCAACTCTTGAGAACGCCTGGACCGATTTGGCTAATTTTTTGTTTTAAATGTTCGTAATATTCCATACGATTATTCGGAAAGAAAAATTGATACATCTAAAATTGATATTTAATCTGGTTCGATCTATTAAAAAAAATATTTCTTGATATATTTCGCTTAAAATTGGTTCAAATGATTTTAAATCCTTGGGTATTGTTAACAGATGTACAAGTTTAACTTACCACACAAATTTTAACTCCCACTTTTGTCTAAATATGTCGACTACTAAAGACCGGACCGAGTTTTTTATGTTAGTAGTAGTTCTAATTAGGTTTTTAGGGATAAATGAGAAATTATGTATAAATGAGAAAAGTGACCCGGAAAAATGAAAAATTCTGGAAAACTTTAAGGGTTTGTTTGAACTCCAGACAATTGCTCACGATAAGAACGAATGATATGCCTAATTTATTTTTGTGTTGTTCGTAATGAACCAAAGAAGTTTTAAATTTGTACAGTTCGCAAAGTCGATTATAAACTCAAAATATTTTGTAAGTAAATTCAACTGAAAAAACGTTTAAAACAATCGTTTTTCCTTTTAAAAAACGGACTACTTATATTTCATTTAAGACAACATACTTTTTTAGTTATTTTTAAACGTTAATAAATGACTAGATATTCCGTAAAAACAAATGATATTTCAGTTATTTTAACTGTTTACAATTTTTTATTTTGTGGAGTAAAATTATTTTTTGTTTTGAATAACAAACAACAAAAACCGTACTTCTGTAAAATAATACGGTATAATCAGTCACAAATAATTTAACTGATAAAAATATTTTTCCGTAAATTTTGTAGTTCATTGTTTTAATAACTGTATAAATCTTTCAATATTTTAGATTTTTTGAAAAACAAACGATAAAACGTTTAAAACAACTTTAACCAAAAACTTTTTGAATAACTGTAAATAGTTACTGTAAAACTTTTCTAGGTGTATGGTAATTTTTTCTTAGTTTCTGAAATATAATTTGAAGATAATTGATCTGCCTAATCGGGTCTTTAAAACCACGCCCATAAATGTTTCTAAGGCAAGAAATTCACATATTTGAAGCGAGACGAAATATAACACTAATCTTATATTTGGGCCAGCAACGCGGACCGGGCCAGCTAGTCTCAACTAAAAATTTGCTAAAAGTTAGCTAACCAGCATTAGCACAAAAAAATTAGTAAATCTACTAATGTATTATTTTGAGTGTAGTGCGATTTTTTCTTAAATTGTATAACAGTGTTATTTATAACAGTTCTTAAATTTTTTTTCTCATCCCCATGTATAATAATTTCTACAGGGTAACACTGTTTTTAACCATTGATTGTTTATTCTCTCATGTACACGATCCGTTAAAATATGAATAATGGCTGATGGCTACTTCGCGAGTAAACCAAGAGGTTGTCGTCGTTAGTTGTAGTTAGTTTAAAAAGTAGAATCGAATTGTGATGTGTTGTGCGTTTTTGTCTGGTGTTGTTTGTATTGTTGTGTTTTTCACTTGAAAATAGAAAAAATAAAGAAATAAAGAAATAATTTTGAGTCATAACAAAATTGGATACAGGTTTTTCGTAATTTTACAAAGAAATAACATAAAAAAATTGTGTGTGTTAAAAAAATAAAATTGCAATTGAAAAAATATAAATATCATTAAAAAAATGTGTATTAATATATAATTTCTGTGCATATTTCTCAATTTGCTTTTGCACCATTATTTTTCCAGTTTAGAAAAATTTCAACACAAATCAAAAAATAAAAAAAGAAAAAAATACTAAACAAAACCGTCTACAAGTTTTATAAAAAAAAAAGTTGTACACTTTTTTTGTTGTATTAAAACAACTTTTCTTCAACTTGTTTTTACAATAACAACAATAATTAATACAACATTCGTTTGTTCGTGTTTTTAATTCAACAACAACAATAATAAAAAAGGAGTCGGACAACACAGGAGTGTCGTTTTATTTTTTTTTTCTTTCTAAAATAACCGGAAATACCCTTGAAATTTGCTTTCCTTTTTCTACTCATTGCAACAACTAACCATCATCAATTATGCATGAATTTTGAATTCATCAACAGCAACAACCAGCAGCAGCAGCAGTAGCAGCAAGTAAAACAAACAAAAAAAAATCAGGTGTTTCTTCTTCGGTGAAGTTTTTCATCATAATTTAATTCAACGAAAATAACTTTTTGCAAAAAAAGTTTTTAAACTTTCTTTAACAAAATTTGTATGTTTTAATAATTATGTCATGGGATCGTGTACGCGACGACACTTTTTACTATCAACATGCTTTCTTCAAATGGTAAGCCATCTTTTATTTTTATCCATTAAATTACAAGATCTTTTAATTTATACATATTTTATTTTTCAATTACACTTAGAAAAATTTTAAAGTTGCGATCACTCAAAAGAGTGGGGGGTTTTCTTCGAACAATAAAAAAAAATTGATCGTACTTTGTCGGACGAACAAAAAGAGTGATACTTTTTTTGGAAAAAAGTGATGGGAAAGCTATAAAAATTTCGTAATTTTTATCTGCAAACAAATCCATACCACTTTCTAGTAAAGTGCTTTTTAAACTGTAGCAAATGTAATTAAATAACCCAAAAATAACAAAAAAACACAAGAAAAACCCACACTGATAGAAATTTGTACATGACAAAAATGAAAATCAACATTAATGTTATGAAAAATGACGTTAAAAAGGAACCTATATAGGGTTTCATTAAATTAATGAAATAGGTATCATAAAATGTAATTGCAATAACAAGTTTCATAAAATTAATGAAAATTATTTATACAAAATATAAATTGTATTTTATGAAAATTTGTCATTACTTTAATGAAAAAAGTATTTAATTCTTATGAAATATTTTCATTGAATAAATCCTACTTTTTATTTTAGAAATGAAAAAATTTTATTGAATAAATGCTACTTTTTATACCCTCCACTCTAGTGATAGAGGGTATATATAAGTTTGTCATTCCGTTTGTAATACCTTGAAATATTGGTATAGGAAGGTCCAGTGGTTCAAAAGTTATGAGCAAATGACTGAATTTCGGCAAGGGTTTTTGTGAATTTACAAGATAAAAAACAAGATATCTTTCAAAAAGCAATTCTGAGGATGCTGAAGCCCGACATATATATTTGTCGTTCCCCTGACCTGGTTCGTTTTGAATTTCAGCCAAATCGGTCCAGTGCACAGTGCCACATTTGGCCAATCCAATTTTATTTATATCTACTGAAAATTCGGTATACATGTTCGTTTTGACTTCAAAAACAACATTAAGAAAAATTCCATAAAAAAAATATAATTTTCTTTCCCAAAATTTGTATTATGCTAAAAATTTAACAAAAAATAGAATAAATATCCTTTAAAATTACCAAAAAAGAGTGTATAAATATCTTTTTTTGTTAAAAAGTTACAATAGTTTAAAATCGACTTAATTAATGCGAAGTATTGAATACTACTTACAGGATTTTACAAGATGCAAATTTATGCAGCCACATAATAACGAACAGAATTATCGTTCTTATATGAGTATTTCCGTGCTATTAGGAATGTTTTATAATACACACAAACAAATCATAAAAATCGGGTAACTTTTTTTTTTGATTTTTGTCGTGCTAGATTGGCCAACCACTGTGCAGTGGTTCAAAAGTTATTAGCAAATCAGTGAATTTCAGATTAGCTTACCTTAAAACATGTTTTAAAAACATTGGTAAGTCACAAAAATAGTTGACAACGTATTTTTGTCACTCAAAAATATTTTTGCACTTAAAAAAAAAAAAATTCACTGGAAAAAATTTTATACTCAAAAAAAAATTTTACAGTCAAAAAAAAATGTTGTCAAAAATTAGTTAAAAAAAGTGTTTTTTCACAAAATAAAACATTTCTAATCAAAAATTTTATTTTTTTCACGTTAGAGAATTTACTATCACTTAAAAACTGCATTGTGGAGGGTATTCATAGATTCGGCCAAGTCGAATTTAACTTTTCTACTTGTTATTTTTAAAATGAGGGGCTCAAAGCACAAGGGGTTTAAGTGACTTTTTTAAAAAAATTGAGTTAACATATGGAATTAGTAGGTGAAGTTCACAGAAGTTCAGAGCACAAGAGGTGAATGTGAAATTCTCATCCGTTAGCGAGATATGGCGACCATTTTAAGTTCTTGTTATTAAAATAACTGTTTTGCTTGGAGCACAAGGGGTTTAAGTGCTTAAATAAGCTCTTAAACCCCTTGTGCTCCAAGCAATTAGTAAAATTAAATTTTTCACGTGGACAAAGTGGTAGAATCCCGAGAAGTTTGTGTATTAATAGTAATAAAATTTTGCAAGAACATCTTAAGTCGGCTACCAGCGGTCAAAGTATGAAAAAATTGGCGTTTTTCGACCAAAATTCATGTCCAAAATTTTTCACCAAATCCGGCTCAAAAATTAGGAAATGTTGTTACTTTATACGAAAAATACATAAAAAAAAACAATAAATAAATGTTGGTCCACAGATGCTGATTTTTAAACATAAAAATATTTTTTTTTCCCCAATTGGTCCCAAAAGTTGGAAAATGTAAAGCATGTTATCTATAAAATATTAAAAAAAATTTAAAAAACACGATTTTAGTTCAAAAGAGGTGATCAAAGATTTTGGTCCACAGATGTTAATTAGCATTTTTGGACCAAAATCGTGTTTTAATTTTTTTTATATTTTTTACACATAATACTCAACATTTTTCGACTTTTAAGTCAAATTTGGTTAAAAAGTATTTTTTATGTTTGAAAATCAGCATCTGTGGACCAAAATCGTTATTTTGGAATTTTCTAAATATTTTTCTAATAAAGTACCCAAAAGTTCCATATTTTTGGCCCAGATTTGGTTAAATAATTCGGATATGAATTTTGGTCCAAAAACGTCAGTTTTTTAAACTTTGGCCGCTGGTTGCCGACTACACTAAAGATGACCTTGCAAAAATTTTTCATAAATTTTCCCACAATTAGCTACTCCGTGGCCATCGTTCTACAGGTATTACGGAACGAAATTTGAAAGTTTAGATTTGACGGGACGCTCTAATGAAGATGAAGATGAGCCCGATGAGGTCATAGAGCATGATTGTGACGACTTAAAAATGAAACAAAGAACCATTTAAGATTTTCGTAACAAAATTTTGTTTTTGTTTTACGTATAACCAACATTATTTTCATAAATTTAGAAATTTATAAAAAAAGTTAGAGCACAAGGGGTATAAGTGCGACTTACTTACTTTAAGGGCAATTTTTGGGTGCTTGTATTCGCAAAAGATGGTATTTTTTTAACTTGTTAGATTAAAATATATCTCAGGATCTCTATTAACTAAAAAATAATATTCTAGATAGCATCTAACATTTTTTATTGCAATTTAACTTTAACCTCTTTTTACTCATTATTAAATATAAGGCACTTGAACCCCTTGTGCTCTAACCCCCTCAAATAAAATAAATAAATGAACTTGTAAAGATCTTTTTATTGAATTAAAAATAATAAAACATTATCCGTGCCGGTGCAATACACTTCATGGTTTTCACTTACAAGGAAGGTCTTTCACAGGGCACCCACCGATTGTCCTGAAACTTGCATATAGGAAAGAGGGGAGGAAAATAAGAGTTACCGGATTTTTCATAGCTGCCCAATCTCACATTTAGCGGGTCAAAGGGGAGGGGGAAACAGGATTTTTTTAGTTTTTTGAGAATTTTTCATTTCGTTTGATGAGTTTATTTTGGCTTGAGGTTAGATGGTGTTTTATATATAAAATACGGATCCAATGTATGCAATAAAGTATATGTTGGAACAACAAAAACCAAATTAAAGACAAGAATATCTTCGCATAAATCGGATCACAAGGCAGTGGATAAGCCTTTGGAACAAAAAACTGCTCTTGCTGTCCACAGCGTAAAAACTGGCCACAAACCAAATTTTGAAGGTGTAAGAGTGTTACAAGAAGAAAAACATTATTCGAAAAGATACACACTTGAGATGCTTCACATCATTAATACCCCTACAAATAAGAGATTAAACTTCCGATCAGATACTGAGAGAATAGCTCCAATATATAGACACATAGTTGACAAGCATAGACAAACAAAACAAAAATTAGTTGACAAAAACTTACAGAAGAACAAAGAAGTCCTCAACTCAACATCGGTTTAAAATCCCAGCAAAAAAAAATCGAAGTGGTGCAAAAAGAATAAGTGATTCACTACATACGTAGTAGCTATATGTGCCGATCTTCATATTCCATAAGAAGTACTTTTTTAAGCACTTCCAAAACTGCTAAAAAAATGCCAATAATAACAACTTTCACCAGTTCTTTCCTCAATGATTTATAAGTACCATTTTCATATGTGTTTACAAATGCAATTGAAAAGTACAAATTTGTGGCACTTATGTTAAGTATTGGATTTGTTTTGTTGAACATTTTTTTTTATAATTTTCTCTGATTTAATAAAAAGTTAAATTTTATAAATGAATTAACTTGATATGCCGCAAAAGCGAATTTGTTATGTACATTATGTTATAAAAAAATACAGTTTCCAGATTTTTGTTAAAATTACCAAATGACTCAAGAAGTGCTAAAAAGATAACAAAAACAACTGTTAGCCCTTAAAAAAGACAAGGGTTAAATATAACCAAAAAAGAGCTAAGTTGGTATTGCCGTTTAAAGGTATAAAAACTCTTCCAAAAATATACGATATCTGATTTAAAATGAGAAAATTACTTTTTTGTATCTCTTCATTTTATTTATTGGAAGTTTTTTTTTTAACTACATGTATAAAAACATTTTTTTTTTTATAATTTTTGGAGTTGTTTTGTAAATTATGTACAAAAAAAACAATAAAAAGTTTCCAGATTATGATAAAAATCAAATGACTTAAAAAGTGCTTAAAGGGCTAAAAAAGATAATCAAAAAAAGGTGGTAGCCTTAAAAAAAAAGGGCTGAATTAACGCCACAAAATGACTTAAGTTGGTATCGCTGTTGAAAGGCATAAAAACTCTTCTAAACATTAGGGTATTCAATTAATCGAGGTTTTGGTTTAATCGGCTAATCGGGCAAATAATTAATCGCACTTAAAAAATTATGTTAGTAATATCAACTGAAAATGCCAGTTAAAATAACTACTTTGTAAGTTGTTTTGGGGTCAACTACTTTTTCAGTTAAATCAACTAACAATGTTAGTTATTTTAACTGACAAAAAAACAACTGACTTATGTAGTAAAAACTACTTACATTTGTAGACAAAACAACTAAAATGTAGTAAAATAAAAAAATCAATATATAATTTTTTTTTTCAAAACATTTTTCAGAAAAAAAAAATTGAAGACCAAATTTTTTCCAAGTTTTTTTTTTTTAAAAAAAAGTTGTGAAAAATAAAAATAACAATTTTTTTTTTTTTGGAAAAAAAACTTTAAAACTTTTCAGAGATAAAATAAATAAAATTAACTACTTTAAATAACTGTTACTACATCACAGTACTTTTTTATTAGTTCAAAAAACGATTTAAAATAACTAACAGAAATAGTTGTTTGATATTTTTCATACAAAAACAACTGACTTTGTAGTTGAAAACAACTAACTACTGTAAAATATACAAATAACTAACATGTAGTAACTTACATAATTTTCTGAGTGCGGGGTTGAGATTTAATCGGTTAATAATCGGATAAATTTGAATTATTCGGTTAACCGAATAATAAAAATTTTAATTGAATATAAAACTAAGAACTCTATGTACTTTTAAGAATTTTATTAATTTTATTTAAAATAAATCTTTATCCGATATGGCGAAGCTCTATAATTTTAGCCCAAATAAAGATTTTTTGTATGGCACCCTGAAAATTTACCCTAAAATTGATACCCAAATTGATGCCGGGCTTAGATGCACCTCTAATAGAGTTTCGAATTCGGTACTATTATATATCAACAAGACAAATTGGTTGGTTTTCAAATTTGTTTTCTTTTATTTTTTAGGGCCGAAATTGCAATAATTTTATCGGTCGATATCTCCGTAATGAAAAAAGATATCTTAAGGATTGCAAAAGTAATTTGAAGAATAAGTGAAGTATTTTTAGATGTGCTGAACTAATTATACATCATAAAATAATTCTCGGTTTTATAAGGTCCCGAACATTGCGAATATCTGAGTTTATGCAGTACTGTCAATCGAAAATCTAAATATCTCAAAATAAGATAAATCACTTCTAAGGCCAGATTCGGATTAAGCGCATGAAAAACTATTAGAAAAATATATACATCCACATTTAATTAATAATTCCTATTAGCTAAACTAAATTATTAAAAACATCGATTTAATCTTAACAATTTCAAGTCTAAATATTACATAATAAATATTATACATTGTTAAACATATCGTTTTGGTTTTAATTATTATTAGTGTAAATACTAAAAAAAAACTCTTAAAATCAATCCCAAAAAGTCATGAAATATGTACTTATCAAGAAGTGATGAAAAAATCACTTCTAAATCACCATATAAAAATTACATAATCACATCCAAAATGCCAGGAAATATATACTTCTAAAGAAGTGATGAAAAAAGCACTTCCAAAAGGTCAAGTTATATTAACATCCCGATCACTACTTCAGAAGTTGTGATAAAGATGTTAATATATATGTACATACTAAACACTAGTGATATTGTGTGTCACGCCCATATAAAATTCATCAGTGTTTCAGCTGAAGAAGAAGTACATCTGGTTCATAAGTTGTGGTGAATTTTGTAGTGAATGGTAAGCTCTTTTTTTGCTGGGATATTTTTTAAAGTACGTAATTATTGTTTTTTTTATTTTTATTGTGTTTTATTTTCTGTGTGTTATTTGTGTTAATATTTTTGTTTAGTAAAATTATAAAAACAAATACAAAATTAATTATTGTTATATATGTACTTATGTCTTTGTCAGATCCCTGAAGATAATCAGCGATGCTGATTGAAATATCGGAAAAATAAAAATATATAAATAATAAAAAACTCAATATACTTTTTGACTTTTTATTTTATATATAAAACACCATCTAACCTCAAGCCAAAATAAACTCATCAAACATCAACACAAAAGGTTAACTATAAAATTTCAAACAATTTTTCATTTCTTCAAAAGAAATAAACATTTTATACAGGTCGAAAGGTTTTTTGAATGCCTATCCAATGGTGTATCGGTCGTGTTAAGCTCGTTATTGTCAAAAATGTACAATCGTTGGGGTAGTTTATATGGAGATGTATATACGTACGACCGCCAAAATCATATATAATTACATATCTCTATCAAAATTAAGCAGACCCGTATTTTTTTCGTTTGGCGAAATTCCTGCTAGATCGGCTTTTATATGGATTTTACCAAATTTATATGGATTATATATTTGAGATTGGGCAGCTTAAAACAGGTAACTCTTATTATTTCCCCTCATTCGTATATTTAAGTTTCAGGACAATCGGTGGGTGCCCTGTGAAAGACCTTTCTTGTAAGACTTTTTTATAGGAGTAAGATCTCAGAATCTCAGAATTTGATACTTGTTCTATAGGAAGAAAGTCTCTATTTGAAACAGGTCTCAGAATTAAAATTTTTTCTATAGGAAAGAGTTCTCAGAATCTAAGACTTTTTCTTTAGGAAATGTGCCAAAATCTTAAACTTTTCTACATAAGAAAAAGGTCTTGGAACTTGAGACTATCTTATGGGAAAACGTCTCAGAATTTCTATAGGATCTCAAAATATAATACTTTCTATAGAAAAAAAGCCTCAGAGTCTGAGACTTTTTGTATAGAGTCTAATACTTTGTATTTGAAAAAGTTCTCAGATTCTAAAATTTTTTTAAAAAACTTTTTCTATAATCTAAGAATCTCTAAAAATATTTCAAAACTGCTTTAGAGTATGAAACTTTTTCTATAGTACACTCAAAAAAATAACTTAGTCAAAATATTAGTAAAAGGTGTTGTAATTTACTTCAACCAAACTTTAGCAAAAAAAATTGTAAAAACTTAACTTTTACAGTTTTTTTTGGCATTTACTATTGGAAAAATAACACAATTTTTTGGTACTTTTACTATATTTTCTTGCTAGTTTTTTTTTTTATTTTACTATAGTTTTAGCAAAAATATTAGTATTGATGATGCTGCCAACACCATAGCAAAGTAGCCATCTATCAACTGAGTGTGCGCTCAAAAATAGGCTACACAATTTTTAGTATGTTTTACCATATTTTTTTGCTAATTTTACCATATTTTGTGCTAATTTTATATGAACATTTTTTAAAATTTGCCACCTAAATTGTTAATAAAAAGTTGATAATTTTGAAAAATATTTTTTTTTAAATTTTAACACATAGTTAGATATCTAATCTTCAATATCCAAAAGTTTTTTTTTATTTTTTGTTTAAATACATGTGAAAAAAATTAAAAATTCGAAAAAAAATTGTTAATTTTTTACAAATTTTACCTGAAAATGAAAGAAATTTCTTGTGTAGACTACTACGCAATTCTCATTTGTTCTACTTAAGCTAAAAAAATGACGCAAAAAATATAAAAAAAGTGAAGTGTTGTTCTTTAAATTTTTTGTTTAAAGTGTTTAAGTGAAAAAAAAAATCATTTTGGATTTTGATGTTGTTGGAAGTCCAGTTACTGCAACTACAGCTGCTGAGAAGAAGGCAAAAGAAGATGCTGCCACCATCAAGCCGAAGAAACCATCCAACAACTTAAGTAAAAGTTGATGCTGCTATTACTACATTTAAAGAACGTGGTGCTCAAAAACAGGCAAACAATTTTTTAGTATATGGATGAAATCAAAAAATGTCAGTGTTTTTGAGCCAAAATTGTACAAACAAAAAATTTTAATTTTTGGTAAATTTTTTTATTAAAATCGATATGTTACATCACTACTAATATAACTATAAAAGATCCCTTCTATAAATTGTTTCAAACAAATTTTATCGACAATTTTATGATTTTTTTGGTGACGGAGTTTACATTCACCTTAGAAAAATACATCAAATTTTTTTAATTTTC
This sequence comes from Pegoplata infirma, assembly GCA_963921195.1. Classification (NCBI taxonomy): domain Eukaryota; kingdom Metazoa; phylum Arthropoda; class Insecta; order Diptera; family Anthomyiidae; genus Pegoplata; species Pegoplata infirma. The sequence continues at coordinate 42,613,245 of OY992538.1, forward strand.
TTTAAAAACATTTTATTGTAATTTAAAACACATATTTATGTAATTGCAAACAATTTTTGTAATTAGGAATTTTTTCTGGTTTTTGTTATTAAAGATTTTACAAGTATTTTTAATTTTAATGGGATTTTTCTAAGGAAATGTAAAATAAATTTATTATTATATCTGTTAAAATTTGTTTTTTTAAGTACTTTTTTGAATGACTAGTGTTAATATTTGCGTCGGTTTTAACAACTACATAAGGGTTTTTAATGCTATCTGCAAAAAAAAAAAGTTGACGGAGTTTACAGAGGCGGAGTTTACATTTCGACACTTTTTGCCCTTTTTTTCGAAAACTATTTGTCGGAAATTGGTTTCCGAAAAAAAATCATTGGATGTCAACTAGATACGTCAAAATATGACGATATTTCAGATACACGCTAAGTAGTTTTGTTGTAAACGTGGAGACGGAGTTTACAGCATTTTTCGATTTTTCATTTATGAATTATCTTTTCATACCGGGAAATTAATATACAATGAGCAAACTTGAAACCAATGATGCAAAATTATACTTTATAGCCTCAAGTTTAATAAATGGGGCAATAACCTATTATTTTTCTAAACATAATACGTCAAAAACAACAAAATTGTCAGGTTCCATAATGTCTAAAAAAAGTGTCGAAAAATCGTTACACAATTGAAGCCGTGTTTGCATGGGTAAAAGAGATAGTTATGACTATATAAAAATATTTTTTAAGAACGTCAACGTTCCCTCTTTAAAAATGTAGTCAATTATTAAGCTCTTGGGTTATTGGTTTTTAAGATATAACTGGTTAAAGTTTAAAAATTGAACTTGTTACTGGCGACGGAGTTTACATTTGACCTACAAAAAGGTAAATAACTTGTCTTAAATAGCTAACTAATATCCGGATTGTTGTTAGTTATGTAGAACGCCAATCTATACGACGTTGTACATTAAAAAATATGCGAATACTTTAACCCATGTATGAGATATTACACGATTACATGGTTTGGTTGACATTTTTTGATTTCACCCATATTCACCAAATTTTAAATCAACTACGAATCAGAGAAAAAAAAATTACCAAATAAAACAGTTTTTTTTACCAAATTACAATTTTTTTTATCTATTTCAATTTTACCATTTTTTTTGGTAATTTTACCATATTTTTTGATAATTTTACAAGGTTGATTTTTTACAAAAATAAAATGGTATTCTTGTAATTTTACCATTTTTTTCCTAATTTTTTGATTAGCAAAATGGTTTTGCTAATATTACCACAATTTTTGCAACGTCCAAAACTACAGTTTTTTTTGCTAATTTTAACCATTTTTTTTTTTGCTAGTTTTACAATATTTTTTTTTTTAGTGTAAGAGGTTTAAGAACCTGAGACTTTTTCTGTGGAAAAAAGTTCTTAGAATCCGAAAATTTGTCTATAGGAAAAAAGTCTCAGAATCTGAGATATTTTTCATTAAAAAAGTTTTTGATTTCTTAATTCAAAAACCGGCTGCAGTCGTTTGGCAAAAACTACTGAATTTTATGATTTTATAGCTATCCCATTACTTTTTTTTTCCAAAAAAAGTATCCTTGTTGTTGCTTGTCCGACAATGGTGAATTGATGATTTTTTTTTTATTCGAAGAAAAAAAATCCCCCCTAAACTCAAAAGCTGTACCCGCCACTGGGTACATGGTATAATGAGTTTGAGTTGATCTTTGTAACTATTCGAAATATTGGTTTTAGGTATACATATTTAAGTATACCGATCAACTCCGAATCACTTTTTGATTCGATTTGTCGATGTCCGTCCGTCAGTCCATCAAAACGATGCAGGTCATATTTAATTTCAATGGGATCGGACAATTTTTATTGATAGTCCCCATACAAACCACCTTCCGATATTTATATAACGCCCCCAAAATATTTCAAAATGGGAGATATTAAGCTAAAATTGTGTTTTCAGATGTTTAACGTGTACTTTGGTACCTTAACTTAATCTGATTACAACCAAAGTCTTGGTCTTTCAAGGGAAGTAATTCAACCGTTATCAACCGATTTGCCTGAAACTTAAAACATGAGTTAAAGAGAAGATTTTAAGGCTCGGGTGTCTCGCCTTATCGGCCATATCAGTGTTTAAAAATTTCATTGTCCCCTTAAAAAACAATTTGGACCTTCGGGAAAATTCAGATAACTCCTAAACTAACGGGAACATTGTCTAGAGCAAAAATACGTGTCGACTTAAATTTAATAAAGATTATTTCGTATTCATATGGATATCGTAGGTCTATGTCTTAACATAAAGGCCCCCTAATTAAAAATTTCCGTAACGATTTTAGAATAAAGCTTTCAAATCGATAAGTTAAGTTAGCTTTTCTCACATTTTTCTTCCCATTTACCACTGTGCAAAGTTAGTCATGTATTCATGAGTGTATCATTACAGAAAAAATTGTAATAAATTTTTGCTACTTACAAATTTATTGATGCCTATTGCCGTTTAATTTACAAACCAATGACTGCATCATGCTTTAGTTAACAATGCCAGCCAATATGATAAAATTGGCTACAAGTATCAATAAAAGACCCAATTAACGCAAAAAAAATAGTAAATAGAAAAACTTTAATAATAAAAGATAGAAAATAGGCAAACATTACACACATAAAAGTTTTACAGCAACTAACAACACAGAAAATAAAATCTGTATTGTAGGCTCAGTTTCAATTAAATCGTTGTTTGTATTAACAAACAAATTAATTGTATTAAAAAAAAAGAAAATAATTTTAGTTTATTTAACAACACAATTTGTCAATACAATTAAATTGTTTGTAAATACAACAACATTTTAACTGAAAATGAGCCAACAATACAAACATTTTTTTTCTGTGTACGTGTTAGTTGTTCGTAAATTTAACGAAATCAGTAAGAAAATTTTGAGTAATCGATGACTCTCATCACTTTCTCAAACATTTTTTCTCTGTGCGTGTTAATTGTTCGTAATTTCAACGGAATCAGTAAGAAAATTTTGAGTAATCAATGGCTCTTATCACTTTCTTTAAAAAATTTCGAGTTATTGATACATCGATAACTCTATAATTTTAAAAAATTTTGAGTTATCGATTCATCGATAACTCCATCATGTTCTTCAGAAGATTTTGAGTAATCGATACATCGATAGCTCCATCATTTCCTTAAGCAAATTTTGAGTTAATGATACATCGATAACTCTGTCATTTTCTTTAGAAAATTTTGCGTTATCAATACATCGATGACTCCATCACTTTCTTTAGAAAATTTTAAGTTATTGATACATCGATAACTCTATCATTATCTTTAGAAAATTTTGAGTTATTGATACATAGATAACTCTATCATTGTCTTTAGAAAATTTTGAGTTATTGATACATCGATGACTCTATCATTTTCTTAAGAAAATTTCGAGTTATCGATAGATATATCAATGACTCTATCATTTTCTTTAGAAAATGTTTAGTTATCGATGCATCGATAATTCTACCATTTTCTTTATAAAATTTTGAGTTATCGATACATCGATAATTCTATCATTTTCTTTAGAAAATTTCGAGTTATTGATACATGGATAACTCTATCATTTTCTTTTGAAAATTTTGAGTTATCGATACATCGGTTACTCTATAATTTTCTTTAGAAAATTTTGAGTTATCGATACATCGATAACTCTAAAATTTTCTTTAGAAAATTTTGAGTTATCGATACATCGATAACTCTGTCATTTTTTTTTAGAAAATTTTGAGCTTTCGATAACTTTTTAATTTTCTTAAGAAAATTTTGAGTTATCGATAACTCTATCATATTCCTTAGACAATTTTGAGTTATCGATAACTCCATCATTTTCTTAAGAAAATTTTGAGTTATCGATACGTCGATAACTCTATTATTTTCTTTAGAAAATTTTGAGTTATCGATAAATTGATAACTTTATAAATTTCTTTAGAAAATTTTGAGTTATCTGTCTGTAATTTTATTTAGAAATTTTTGAGTTATCGATACATCGATAACTCTATAATTGTCTTTAGACATATTTGAGTTATCGATAACTCAATATTTTTTTAGAAAAATTTTAGTTATCGTTACATTGATAACACTATGATTTTCCTTAGAAAATTTTGAATTATCGATACATTGATAACTATTATTTTCTTTAGAAAATTTTGAGTTATCGATACATAGATAACTCTATCATTTTCTTTAGAAAAATTTAAGTTATCGATACATGGATAACTCTATCACTTTATTTAGAATTTTTTTACTAATCGGTAAATCGATAACACTATAATTTTTTTTTTAGAAAATTTTGAGTTATCGAAACATTTATAACTCTATCATTTTCTTTAGAAAATTTTGAGTTATCGATACATCGGTGACTATGATTTTCGTTAGAAAATTTACTGACTCATATTTTTTAGAAAATTTTGCGTTGTCGATAACTCTGTAATTTTCTTTAGGCAGTTTTGAATTATCGATACATTGAAAACTTTATAGTTTTCTTAAAAAAAATTTGAGTTTTCGATACATCCTCATTTTCTTTCGAAAATTTGGAGCTATCGATGCATTTATAACTTTTTATTTTCTTTAGAAAATTTTTAGTTATTGATACATAGATAACTCCTATTTTCTTCGGAAAATTTTGAGTTATAGATATATCGATAAGTCTATAATTTTGAATTTAGAACATTTTGAGTTATCGACATTAAACTCATGGTAGTCAAAGAATTTAACAGTTTATAATTCCCGGAACAAAAAAAAATTGCTAAAGTAAGCGAAATACTAAATTTAAATTACTATTTAATTTTCTTTTTGTTTAAAAATTTTATCAGTTGATAGAATTTGACTCTCATTTCTAAAAATGAATCAGTTTCAGTGATTTATTTTAATGTATATTTCATGTATGAAATATTTAATTTCTTAACAAAAGAAGCATCAAATGCACATGATTCATCGTCATCATTATTGGGTAAATCATCATTGTCACCATCATTATCACCATCATTATCATCAGTAGTAGTATCATCTCTCGTCAGCAGCATAGAAATATTCATTATCAAGTACAAAGCATCATCTTGTCAGTTGTTTTAATTTTTTTTTTGGCTACAACATTTGCTGCAACTGATTTGCTGAAATTCAATGCAGAAATGTATGTATAAAATGTACATGATTACATATCATGAACATATGTATGAATTTGAAATATATATATTTCTGCATATATGCAAACATATTTATCTTTCTTGTAGTTTTTTTTTTAAAGAAATACATCTGATACATGATTTACACTGAAATTTTTAAGTGTAAAAATTACTTTTATGCAAATTGTAGATCTATCGATAACTACAAAAAAAGTTTTTTTTTTAAAGAAAATTATAACAGTTATCGATGATTCCAAATTTTCTAATGAAAAAAGAGTAATCGATGTATCGAGAACGCCAAATTTTATAAAGAAAATTATAAAGTTATCGATAACCAAAAATTTTCTAAAAAAATATATATAGAGTTATCGATCCATCGATTATTTCAAAAAAAAATTTTGTTATCAATGTATCGATAACTTAAAATTTTCTATTAAAAATTATAGAGTTATCGATGTATCGATAACTTAAAATTTGCTATAGAAAATTATAGAGTTATCGAAAACTTAAAATTTTCTATTGAAAATTATAGAGTTATCCATGTGTCGATGATTAATAATTTTCTTTAGAGTTATCGATGTATAGAGTTATAGAGTTATCGATGTATCGATAATTTCAAAAATACATAGTTATCGATGTACCGATAACTTCAACTTTTCTATAGAAAATTATAGAGTTATCAATGTATCGATAACTTCAAATTTTCTATAGAAAATTATAGAGTTATCGATAACTTCAAATTTTCTATAGAAAATTATAGAGTTATCGATAACTTCAAATTTTCTATAGAAAATTATAGAGTTATAGATGTATCGATAGCTTAAAATTTTCTATAGAAAATTATATAGTTATCAATGTATCGATAACTTCAAATTTTCTATAGAAAATTATAAAGTTATCGATGTATCGATAACTTCAAATTTTCTATAGAAAATTATAGAGTTATCGATGACTTTAAATTTTCTTTAGAGTTATCGATGTATAGAGTTATAGTTAGATGTATCGAAAACTTCAAAAAAATACAGTTATCGATAACTTCAAATTTTCTATAGAAAATTATAAAGTTATCGATGTATCAATAACTTAAAATTTTCTATAAAAAATTATAAAGTTATCGATGCATCGACAAATTAAAATTTTCTATAGAAAATTATAAAGTTATCGATGCATCGACAAATTAAAATTTTCTATAGAAAATTATAAAGTTATCTATGTATCGATAACTTCAAATTTTCTATAGAAAATTATAAAGTTATCGATGTATTGATAACATCAAATTTTCTATAGAAAATTATAAAAATGTCGATACATCGACATCTATAGAAAATTATAAAGTTATCAACGTATCGATAACTTCAAATTTTCTAAAGAAAATTATAAACTTATCGATGTATCGATAACATCAAATTTTCTATAGAAAATTATAAAGTTATCGAAGTATCGATAACTTCAAATTTTCTATAGACAATTTTAAAGTTATCGAAGTATCGATAACTTCAATTTTTCTATAGACAATTATAAAGTTATCGATGTATCGATAACTTCAAATTTTCATAGATAATTATAAAGTTATCGATGTACCGATAACTTCAAATTTTCTATAGATAATTATAAAGTTAAAATTTTTTATAGAAAATTATAGAGTTATCGATGCATCGATAACTTCAAATTTTCTATAGAAAATTAAAGAGTTATCAATATATCGATAACTCAAATTTTCTATAGAAAATTATAAAATTATTGATGTATTGATAACTTCAAATTTTTTATAGAAAAATATAAAGATGTATCGAAAACTGCATATTTTCTATAGAAAAATTATAAAGTTATCGATGTATCTATAACTTAAAATTTTCTATAGATAATTATAAAGTTATCGATGTATCGATAATTTCAAATTTTCTATAGAAAATTATAGAGTTATCGATGTATCGATAACTTAAAATGTAAGATGTATCGATAACATCAAATTTTCTATAGAAAAATATAGAATTATCGGTGTATCGATAACTATAACTATAGAAAATTATAGAGTTTTCGATAACTTAAAATTTTCTAGAAAATTATAGAGTCATCGATGTATCGATAATTTCAAATTTTCATAGAAAATTATAAAGTTATCGATGTATGGATAACTTCAAATTTTCTATATAAAATTATAGAGTTATCGCTGTATCGATGACTTGGAATTTTCTATAGAAAATTATAGATTTATCGATGTATCGATAACTTCAGATTTTCTATAGAAAATTAGTAAGTTATCGATATATCGATAACTTCAAATTTTCTAAGGAAAATTATAAAGTTATCGATGTATCGATAACTTAAAATTTTCTAAAGAAAATTAGAAAGTTATCGATGTATCGATAACATCAATTTTTTTATAGAAAATAATAAAGTTATCGATGTATTGATAACTTAAAATTTTCTATAGATAATTATAAAGTTATCGACAATTAAAATTTTCTAGAGAAAATTATAAAGTTATCTATATATCGATAACTTCAAATTTGCTAAAGAAAATTATAAATTTATCAATATATCGATAACTTAAAATTTTCGATAACTTTAAATTTTTCAAAGAAAGTTATAGTTTTCGATAACTGCAAATTTGTTATAGAAAATGATTAAATTTTCAATGTATCGATAAACGAAAATTTTCTGAAAAATATATAAAGAAATCGATGTATCAAAAACAACAAATTTTTATAGAAATTTTCAAAACAAAATTATAAAGTTGACAATGTATCGATAACAGTAAATTTTTTACAGAAAAGTAGAAAGTTATCGATAAGTTTATAATTTTCTTAAGAAATTTTGAAGTTATCGACAACTTTATAATTTTTTTTCGGTAACTGCAAATTTTCTATAGAAAGTGTAGATAAATTGTTTATAAAAAATTAAAAAGTTATCGATATATCGATAACTCCGTAAAACGGGTCCTGTCTGTAGAGCATGTGCTATATTTTACACATTTTTCTTTCGCATAGTTTCTTTTCCATTTAATTTTTGTTGCTGTCCACTGCAGCACTAATGCAGTGTCTCTTTAATTTTTATATCCAACACCAGACTGATGGTACAAAAAGGGTTCAAACGAAAAAAAATAAAAAATTCTGCTGAAGTTCGCAATACATACAATGTACTCCATAAAGAAAGTCAGATTTTAATCTTCCTTTAACCAATGTTTCCCTTGAATGTCATTCGTAATTAAAATAATCGGATTTAAATTGTTATGGAATGTTGAAAATCTACGACTCAGGGAACTTATAAAAATTTAAGAATATGAATATGATCAGATTTGAAATCAACAATTTCGTACTACAATAATGAGATGAGAGTTTCATGTACTAAAAAATTCAAAATATGCACTAAAAATTACAAAATATACACTAAAAAAAAAATGCATAAAATGCAATCGAAAAATATAAATTATGCGCTAAAAAAATAAAAAATATGCACTAAATTTATAAAATGTGTGCAAAAAAAAAATATAGAAAACGCAGGGTTTTAATATTAAAATTTAGCTGCAATAGTTGGTTTTTCGTATTTTCGAAAATATTTTTTTTTACATTATTTTTAAAACTAATAAATTTGAATTTGTGTTTTTGCTAATTTATTTCAAAATATGCACTTAAAAGTTGGAAATATGCATTTAAAGTCAAAATATGCATTTAAAATCAAAATATGTAAAAATATGCACTTTCACTAAAATATGTAAAAATATGCATTTTCACTAAAATATGTAAAAATATGCATTTTCACCAAAATATGCAAAAAATATGAATAAACAAAACAATGCCATTTAAACGCAAATTTCTTGATAAGAAAATATAATTGACATCGTTTTTAGACTATCGACAAAAGAAAAATGCATTGATTTTTCGTATTTTCGAAAATATTTTTATTTTAAATTATTTTAAAAACTAATAAATTTAAATTTGTGTTTTTGCTAATTTATTTCAAAATATGCACTTAAAAGTTGTAAATATGCACAAAATATGCATTTAAAATCAAAATATGTAAAAATGTGCATTTTCACTAAAACATGTAAATATATGCATTTTCACCAAAATATGCAAAAAATATGAAAAAACAAAACAATGCCATTTTAACGCAAATTTCTTGGTAAGAAAAGATAATTGGTTGACATCGTTTTTAGACTCTCGACAGAAAAATGCATTTGTTTTTTCGTATTTTCGAAAATATTTTTTTTTGATAAATTATTTTAAAATCTAATAAATTTGAATTTGTGTTTTTTGCTAATTTCTTTCAAAATATGTAAAAATATGCACTTAAAAGTTGTAAATATGCACAAAATATGCATTTAAAATTAACATATGAAAAAAATATGCACTTTCACTAAAACATGTAAAAATATGCATTTTCACCAAAATATGCAAAAAATATGAAAAAAACAAAACAATGCCATTTTAACGCAAATTTCTTGATAAGGAAAGATAATTGGTTGACATCGTTTTTAGACTATCGACAAAAAAAAAAATATGCATCTGTTTTTTCGTATTTTCGAAAATATTTTTTTTTAAATTATTTTTAAAAATAATAAATTTGAATTTGTGTGTTTTGCTAATTTGTTTAAAAATATGCAAAAATATGCACTTAAAAGTTGTAAATATGCACAAAATATGTATTTTAAATCAAAATATGTAAAAATATGCATTTTCACTAAAATATGTAAAAATAAGCATTTTCACCAAAATATGCAAAAAATATGAAAAAAACAATACAATGCCATTTTAACGCAAATTTCTTGATGAGGAAAGATTGGTTGACATCGTTTTTAGACTATCGACAAAAAAAATGCATTTGATTTTTCGTATTTTCGAAAAAAAAATTTTTAATTATTTTAAAAAGTTATAAATTTGAATTTGTGCATTTGCTCATTTGTTTCAAAATATGCAGAAATATGCACTTAAAAGTTGGAAATATGTACAAAATATGCATTTAAAATCAAAATATGTAAAAATATGCATTTTGACTAAAATATGTAAAAATATGCATTTTCACCAAAATATGCAAAAAATATGAAAAAACAAAACAATGCCATTTAAACGCAAATTTCTTGATAAGGAAAGATAATTGACATCGTTTTTAGACTATCGACAAAAAAAAAATGCATTTGATTTTTCGTATTTTCGAAAATATTTTTTTTTTTTTAATTATTTTAAAAACTAATAAATTTGAATTTATGTTTTTTGCTAATTTGTTTCAAAATATGCAAAAAATTTTTCTTAAAAGTTGTAAATATGCAGAAAATATACATTTAAAATCAAAATATGTAAAAATATGCATTTTCACTAAAATATGTAAAAATATGCATTTTCACCAAAATATGCAAAAAATATAACAAAAACAAAACAATGTCATTTTAACGCAAATTTCTTGATAAGGAAAGATAATTGGTTGACATCGTTTTTAGACTATCGACAAAAAAAAAAAAAGCATTTGCAGGCCTAGTAATGACAAATTAAAAGAAATTTCTTGAGTAAAAATGAAACGTTTAAAGGATTTTTAAAGAAATGTTTCAAACTTTTAATGAAACATTTTTTTTTTTTACTTTAACTGCTTGATGTTTCCAATCTGAAAGTGACCCAATTCATTTAAAGCAGCAGCAAAAAAAAAATCCCATTTGAAATGATTAGATTCATCACGTAAACCTCATTGAATTTGCCGCCTATAGACATTGCAATCTTAAAAATTTCAATAAACACAATTTTTGTTTTTTGGTTGCCACATACAACATATTTTCATGTGTGCCTCCTGACTGACTCTCATATATCTTCCACATATTCATATGCCTCCAATAAAGATGTCGATTGTTGTTGTCTTAAATGGAAAAATAAAATAATATAAGTACAATAAAGATATGTATTCTTCATTCACTAAAAACGAAAATGAAATAGAAAAACAACCAGCTGCATACAGGTTTATTTTCAGTTTTCAAAAGAAAATATACAAGTTTTTCCGTACACAAAAAAAGTTGAAGAAAAACTAAATAAAATATAGTGGCCCCATTTGTCTGCGAGATTTTTTTTCTTGCTGTTTGAAGTGATGTGCGGTGCTGGTCTTCTTTTTTTTTTGGATTCCACCAAGAGAGTTTAAGAGTCAGGTGCAGAAAATAATAATAAACATAAATATAATTTAATGTTAAATATATAAAAGTAAAAAAATTTAATTTCGGCCTTGCCGAATTTATTAAGGCCCTCCACGATGTAAAAAAGATTATTTGCAAAAAACAAAAATTTTTTGAAAAAAAAAAAAAATTTCGCGAAATAAAAATTTTGGTGAGAAAAAAAATCCGCGAAAATTTTTTTTGTAAAAAATATGTGTGTACTTGTTTACATACCATTCGGTATCCAATTTTGTTCACAAATATCCATCAGCAGCCAAATTAAAACATTTTGTATTTTTAGGTTATGTTGAATTTACCGTAATTTTCAAAGTCTTCTTACATTTTCGTTCATAACTTTTGAACCGTTAAACCGATATTGCTAAAATGCAATACCAAGTTACTCGGGGCAACACCAAGTTAATATGTTAAGTTTCAGTCATATCTATGCAATATTTCGGCCGTGATCGCGATTTCAACAGACAGACTTATTTTCTATGAGTTACAAACGGAATGACAAACTTATACATACCCTCTACCACCAAGTGGAGGGTAAAATAATAAAAATAAATATGTCAAGTTAATAAAAATATTATTTAAACTATATTATTACACACAAACACTCATATGTTTGTCTTAATCTTTATGTCATATAATTTTCAAAAACCTCTGATCTTAGAAAGATTTTTTTGAAAAAAAAGTCTTTGTTATGATCTCATAAATTGTTAAATATTTTTCAATTTATGACTACAACTAAATGAGTTTGAAAAAAATACTACTGCTACTTGAAAATAGAAGACTATTCTGTAACATAATTTATTAATTGTTTTTTAAATACTACACATAAAGAAATTTATTATGTATTATGAAACTACTCTCAAAAAAAAAAAAACAAAACTAAAATTTGTAAAAAAATTTCCTGAAAAATTGTTTACAAATTTTCCTAAAATTAAACTTAACTAAAAACTGGAAAATTTTTTTTTAACAATAAAAAAAACTGTAATATTAGCAAAAAAAAAATTGTAAACCTACAAGAAAATTTGCTGATTTTGAACCCACAATTTTTTTGGTAAAGTTACCAAAAATGTTTTGCCAAAAATTAGTTAACTGATTTTTTTTATCTTTTTTTTTATTTCAACTTAGTTCATACACATTTGAGGACTCCATTGGGTTCGGACCCAATAGGTCCAGACCCCGATGGGCCTAGACCTAGTTGGGTTCCTTAAAACTCGTCATTGTTTTTGATCCAAAAATTCTTTCCGTTTCGCTCTACTTTGCTTAGTTTTTGAAATACACTCAAAAAAAAAAAAATGTAATGTTAGCAAAAAAAGCTTGTAAACCTACAAAAAAATTTGCTCATTTTGAACCCACAATTTTTTTGGTAAAGTTAGCCAAAATGTTTTGCCAAAAATTAGTTAACTGAAATTTTTTTATTTCAACTTACTTCAGACACATTTGAGGACCCCATTGGGTTCGGACCCGATAGGTCCAGACCCCGATGGGCCTAGACCTAGTTGGGTTCCTTAAAAATTGTCATAGTTTTTGATCCAAAATTTGTGTCCGTTTCGCTCTACCTTGTTTAGCTTTTGAGATACGTGATTTTTGGGGACCACCGGGGTTTTGAGAATTACAAAACTGGATAACTTCAAAAATATTACTCGGAGAGCTTTTTATTATTTTGCGGTCTTGTTCTACGTGTTAAGAGCTACAAAAATGCTTTTGAACTTTTTGTTGTGTCGGCAATATTTACCGATATATTAGCATTTTAAAATTTTCGGGAATGCTAACTTGTTTGGATCCAAAGTTAGGACCTATGCCAAATATGGCCTCCATTTTGCTCTATCTGGCTTAGTTTCCGAGATAGCGCCATTTTAAGTTTTCTTAAAAAAAAAAATTACAATTTATTTTTGCTAATATTAGCAAAAAAGCTTGTAAAAATTTGGTCAACTCAATTTTAAATTTAGCAAAAAAAATTAGTTAAAATTTTGTTAAAAATTGCTAATGCGCTTAGTGAAGTTGTAAAGATATTTTTGCTAACATGCTAATCTCAACTAAGAATTTGCTAAAGGTAAGCTTACTATCATTAGTAAAAAAAATTAGTAAACCTACTAATGTATTATTTTAATGAGAAAATTGTGTTTTCTATTAGAAGTTTCATAAACATAGAGAAAAAACTAAAATTTAAATTTGCCTGATTAAATGCATTCCCCACTTTAATAATGGGCACGCGAAACGTTATTATTTAATTTCTTGCGTAAATTCACTTTTTAAGTGGCAACTATAAGAATTCTTATTCATTTTCTTCAACTGTAATGTGCAAGAAGCATTGGTAAGTAATAACTTGACACAAAATATAGACGAATGCCATCATTTAAATGCGCCCGCTTAAACGTTTCGCACGCGAATGTCAAACTTTGTAGAAATTATTTATAAACTCGCTAGATGTTCTCATGTTTTTTTTCACAAACTTCTTATTTTCCGTGCCACGTTTAAGCGAGGCCATAAAATTAAAGGGAAATCGTTTAAGTGCGCTTGATATGGCTTTTACACAACGTCACTATTTGATTCCAGTTCCATTTCTCCTTGCTTAATGTGCAAGTTGTGTCGACAATTAGGAAATGCCATCGTATAAATTTGCTAGCTTTAATGCTTCCAAATTGTAAATTTACTTTTTATTTTTTTTATGAAAATTACGTGTTTTTTACGAGTACCCCCAATATTACACGACATCCTCGTAAAATGTACCAGCTTTTATTGTAATTTAAGATGCTTTTTAAAGAGAGGTTGAAATATTTGAGATTTTTATTTGAAAAATCTATTAACCCTTTGACGACCATACATTTTCTGCCGAGGCGATTTTGATTTTTTGAAAAGATTGGACCCCTAACCACTCTCATTACCCTTCATTTTCCATGGGAAAAAATTTTGCCCTTCGACGATTACGCAGTTCTGGCCAAAGCTATTTGCTATTCGCTGTGATTTTTAAGATCTGAAACTCTATTGTAGTTATTCTACAAGAATTTGGACCTATAAACCCCTTTCTTGACCCCAATTTTGCTTGACAAGTATAGATCCTTTCGTCCCTAAAATAGAGATTTTTATTTTACAAACTTTGGGGACTTACAGTGAGTAAGTGAATAAAGTTAGAGACTAACTGAAAACTAGACTTTTATTGCCATAACACTCCCCTACAATTCACCTTTTAGCACATTTGCCCTATCTTTTACCTGAACCAAAATAATCGCCAAAAACGATTTGGCAAGTATACTTGCCTGTGGTCGTCAAAGGGTTAAAGAGCAATAAGTAAAATTACAGATGAAATTTAGTATTTTGGTTACGAAAAAAAGAACGCTTTGTTCTTTTCTAAAATCTGAATTTTAACAAGAACCTCTGTTTATTATCTGTAAAATAAAGATTATAAAGTAAAAAATAAAATTACAGATAAAACTTTGTATTTCGGTCACAAGAAAATACAATGTATTTTCTTTAAATCTGTATTTTGACCGGAAACTCTCAAATATCTGTTGAATTGAGAATAGAGCAGTGGTGCGCACACACATACTATTCCATTTATGCTGGTGTGGGTAGTAGCAAGCGAAAAGTCAACAAATTTGCTCAGACAAAAGAATTTTATAGTGTACGTGTGTCGACAGCGCACAAGCAGCATTTGTTAGCCTTTTCCCGCGAGAATAGGAATTACAACAATGCCCATCACTGGATTAGAGTCATTTTACAGAGTATTTTACAGAATTAGTATTTTGAGTGTATAGATTCTGATTCAGACTATATAGAAAAAGCATTAGCATTTGAAAAGTTTCAAAATCTTCTATGGGAAAAATGTCTCAAAATCTGAGACTTTTTATATTTAAAAAATTTTTGATAGAATTAGCAATAAAATCTTACCAAAAAATTTTTTTTTCAACATTTGTCAAAATTTTATTTTTTATACCCTCCAGTTAGTGATAGAGGGTATATATAAGTTTGTCATTCCGTTTGTAACTCATCGAAATATCGATCTGGGACCCCATAAAGTATATATCGCTCATTTACTTGTATAGTGTCATAACTCAAAATGTTTCATTTTGCAGAAAACGCGTTTAAAGTTTACAATTGAAACTGGTTGTTCATTGAAAATGGCCGGTACATAGAAAATGTAATAATTTAGTATTCTCTTCTCAAATGATGAGTGTTACAGATAAAAATACGAATTTTTGACACAACATAAAGCATGATATAACGAAAAATGCTGCATTATTAACTCAAAAATTACATTTTTTGAGTTATGACACTATACAAGTAAATGAGCGATATATTCATGATGCCCGATCGATTTTAAGACATTCTAGCGATGTCCGTCTGTCCGTCTCACTGTGGCCGAAATCACTGATCTAGCGGCGTTTTAGTCAAAATTAAAAAATTAAAACTGATAAATGTTTTGCACTGTATCGATTACCTATACTTTACAGAGAAAAATTAACGTTTTCACTTTTGTTTTTCTCTTAATATTCGCACAGCTGTACGCTATCAAATATACATTTTCTGCAGCAAGTGTATTAAAGGAATTTGGGGCCTAATTACTCAGTGAGTTTTTCTTGACACTTTTAAGTCAATTGTTTACACATTTTGAGCCAAAAAGTTTTAATTGAAAGTAAAAGGTATGTTTTAACTAAAAAATAAATGTTTGTGGCCTGTGTGTATCTAGTTTATTATTAGTTCATTATAGGAGTTTACATTTGTGATATTAACTATAGTTTCATGGACTGCAACTTTTGAAATTCGATCGTATTCGGTCCAATTCCTGTTTTGTTTATTATTTTGGGTTATTTTTGCTGTGACGTTTCAGTATGGCGTGCTAGTTCGCGCAAGATGCTCGGTTTTTTAGGGTCCATCTGCTGTTCAAATAAACAGTATAAACGCGATACAGACCACAATTTTCAATCGATTTGGCTGAAATTTGAAATTTAAGTTTCTTTTATCGCAAGAACAAAACCTATTAAATTTTAACAAAATCAATCCATGTTAACCCATAGCCCCCATGTAAATGTCCCCTTCAAGTTTTACTTAAATCCCCCAAACAATAGTATTCACGATATCCTCTTGAAATTCGACCAATAAATGTTTTTTATATTCATAAACAATCGCTCTAAATTTTAATGGAATCGGACCATTTTAATTTCTAGGCCTCATACAAACCACCCTCCCAATATTCACATAAATTTCCCAAAATACATAAAAATAAATAAATAAATAAATATATATTGTTTAAAAATTTATTCTTTTTAAATTTTATAATCGCAAATAAGCATTAGTCTTTATTATTTTACATTTCCGAATTAAGCGCCGCTAGATTGGCCATTTCGGCCACTGTGCGTCTGTCCGTCTGTCCGTCTGTCCGTCTGTCTGTCTGTGGAAAATGCTGCCGCGGACAAAATATTGCACAGAGATGACTGAAACTTAACATATTTATTGGAAGTTCTCCCGAGAAGTTTGGTATTGCATTTGAGCGATATCGGTTCAGCGGTTCAAAAGTTATAAACGAAAATGTAAGCACACCTCAAAAATTTCAGTACATTCAACATAACCTAAAAATACAAAATGCTTTAATTCGTCTTTTGGTTGGCATATGTGAACATAATTGAACACCAAATGGTATTTAAACAAGTACGAACATATTTTTTGACAAAAAAAGAAAAAAAAATCGCGGATTTTTTTTTACAAATTTTTTTTTTCGCGGAAATTTTTTTTTCAAAAAATTTTTTTTTCAAAAGTAATTTCCTTTTAAATAAAGTTTTTTGCAATAATCTTTTTGAAATTGTGGAGGGTATCACTACATTCGGCAAGGCCGAATTTAACTTTTTTACTTGTTTTTAATTATTTTTTATGGCAGTCTTTATTTCAAAATTTTTCTAAGTGTATCATCTTAACTTTATAATCCAAAAGAATTAAAATTTTATTCCATAATTATTTTTAATTTTTCTTATCATTAGTGTTTTGTGTTCTTTTTTTATTGTTGTTCAAACTAAAATCAAAATCTTTAATAATATTGTAAAGATTTTTGTTTACACGTTTGAAATTTCATGGTTATGTGTAATTAGTTGATTTGTAATCACACCATGGAAGACAAGAAACTTTAAAAGATAACAATTTTTAAATAGAATAACAACTTTTACATTATAATTTCTAGATATGGATTTTTCTTTAAATAACACCGTCCGACAAAAATTAAAAAAAGTCGTTAAACATTAACTGGATAATATACGTTTGAAACTAGAGACTAAATGTAGTAAAACTGCATTTACAGTATTTCTTTTCGTGATCTTGTTTCCTTTCAAAAGCACTTTAAAGTTTTAGAGGATTAAATTTTATAAAATATTTTTTTGATATTTGTACTTGTTCTAGGATGCCACTAGTGATAGAAAATGAAAAAGGAGGATCAACACTAATTTTCCTATTTTATTATTTTTACATATCAGGAAAAATGAGGTAAGCTACGTCCTTTCAAAAATTATCCTTCAACGTCATTTAAAATTTACAACAAAATATTTTGATAAAGTTTTAAATGACTTTATTTACATCCTTTTATCCTGATATGGCAAAATAAAAAAAGGGACAAATTAGGGGAGATCCTCCTCTTTCATTTGCCATCATCAGTGTCATCCTAGAACAAGTACAAATATTTCAAAAATATTTTACAAAATGTATCCTTTAAAACTTTAAAGTCGTTTTAAAAGGAAACAGAATCACGAAATGAAAAACTGTAAATGCAGTTTTACTCTATTTGATCTCTACTTTCAGACGTATATCATCCGGTTCATGCTTAATATTGGCTGTCGGACGGTGTAATAAGTTCTTTCACTCGAAAATCATATTTAAAATTAACTTGTAACTCCGTTGTTACACTCAACGATTAATTAATTTCAGTTTACAGTAGGAACTGGAATTTTGATTGATTAAAATCTATGATATAATCTCGGTGTGTCTTAAAAAAGAAATACATTTGTTTTTATTTAAAGTTAAAATTTTCTATTTAATATATTGTATTTTGCCTTTATTTTTAATAAATTACTTTATTTTCATTAATTAATAATTATTCGTGATTTTAATTTACTTTGTTTACGATTATCGTAACATTGAATCATTTTATCGTTTAAGTTCATGATTAATTTTATATCGTTGTCAACATTATTACTATTATTTTTTGTTGTTTTTTTCGAAATTGACATTTCTTATTAATATACTACTGGTAAAATAAATTAATATAATAATAATAAATACCTGGAATTATTCATTAATATGCTACATTAGACTGGCACTTTTTTTTGAATGGCAAATAAGTTTTTCTTACGACTTTGAATGTCCAGGCAAATTTTAATTTTACTAGGACTAAAACTGATGTGGTACAAATTTGAGGCCAATCGAATTAAATTACCCCGTGCGCCCGGCGATCAAAGTTTAAAATTTTAATTTTTTTTTTAAAAAATAATTAAAACAACTAAGAGTCTTAAATTCGGCTGTGCCGAATCTTTTATACCCTCCAACATACAAAAAAATGCAGGGGCGTCTTTTTTTTGTGGAAAGGGGCAAATTTCCTTTCGAATATGTGTTTAAAAATTCATTCTTATGCTTTTTGCACTAAAGAAATACAAGTTTGCCATTATTTAAAAAACGACATTATCTAATTCTCTAGGTCCAAATGCAGAACTTTGAACTTCTTGTAACATAAAAATGTTGCATGTAAATCAAAAACAAAAAATCATGTAAAAAAATGGTATTTTTCATGGGTTGGTTTAGTTCTTCAAGGGGGAACTTTTTCCCCCCTGGTCCGATTTTGCTCATTTACGAACTTAACTTGCCTAGGAACATAAGACATATTCGTACCAAATGTCGGGAGTCTAGCTCTTTTATTTTGGACTGCATCGTGTTAACTACAGACGGACGGACAGACGGACGCACAGACGGACGTACGGACGGACATCGAATGTATTAGAATCGATCACTGATCATAAATATATACACTCAAAGAATTATGTAGGTAAATTCCAGTGAATATTCACTTAAAACAAATGAAATTTCATTTAAAAACCATTTCACTGTTTTTTCATTTAAAATAAGAACACATTACAGTCAATTTTAAATGTTAATTTAATGACTAACCAAAACATTAAAAAACTACTGAATATTCAGTTATTTTGTATTGAAAAACAGTAAAACTATAGAAGAAATTTTTTACTGCCGAAATTAAATGTAACAGAAAATTCGTTTTTAATACAGTAAATTATTTTTTTTAAACTACAGGAACAGTAAAAAAATTAAATCCTTTATAAAATAAGTGATTTTTCTTTTAAAATGACTTTACTGATTACTTTTTTAAAATAACCTACAAACAGTTAATGACATAATTTTCTTAGTGTATACTTTATGGGGTCCAAGACCGATATTTTTCTGCGTTACACACGGAATGACAAAGTATACCCCCATACTGTAGTTGGAGGGTATAAAAAAATATCTTGCTATACAACAAATTTTTATACCCTACACCACACTGTAGTACAGGGTATAATGAGTTTGTGCTGATGTTTGTAACTATCCGAAATATTGGTCCTAGACCCACTTTTGAGTATACCGATCGACTCAGAATCACTTTTTGAGTCGATTTAGCGATGTCCGTCCGTCCGTCTGTTCGTCTGTCGGTCTGTCCATGTAAACGTTGTAAACACGATACGGGTCGCAATTTTTAATCAATTGACTTGAAATTGAAACTTTTGCCTCTTTTGACCCAAGGACGAAATTGGAAAGAATCGGTCCATATTTAGACCTAGCGCCAATACAAAGGTCCTCTTTAGTTTTGGCTAAAATGACTCTAATAACCGCATAATAATAGGTATCTTTTCGAAATTTGCCAGGTAATCATGTTTTATCCACACAAATCAACATTCCGAATTTTAAAGAAATCGGACCAGTTCTTCTTGTAGCCCCCATACAAACCACCTTCCCGATTTTCACATAAATCTCTCAAATTTCATGAAAATAGAAAATATTTAATTAAAATTCTGTTTGTGTATGTTAAACGCGTTCTTTAATAACCTTATCAAATCTGATTATCATCGGACCATTTTTGGACTTAGGTCCCATGTGGAAATTTCCCCCGATATTCAGTTGAAGCGATTTATTGTCAACAAAAAGAAGCCTATTCCACTCAAGTTTGATTAGTGAGTGCTTTTTACATTTATTAAAGATTTGACAAAATATAGATCTAATCAGTCCATGTTTGAACTTGGGACCCATTTTCCGGGAAACTCTGATGTAGGGTATTATATGGTCGGTCTTGACCGACTATAATTTTCTTACTTGTTTTTAATATCTCGGCCGTAAGAAAAAACTGTCATATTTTTTGCAAATTTCAAATAGTGATATCTCGAAAACCGTTTGACCGATTTTATGTATTTTTTAGTATTATTTATTTATTTTTTAATAATATTTTTAATATAATTTTTAGTATTATTTTTAATATTAATAAATTTATCGCCTTGTGCCACGGGTTAATTTAATCCGATTGGCCTCAAATTTGTAACGCCTAACTTTTAGGCCTACTAGAAAAAAAATTTACCTTGACTCTTGGTAAGATAAAAAATTAAAAAAAATGCCACTCTAATGGCACATAATAAGGGTATTCAAGAAGTGCTACAAGATTTCCTTAAAAGAATTTTGGTAAAAAAGTAAACTTCTTCAAAATTTTCCAGATGTTCTTTTTTTTGGAATTTTCCTGAACTTTATAGAATTTTGATTTGTTTTTTTATACCCTCCAACTACAGTATGGCGGTATACTCACTTTGTCATTCCATGTGTAACATATCGAAATATCGGTCGGGGACCCCACAAAGTATATATAATATTGATCCATGATAGAATCTAAGACATTCTAGCGATGTCCGTCCGTCCGTCTGTAGAAATTACGATGCAGTCCAAACCAAAAGAGCTAGATCCCTGAAATTGGGCAAGAATATCTATTATGTTACTGGAAAGATTAAGTTCGAAGATGGGCCAAATCAGACCAGGGGGAAAAAAGTTCCCTCTTAAAGATCTAAAACGACCCCTGAAAAATATGATATTTTTACGAGTTTTTTTTTTTAATTATTACTCAACAAATGTAACATTTGTATGCCATATTATGTTCATAGACCTACGCTTGGACCAAGCGAGTTAGGAAATTATATTTTTTTCAGGCCGCCCCCTTTGGGTCCAACAGTTCAAAAGTTTTGAACGAAAATATAAGAACATTCCAAATAACCTTAAAATGCTTTTATTCGGCTGATGGTAACAGACCTTGATATATTCGCTCATAATTCCCATTTTTCATGAGTAAGTGAATACCATTAATGTGTTATGTGTTAATATACTATACGGAAGTTATACATCTCTCTCTGTCTTTTTTTTCGCTGAAAATGGAAATAATTTATTAAAAATTATGAAATTCGAAAAAGTATAAACAATGGCCACAAATCATATATGAAATTACAGAAAACAAAAGGTTTAATAGAAAATCCTTTTATAGACAAGCACGTTCACGCAGTGGTTATTATTTTAAACATTCAATATTATTTTTGGTTTGAGGTATGGTTTAATATATTTTTTAACATTCATTATAATTGGTATTTAAAATTAAATTATAGTTATGGTTATGGTTAGAGAGAAAAACCCAACTATTAATAAAAGCAAAAAAAAAAAGAAAAAAAAAAAATACAAAGTATGTAGACAGAAAAACGGACAGTGGGACTTAAAAATTTAAGCAGTCTGGCAGATAAATATAATTTGCCGCCAGACAGACATATTAACAAATTTATAATACTAAACAATAAACCAAAAATACGATTTTATATTTTAAGACAATCCTTAAATGGATTAACTTTTTATCTAAATCTACACACAGAAAACAAATTGCTCATTTCCAACTGAAATAAAAAATCGGTTGATACAATTGCAAAAATGTTGTCACAATTGAATATTGGTAGTCACAACTGAATTCGGGTACTATAACTGACTTGTAATTGTAGTAACTCTTAAGAACTTAAAATTAAATAGTTGGATTAGAAATTGTAATAATTAATTTTATAAGAAATTTCATACAAAAACAGATTTTTGAAAATTTTTGAACTGATTAGCAGATTTCGACTATTTTGCTTTATCCATTTTATTTAAGGAAATAATATCAAAAAAGATTTTGTGAAAAATTTTATACAAAAATAGAATTTTTTAAAGTGATCTCCAGATTTGGTCTATTTTGTTCTATCTCTTTTATTTAAGAAAATAATGGCAAAAAAAAAAAATTATAAACATTTTTATAGAAAAATTGATTTTTTTTTAAATTTTTGAAGTGATCCCCAGATTTTGCCTATTTTGCTCTATTTAAAGAAATAATGGCAAATAAAGATTTTATAAAAAATTTCATAAAAAATTGATTCTTTGAAATTTTTGAAAGTGATGCCAAGATTTGTCTTTTTTGCTCTATATCTTTTATTTAAGGAAATAATGGCAAATAAAGTTTTTATAAAAAATTTTATATAAAATTGATTATTTGAAATTTTTGAAAGTAATCTCCAGATTATGCCTATTTTGCTCTATCTGTTATATTTAAGGAAATAATGGCAAATAAAGATTTTATTAAAAATTTCATACAATTTTTTTATTTGATTTTTTTGAATTTTTTTTGTGTAAAACTTCTATCGATTCTACAAATTTTTTTCCCAGGAGCATCATGGGATAACGATTATTACTATTTTTTAAAATTTTTTGAAAAAAATTTATTGTAATTTTCCAATCTTAAAATCATTTCTACTGCTCGAATGGTGCGTCATAGAGGGGTCCTTTATAAGACAGACCCCCATTATTTTTTTCGTTTTAACATTTCTTTGGAACAAACTAATACCCTATCTCCAATTTCTAAGGAGGCTCCCACACAAAACGATATTTTTTAAAATTTGCTCCAACCGCTCTAACTGCCCTAATATTGCTCTTAGAGCAACAAAATGTTTTTTATTCCAAACATTTTCTCTGAACACATCTGCCCTCTATCTCAAATTGTTAAGTCGGTCCCCATGCAATTTTTTTTATTTTTTGTAAATTTCTTTTATTTAATCAGCTTCTACCGGTCCAATGGTGCGTCCGAGAGGGGTCATTAGTGAGACCGACCCCCATTTATTTTTACCCTACAACATTTTTGTAAAACATACCTACGCCCTATCTCCACTCCCTAAGTAGGCTCCCATACAAACAACAGTTGGAGCAAATTTTATAAAAATGTAATTTTGTATGGGAGCCTACTTAGGGAGTGGAGATAGGGCGTAGGTATATTTAAAAAAAATGTTGTAGGGTAAAAATAAATGGGGGTCGGTCACACTAATGAACCCTCTCGCATGCACCATTGGACCGGTAGAAGCTGATTAAATAAAACAAATTTTCAAAAATAAAAAAAATTGTATGGGGACCGCCTTAACAATTTGAGATACAGGGCAGATGTGTTCAGAGAAAATGTTTGGACTAAAAAAATATTGTGGGTCGGTCATACATTTTGTTGCTCTATTAGGCACTATTAGGCAGTTAGAGCGGTTGGCTCAAATTTTAAAAAATGTCGTTTTGTGTGGGAGCCCCCTTAGAAATTGGAGATAGGGTATTAGTTTGTTTCAAAAAAATGTTAAGACGTAAAAATTAATAGGGGTCGGTCTTATAAAGGACCCCTCTATGACGTACCATTGGAGCAGTAGAAATGATTTTAAGATTGGAAAATTACAATCAAATTTTTTCAAAAATTTTTAAAAAATAGTAATAATCGTTATCCCATGATGCTCCTGGGCAAAATATTTGTAGAATCGATAGATGTTTTACACAAAAAATTAAAAAAAAATCGAAGAGTACAAACATTTTCAAAAATGAGATTTAAATTTTAAAACTTAAAAATCGCTTACTAGAGCACTTTTAAGAATTTTTTGGAATTTTTTTTAAAAAAGTATGTAAAAAAACAAAAATTTTGAAAAAAAAATTGAAATTTGGACCATTATTGAAGAAGTTTGAAGTAAAAGAAGTTTAAGTAAAGGAACAAACTACCAATTTTAAAATTCGATATTTGAAAATCTGAAAATTTACCACGAAGGAGTTTTCGAAGGGTACTAAAAACTGTTAACAAATTGAGAAAATCTAAAAAAAAATATTTTCAAAGTGTCCGATTTGACATGGAATGCCCCATATACTTTATGGGGTCCCAGACCGATATTTCGATGAGTTACAAACGGAATGACAAACTTATATATACCCTCTCTCACTAATTGCTCACGCAAAGATTCGGCTCACTCACTAATCACTCATGCAGATTTTTTTTAACACACGCTCACTCTCAATCAAGTGATTGAAATAAAAATCATTCACGAGTGAATCACGCTAATAACCTGACCAGCTCCCTTCTGTACTCCATTTTAAACCAATTAAAAGAAAATTGTTTTTGAACTTTTTGCGAAATTGTTCATATTTTAAATTGTCTCTTAAATTCAGCCATATTTCTGCCATAATTATTTGTAATTTCCCTTTAAAAACAAATAGATATTTCAGAAATTTGAAAACACTACAATTTCACTTAATATAAACTAAAGATGTGCACGTGAGTGAATTTTGACTCACACCCATGACGGGAATTTCATAATCATGCACACTCAGTCATGAGCATATTTTTTCTACTCACACTCACTCACAATCACGTGAGTTAATTTAAGACAACTCACATTCACGTGCACTCACATAAGCTTCACTCACCCTAACGTTGACTCACACTCACGAAACTTTTTTTTTTTTAAAAAAAATATATTAATTAAAAAGTTTTGATTAATTTTACAATCACACAAAGTCACGCAAAAAAATTTACTCATGCACATTGACTCACGCACACTTACTCACGTAATTTGAAGTTTTGATAAATTTTACAACTTTTTTTGTTTGCTTTTTTCGGTACGAAAGAAAATATCAAGAGAGAAAAAATCACACAGTCACGCAAAAAATTGACTCACTCAAATTCACTCACGCAAAAATCTTATTTACGCACACTTACTCACGTAATTTGTTTCTCTCACACTCACAATAATGTGAGTAAAATTGAGTTTTAGCCAAACTCACGCGAGATCACGTGTGAATCACATGAATCACGCACTTATCTGCTCATGTGCCCATCTCTAATATAAACACTTTACAAATTTTTGAAAACATCTTATTGATTGAGAATTTCCCATTAAAATAATCACCTGTTTATGTTTTTAAATACATACTTACAACGTATTTTCCATTAAACAAAACTGATTTTGGTAGCAATTTAGTAAAAGTAAAACTAATATCTTTATAAATGTACATTATTTCTTACACGAAAACTTATGTACCTGGTGATTTCTATATTTTATACCCTCCACTTAGTGGGTATGTATATGGAATGACATTCCGTTTGTTACTTTACGAAATATCGGTCAGTGATCGTTTTTAAGACATTCTAGTGATGTCTGTCTGTTGAAATGGCGAGCACGGCCAAAATATTAACTAGATATGACTAAAACTTAACGAATTTACTTTTTGTTCTCCCGAGCAGTTTGGTATTGCATTTGAGCTAAATCGGTTCAGAGGTTTAAAAGTTATTAACAAAAATGTAAGGACAGCTTGAAAATTTTGGTACATTCCGCATAACCTTAAAATTCAAAATGCTTTAATTCGGCTGCTAGTTGACATTTGTGAACCGAATTCGATTCCAAATGGTATCTAAACAAGAACAAACATATTTTTTACAAAAAAAAAATCGCGGATTTTTTTTTAACCATAAATTTTTTACAAAAAATTTTTTTCCGCGAATTTTTTTTTTTTTTTAAGAATTTTTTTACATTATGAAGGGTATCAATACAATCGGCAATGCCGTACTGAAAATGTTTACTTTTTTTTTTGGTTTTAAGTACCTCATTATGAAAATGTATGACATAGTAGTAGCAAAAAGTCAATGTGTGTGTATAAAATATTCTAAGATGTATAATTAAAAATTTCAAGTAGTTTTTACCTGTATCGAGAGGAAACTATGAAAAACAAAAATATAATGAGAAAACCCAATAACTTAAAACAAGTGTATAGAAAGCAAAACCAAGAAAAACAAAACAAATTCAAAATTTTACAGTTTTTGTTGAAGAATTTGTTAAGGGTCTACAATTTACCAAAGAAACTTTGTAAATAAAAAAAAAAAAATACTTTCAAATACATAATTTGTACCTGCATCGAATAGGAAAACTGTTAAGAAGTTAATTAAGTGTGTTTAAAAACTAAATCAAACTGATGCGGTATTATTTAGGGAAATTATTAAGGTTATAACTATATTGGGATATTTTAATATTTTTTCCAGTGGTAGCTAAGTTAACAAAAAAAACTTTGTAAAATTAAATTTTTTTAAATATTTTTGTAATTTTAGCAAAAAAAGTGTAAAAATTTTAAAAGAACAAGTAAAAAAGTTAAATTCGATTTGCCCGAATCCATTATTATCCACCACAATGCTTAAAACTCTTTTTTTGCGATTTTAATTCGTTATCGTAAATTAAAAATTTTACAAATATTCTGGCTAGTCATTTTTGTAAAAAAAAAAGAAATTCGAGTGTAAAAACTCCTTAAAAGTAAATTGTTTTGAGATTTTGAGTAGGTTTATAATAGCTCGAGGTCATTATTTCCTTTACATATCAAATTTATGATATTCTCATCAAATTGTTTTCAAGAAAATTATTTTTCTGTTGTATATTTATTTATGTTGGTCATTTTTGCAAGACTTTACCAACCTGGCCAGAAAAACAAACCAAAAAAGCTTTACGACAATAGCCATAGAGTTGGACATAAGGAAAGAACATACTTCGCTAGATCATCTTAAAATCGTCCGAGGATCCACCGATAATTTATTGGGGATTCCCGACTAAAAAAAAGTAATACGGCGCCATATATCATTTGATCTCAAAAAATGGAGGATGCAAAAACATATAATTTTTTCTTATTAGATCCAATTTGATAAAATTAAATATTTAAAAATATAAAACATTAGATATAATGAGATATAATAATATAAAATTATATCTGATTATATCTAACATGATCTTCGATATTAAATTAGATGAAATTTACCGTTCCATTTTTGGGATCTAATTATATCTAATTATATCAAATTCGATCTAATAAGATATAGTCATATATTTTTTTCGATCAAGTGATGGATATATTTATATATAATTATATCAGAAGTATATGGGGCATTCCATGTCAAATCGTACACTTTGAAATTTTTTTTCTTAGATTTGTCCAATCTGTTAACAGTTTTTACTACCCTTTCGAAAACTCCTTTGTGGTAATATTTAAGATTTTTTTGATGACCCGTTTAAAAGATATCGAATTTTTAAAAACTGGTAGTTTGTTCCTTTACTCAAACTTCTTTTACTCATAACTTCTTCAATAATGGTCCAAATTTAATTTTTTTTACGTACTTTTTAAAAAAATATCCCAAAAAATTCTTAAAAGCGCTCTAGTATGCGATTTTTAAGTTTTAAAATTTAAATCTCATTTTTAAAAATGTTTGTACTCTTTGATTTTTTTGAAATTTTTTTGTGTAAAACTGCTATCGACTCTACAAAATTTTTTGCCCAGGAGGATAGTGGGATAACAATTATTACTATTTTTTAAAATTTTTTGAAAAAAATTATTGTTATTTTCCAATCTTAAAATCATGTCTACTGCCCCAATGGTGCGTCATAGAGGGGTCATTTATAAGACCGACCCCATTAATTTTTACGTCTTAACATTTCTTTGGAACAAACTAATAGCACTGTGCAACACCCAAAATCGGAATGGGATGAAACCAAAAGAAAATGAAAGATGACATATTCCATAACAAACCCCTCAAGGCTTTTTTCCAGTTCAGAGCTAGATTTTTTTTTACACGCATTTAAAGTTAGTGCACATTTATTAAAATTATAATAATAAATGCTTGAAAATTGTATTAGTGGCGAATGATTAATATTGTAATTGCCTTTAAATAACAATCATACGCAACGGTGTCCAGTGTTTTATGTTAATAATTGCCTTTAAATAACAATCATACGCAACGGTGTTTTGTGGTTTATTTGAATAATTTGGCTACCCGGCTAAAAATGTTGTATATCATCATATATGATATCATATATGAGACCATATACAGTATCATATATAGTATCAAATATGGTCTCATATATGAACATATTCCAAAATTGGCGCTTATATAAGACACGATCATATATGATGCAATATATGTGATCATATATTAGATCATATATTGAATCATATATTGGATCATATATTGAATCATATATTGAATAATATATATTATGTTTTTAATTTGTTTTACATTCTTTTTTATGTTTTTTATTTATTTTTTCATCTTAAACTATATGTAATAGGTTATTATGTATATATTCACCAGAATTGCAAACGATGTACGCAAGTACGCAAGTATAATTAAAAATAAAAAATATTGTTTTATTCATTACTGGTGTTTTTGATATATTTGAATGAACACCTTTAGTTTCATGATTTTGATTTTTTAGTTACTATCGTTTGCATTTTTGGTGACCATATAAAAATATATAATTAAACTTATAGATACGAGAATACATTTTGATATTAAAAAAAAATAAATTGAACATAAAAGATCTAATATATCAAGTTTTTCAATTGATATCAATTACGAAAGATGCGAACAAAGGGCTTGTTACAGGAACGATGATTTCCTTTGTGTTTTCTTGTTTTAGTGTTAATTTCGATTATCTTCGGACTTAGCGTTTTTGTTAAAAAAGTCAAAATCTAAAAAAATTGATAGAAAATAATATTAGTATGCATACAAGATATTTCTAGAATTTTTATTGTATTGAATTATTACCAACAACAGCATTTGGTGCTAATGGGCTAATGATAACACGAATATCCTTTAAAGATTTGCTTGATACTGCTAGACACATACATACATGTTAATGGAGTGTATTTTGTAAGGACCATGGGTTGCTTAAGACCATGAATGCTTTTTACGGAAAGGTATATTGTCTTTCAGAACTCCATCTGATAAAATATTAAAATTACTCCATATTCCTTTTTTTATTCCAGAAAAAAAGAACTTGCTACTACTAAATGCATGTTTTTTACTGAAAATTTTTAGTAGGTACATAATTACTTAAGACTTCGATTAAAAGCAATATATTAGTAGTACGTATTTTATCTTTTTGGGTTATGTGTGTAACGATGTTTGAAGGATAGGGATAAGAAACTATTTTTACTTACATCATGGCGACAATGTGCCAGGTTGTCACTTTCGCTAATTGACAGCTTTCGTGTGATTGTAAGTAAAAACGTTGTCTTTTCGAAATCGTTACTCAACCCTAAAACTGATGATACGTTTTTTTCATTTCAATTTTCTATGGCGACAGTAAGCGATTTTAAAATATTTTGTAGTGTTGGAACCGTAGTGATAACGTTATGGTGGTGCATATGCCCTCTCCTCCATCTTGAGCTAGCTTAACGTAGCTCCTCATGGTTGAATTTTCTTTAAATAGTAACTCGGCCTCCAAACTTATACGTTCTTTCCATTTCCAATTTGCTATTGCGACAGTATGGGATTTCAAAATAATTTATAGTGTTGGAATCGTATTGATAACATTTCTGGTGGTGCATAAGTCCTCTTCTCCAAGTTGAGTGAGCTTAACTTAACTCGGCCTTAAAACTGCTTATACGATCTTTCCATTTCCAATTTGCTATGGCGACATTAATGGTTTTTAAAATAGTTTGCAGTATTGCAATCGTAGTGACAACATTATGGTGGTGCATATGACCTCTCCACCAAGTTGCACGAGATTAACGAAGCTGCGTAGTTTAATTTTCTTCAACATCAAATTACTAAATAATATTGTATTTGCGACGTATTTACATTTACTCATTTTGAATATGATCTTGTTTTGGAATAAAATGTCCACGCTTAAACTTGTTATGACGATGAACTGGAAAAAATTAAAACATGATTTTAAAATTCAAATACATATTAATGAAAGCTTACCTTTTCCAACATTTTTTTCATGTAAATTTACATCATGGCGACAATGTGCCAGGTTGTCGATTTCGCTTATTGACAGATTTCTTGTAATTGCAAGTAAAAACGTTGTCCTTCCCAAATCGTTACTCAACATTAAAACTGATCAAACCTTCTTTTCATTTCGATTTGCTATGGCGAAAGTAAGCGTTTTCAAAATAGTTTGTAGCTCCGCATGGTTAAATTTTCTTCAACTAGTAACTCGGCCTCCAAACTTCTTATACCTTCTTTCCATTTCCAATTTTCTATTGCGACAGTAAGGGACTTCAAAATAATTTATAGTGTAGTAATAACAGTTCTGGTGGTGAAAATGTCCTCTTCTCCAAGTTGAGCAAGCTTAACGTAACTTGGCCTCAAAACTGCCTATACGGTCTATTCATTTCCAATTTGCTATGGCAACATTAAGGGATTTCAAAATAGTTTGCAGTATTGCAATCGTAGTGAAAACATATTGGTGGTGCATATGCCCTCTCCACATAGTTGTACGAGATTAACGAAGCTGCGTAGTTTAATTTTATTCAATATCAAAGTACTCAATAATATTGTATTTGCGACACACATTTACTTAATTTAAATAGGATC
Source organism: Pegoplata infirma (assembly GCA_963921195.1). Classification (NCBI taxonomy): domain Eukaryota; kingdom Metazoa; phylum Arthropoda; class Insecta; order Diptera; family Anthomyiidae; genus Pegoplata; species Pegoplata infirma. The sequence goes on from OY992538.1 coordinate 42,644,260, forward strand.
TTGTTTTGGATAAAAAAAGTCCACGCTTTTACTTGGTATGACGATAAACTGGAAAAAAATAATACATATGATTTTAAAATTCTAAATACATATTAATGAAAACTTACCTTTTCTAAAATTTTTTTATGCAGAATATTTTGCAATATTTGTTAAATTATTGATATATATTAAGGTATGTCAATCGATGGTAAAGTAATAATATAATTTTAACCTAAAAAACTTTTATTTTGTAATTCTGGTTCAAATTTAACATTTTATTATAGCATATATGGTTCCATATATGATATCATATATGGCACATATTTTAAGTACGACCACATATATGGGATCGTTTCTTGCATATATGATCACATATATGTTTCCATATAAGTCATATATGATCATATAAAGATCTTTATATAAGCATATATGAACATACACATTTATTTTTAGCCGGGTATTCAGTAAATAGACCGATTGCAGCAAAATTCATACCAGTCATAGCTAAAGTAATTTTCAGCTTAAGTTTGGAAACTGGACCCTACATGTTCAATAAGGGCACAACCAGGGGCCTTTAAAGTAGGATATGTTTAGTACACACAAACTTTAAATGCTTTAAAATCACCAACTTTGAATGCGTGTAAAATAAAATCTAGCTCTGACCTAAAGAAAAGGCCTTGTGGGTTTTGTTATGGAAATCGCCAGCTTTCATTTGCTTTTGGTTTCATCCCATTCCGATTCCGAAAGTTCGATTTTGTATCACTGTGTAGCCTATCTCCAATTCCTAAGGGGGGTCCCACACAAAACGTAATTTTTTAAAATTTGCTCCAACCGCTCTAACTGCCCTAATAGTGCCCTTAGAGCAACAAAATGTATGACCGACCCACAATATTTTTTTAGTCCAAACATTTTCTCTGAACACAACTATCCTCTTTCTTTAACTGTTAAGGCGGTCCCCATAGATTAGGTTAGGTTGTAAGTAGGGATGCCAAACGGGAAATCCCGAATCCCGAAATCCCGGGATTTTTCGGGATTGACAAATCCCGAATCCCGGGATTTATTTTTTTCAATCCCGGGATTTTTCGGGATTTACCGGGATTGACAAATCCCGAAAAATCCCGGGATTTCGGGATTTTTTTGTCAAATTTTGTAATAAAAATTGACTATTTCTTTTGTTGTGGTTCGATGGTAACAAAATGGATATCGTTTGAAAGGTGTTTGAAATATCTTTCAAATGAGGAATGTTGGGCTTAAATGCTCTTACTCTTTTGGAGTACAATTTAATTTTTAGGGCGTATTACTTAATATACAGAAGGGTGGCGCAAATTTTCCTTTTTTGAATTTAAAAATCGTCGAAGTCAGAATTGATTACTTTTAGGGTCAATATTGGACCTGCAGGGCAATGTCTTTGGGTTCCTTTTTTGACTTGAAAATCGGAAAATTCCGAACAAAGTGACATTTTTTTACTCTGTTTGAAACTTTCAGATTTTCATGTCTAAAAAAGAATCCTACAGGTCCAATATTTTTCGATGATTTCGAAATTCCAACAAAGGAAAATTTTGCTTCAACCTAATATACAGTTAGCTGCCGATTTATGCATATGCCAACATTTTTAAGAAGTAGTTAAATTTTGCCTAGAGTTTAAAGTTTTATAAGGGAGCATTAAGTAATCCATCTGTAAAGTTTATTTTTAACAGTTTTAGTTCGTAAATGAGTAAAAGCGGATGAGGGGAAAATTTCCCCCTATAAGAACCAAAACAGCCTCTAAAAACCCAAAATTTTTTACCAACACATTTTTAAGTCGCACCTAGCCAGAAAATGCCATTTTTCTCGTCCCGCCCCTTTTTGTGGGCGTGGATATAAAAAATAATATAAGTAACGATAAAATTCTGTTACTTATGCTATTTAAATACATTTGTAAACATTTATCGCAAAGGGAAGGATACTGTTAAAATGAGATTAACCTACCAATTACTACAAATTTTGTATCGGCAGAGGACATTGGGGCACACCATTCCCTCGCGAGAAATTTTAAAAAATTTATTAATACAATTTTATCATTATTTAAACAAATATTTTAAATTCACGTCTACAAAAGAGGCCGACAGAAAAAAAATTATTTTCTAATCTTTTGAATTCGACTGCATCGCGTCTTTCACAGACGGACATCGCTCGAATTTGAGGTCATAGTTGTTCGATTTGAGGTCATAGTTATTTCAAAATTTTCGGTTTTTCTGTGCTAAATATGTAAAACCTTACGATTATTGTTCAATGGTTATGAATTAATTGAATATTTATTTATAAAAAAAAATTATTAAAAATATAACGTAAAAAAGATTAATTTTAATAAATCCCGAAATCCCGAAAAATCCCGGAATCCCGAAAAATCCCGGGATCCCGAAAAATCCCGAAATCCCGAAAAATCCCGGGATCCCGGGATTAGGATTTTAAAATCCCGAATCCCGGGATTTGTAAATGTCAATCCCGTTTGGCATCCCTAGTTGTAAGTGGCTGCTGACGTTTTACGTCAACACACGTAGACTCTGAGGTCCATTGTGATACCACGGGACCGTAATAGGTTTCCCTACTAGTCCCTGTCGTTAAACCATTTTGAGCTTCTTATAAAACTCCTTAGATGTTGAATTTTGACATCCAACAAATCAGAAAGATCGTACAGCTCCCTAGATCCCAGTGAAGCAAGTCTCTGAGCAGAAAGTGCAGGGCAATGGCAAATAAAGTGTTCGATAGTTTCCAACTCCTCTTCATCCATGCAACTTCGGCAAAAGTCATTCGACGGCACATTTAACCGCTCTGCGTGCTTCCCTATAAGACAGTGTCCGGTAATTATAGAAACCACCGTCGAAATCTCTCCTCTTGGAAGCGATATCAGCTCACTTGTGCGCCCCTGATTAAGAGAAGGCCAAATCAGTCGTGTTGTCTCACACGTCCATCCATTTGCCCATCTTTGATTAGTCTCCGTCGCAGAACAAAGCCGTAGGTTTTGCTTGCAAGTTTCTAGAGGCATACCAACACATTCCAATTCTGTTGGAACCTGTAAGGTAGTTCCTAGTCTTGCAAGCTCATCGGCTTTGCAATTCCCTGGAATGTCTCTGTGCCCTGGTACCCATATGAGTCGTATGTTAAACTGCTTGGCCATCTCATTTAAAGACGTGCGGCAGTTAAGGGCAGATCTTGTTTTCAGAAACATTGAATCCAGGGACTTGACCGGTCCTTGGCGGTCCCCATACAATTTTTTTTATTTTTTGTAAATTTGTTTTATTTAATCAGCTTCTACCGGTCCAATGGTGCGTCCGAGAGGGGTCATTAGTGAGACCGACCCCCATTTATTTTTACCCTTCAACATTTTTGTAAAACATACCTACGCCCTATCTAAACTCCCTAAGACTTTCAGACTTTAATTTTTCCAATTAAAAAAGTCACATATTCTAAGACATTTTCCTATCAAAAAGTCTTTGAAGTTTCAGATTCTGAGAAATGGTATAAGTCTCCCATTCTGAAATATTTTTCTATAGAAATTCTGAGACCTTTTTTTATAAAAAAGTTTTTTTGGGTTCAAAAACCATTTCCTTTAAAAATAGTCTCAGATTTTACGAACTTTTCTTATAGAAAAGTGTCAGATTCTGAGACCTTTTTCCATAGAAAAAGTTTCAGATTCTAGAACTTTTTCCAATAGAAAAAAACTCAGATTCTGATACTTATAGAGAAGTCTCAGATTCTGAGACCTTTTTTCTATAGAAAAAGTCTCAGATTCTTAGACTATTTTTCTACAGAAAAAGGTTTAGATACCGAGAACATTTTTTAATAGAAAAAGTCTCAGATTCTGATACCTTTTGCCTATAGAAAAAGTCTCAGAATCTGAGGTTCTAAGACTTTTTTTTCCAAAAGAAAAGAAAAATTACCTCGAGCTAGAATAACTTTACTCTTCTTAACCATAGTAAATGCAAACTCATTACAGCAAAAATTTTTTTTGTTGCCATTCCATTTTCCAATTCTTTAAAGCGCGTCCTTTAATTATTGTGTGCCCAGGGCCCCCGCCATGCCTTGAGACGGCCTTTTTTCATATTTAGACTGAAGACTTAATTTCCCGCAAGTACCAGTGTAGGGTAATATATATGGTTGGTCTGGATCGACTATAATTTTCTTATTTGTTTTTATTTAATTCTATTTAAACTTGCCCAACCTGCAATTTGTTCTCTCTCTTTGCTAAAATTATAAAAACCAAAAGTGTCAGTGTAACCAACCAAAAGTTTGGCAACTCTTTAGAGTTTAGTTATGCACAGTGAAAAAGTTTTTAGTGTCCTAAAAGTATAACACTTACTACAAGGTTAAAAAATTACTTAACTTTTTCTAAAGGAAATCTTCACTTTTTTTTCATATAATAAAAATCTTTTAAGAGTAGTCTTACGTCAAAAAAACTTTTTTTTTTGCACTTTATATACTTTTTTTTATTTGATAAAGGCTTGTAAGACTATTTATTCAGTTTTGATGCTTTGTGAACCAAATATAAAAATATAAGAATGATTTTACAACATTATGCCCACTATATAAAAATCTTTGAATTTAAATTACAATTATTCTTTGAGAACTTTTTTATATATCATAAATTTAAAAAAGAAACTATGGAAAAGACACTTAGAAAAAATTTGGAAATTGAAATGATTTAATAATAAAAACATGAAATTTAATATTATTTTTATAAATTTAAGAGAATTTAAGAAAAAATTTAATAGATTTTTAAATTTACCAAGGAAACTTTGTAAAATATAATTTACCAAGGAAACTTTGTAAAATATAATTTACCAAGGAAACTTTGTAAAATTACTTTTAAGGAAAGTAAGTTATTTAAAAGTTTTTAATTCATAATTTATAAGTGCTACTTGAAAAACTAAAAGTTTTATGCTGCTCAATTTAATTGTTCCCATATTTTTTTTTAACGATTTCAAATAAACAAAGTAAATTTTGTAAACTGTATATTTTACAAAGTTTCCTTAGTAAATTTTAAAACCTTAAATTTTACTTATTTCAAAAAAGAAAACTATTTCATACTTAAGTGCACCTAATTCCCACCCTTAATATTTTTTCAAGTGTTTGTTTGGCGCATTTCTTAATATTATTTCCAGCATTTTCAACATCATTTTCATAATTATAGATAATGTATACAAACATTTATACATATAATACTCCCATATGAGTGTTTTTTTTTTGTACAGACATGTGTATCTTCTATCTACTTGTATAAATAGTTCTTTTTTATGATTATTTTAATTCAACTTGTTTTTTTTTTTGGTTTATGTGAGAAATTTTCACTCAAGCGTAAAGTGTTTTTCTTTTTTGAAAAAAAAGCAAAACACGCAAAAAAACATGGAATTCTTAATATAAAAGGTATTTTAGTAAATGAAATTCTTGATTAACCCATTTTTAACAAGTGCACACAGAAAAATTAATTTTTCCAAAAAATTTTTAGGTTGTAGTAAACAAAAATTTTTAGTTGTAACTACTATATGCTGTTGTGATAACCAAGAAACCTTTTAATATCAACCAAATTCATTTGCCGCTACCCAGTACCTTTTCACCCAAAAAAATTAGTTAACTGAAATAATTTTTATTTCAACTTAGTTCATACACATTTGAGGACCCCATTGGGTTCGGACCCAATGGGTCCAGACCCCGATGGGCCTAGACCCAGTTGGGTTCCTTAAAAATCGTCATAGTTTTTGATCCAAAATTTGTATCCGTTTCGCTCTACCTTGCTTAGTTTTTGAGATACGTGATTTTAGGGGATCACTGGGGTCTTGAGAATTAAAAAACTCGATAACTTCAAAACTATTACTCGGGGAGCTTTTGGTTATTTTGCGGTCTTGTTCTACGTGTTGAGAGCTACAAAAATTATTTTCGACTTTTTGTTGTGTCGGCAATATTTACCGAGATATGAGCATTTTAAAATTTTCGGGAATGCTAACTTTTTTTGGATCCAAAGTTAGGTCCCATTAGGGTCCACACATGTGTAGAGGACCCGCGAAAGTATGGAGATTCTAAGAACCAAAAATGCCCTCCATTTTGCTCTATCTGGCTTAGTTTCCGAGATAGCGCCATTTTAAGTTTTCGGAAAATAAAAAAAAAATTTACCATTTATTTTTGCTAATGTTAGCAAAAAATCTTGTAAAAATGTTGTCAACTCAATTTCAAATTTAGCAAAAGAAATTAGTTCAAAGTTTGTTTAAAATTGCTAATGTGCTAAATGAAGTTTACAAGAATTTTTTGCTAACATGCTAATCTCAACTAAAAATTTGCTAAAAGTTAGCAAACTAGCATTAGCAAAAAAAAATTAGTAAATCTACTAACGTATTTTTTTGAGTGTACAAGTCCTAGATTCTGAAACATTAACAGTCTCAAAAGTCAAAATTTTTCCTACATAAAAATCTCAGATTCTGAGAAAAAATTTTCATGTTGAAAAAGTCTCAGATTCTAAAATATTTTTCGTATCGAAAAAGACTCAGATTCTGAGACATTTTTTGTACAGAAATATTCTCAAATTCTGAGATATTTTACGTACAGAAAAAGATTCAGTGCCTGAGACATTTTTCTTATAGAAACAGTCCCAGATTATTTCGTATTAAAAAGTCTGAAATAGTCTCAGATTCTGAGGCACTTTTCATATAAAAAAAATCTCAGATTCTAAGACATTTTTCGTAAATTAAAAGTCTCAGATTCTGAGACATTTTTCTTATAGAAAAATCTCAGATTCTAAGACCTTTTTTTGTATTGAAAAAGTCTCATATTCTGAGACATAAGAAGTCTCAAAATCATAGAAATTTTTCCTACATAAAAAGTCTTATAGTCTGAGAAAAAATTTTAAAAAATTTTCGTATAGAAAAAGTGTCAGATTTAGGGTGACCATTTTTTTCTGAACTCAAATCAGTACGCCCAAGTTTAAGTTTTTGTTTTTTTAGAAATAACTCTCTAAAAACTCTTTTCTATCAAAAACCACTCATGATTTTTCCAAGACTCAAACAATTTCAGTTAAACCAACAAACTTGGCGTCAATTAATATTTCAGTAAAAACAACTGTTAAAAACAACTATAATGAACTTTTGTCGTTATATTTCAGAAAATTTAGTTGACTTTATGTAACTTCATTTGAATGTGCAGAAAATATAACGAAAACCCACAGGTTTTGAGGATACGAATACTTCGACTTTTTCCCTTTGGACTGATGCACATTTCAAAAAATCAGTACAAATCAGTACAAAGTTTTTTGATCAGTACACGTGATCAAAAATCAGTACATGTACTGATCAAATCAGTACGAATGGTCAGCCTAGTCAGATCGCGAGACATTTTTTGTATAGAAAAAGTCTCAGATTCTGAGACATTTTTCGCACGGAAAAAGTTTAAGATTCTGAGAAATTTTTCGTATAGCAAAAGTCTCAGATTCTAAGACATTTTTTTGTATAGAAGCAATCACAAATTCTGAGCCATTTTTCCTATATAGAAAAGGTCTCAGATTCTAAAACATTTTTCGTATAGAAAAAGTTTCAGATTCTGCGACATTTTTTGTAAAAAAAAAGTCTCAGATTCTGAGACATTTTTCGTCTAGAAAAAGTCTTATAGAAAATCTCAGATTTGTAGACATTTTTTGTATAGAAAAAGTTTTAGATTCTGCGAAATTTTCGTAAAGAAAAAGTCTAAAATTCTGAGACAGTTTTCGTATAGATAAAGTCTCAGATTCCAAAACATTTTTTGTATAGAAAAAGTCTCAGATCTTGAATCATTTTTCGTATAGAAAAAGTTCCCGATTCTTTTTCTTAAAGAAAAAGTCTAAGATTCTGAGATTTTTTTTCGTATAGAAAGAAAATGGTTAGATTCTGAAAAATTTTTAGTATAGAAAAAGTCTCATGTTCTGGAACATTTTTCGAATAGAAACGGTCTCAGGTTCATATTGAAAAAGTCTCAGATTCTAAAATATTTTTGTATAGAAAAGGTCTCAGATTCTGAGACATTTTTTGTACAGAAAAAGTCTCTGTTTCCGAGACATTTTATGTATAGAAAAAGATTCAGTGCCTGAGACACTTTTTTCGTATAAAAAAATCTTAGATTCTTAGCAATTTTTCGTATAGAAAAAGTATTTTTCGTATAGAAAAAGTATTTTTCGTATAGAAAAAGTCTCAGATTCTGTGACATAGAAAAAGTCCTAGATTTTGAGACATTTTTCGTATAGAAAGTCTCAGATTTTGAAAAGTCTTAGACTCTGAGACATTTTTCGCATAGAAAAAGTCTCAGATTCTGAGACAGCTTTCGTATCGAAAAAGTCTCGGAGCCTGAAATATTCTGAGATATTTTTCGTGTAGAAAAACTCTCAGATATTGAGACATTTTTCTGTGACTTTCTATGCTGAAAATGTCTTAGAGACACTTGAAATTATTATGCCCTCCACTTTGTGATAGAGGGTATATATAAGTTTGTCATTTCGTTTGTAACTCATCGAAAAATCGGTCTGGGACCCCATAAAGTATATATATTCATGATCCCAGATCGATTTTAAGACGTTCTAGCGATCTCCGTCTGTCCGTATGTCCGTCTGTCTGTAGAAATGGTGATCACGACCAAAATATTACACGGAGATGACTGAAATTCAACATATTTATTGGAAGTTCTCCTGAGTTTGGTATTGCATTTGAGCGATATCGGTTCAGCGGTTCAAAAGTTATGAACGAAAATGTAAGGACACCTTAAAAATTTTAGTACAATCAATATAACCTAAAAATACTTTTTGACAAAAAAAAGACAAAAAATCGAGGATTTTATTTTTTTATAAACCTTTTGAAATTGTGGAGAGTATCAATATATTCGGCAAGGCCGAATTTAACTTTTTTACTTATTTTATTTCTTTAATCAGTAAAATAGTGTTAAGTTAAGGGCTTAATGGAATATTTAGTAACACTGTGCGACACGATTTTGTTGCTGTAAAATTTTCTGTATGAATGTCAAAGGTCAAATCATTTTTGTAAACAGTTTTAACTCTTTAAACGCCAGTTTAAGTGGTGTTCCATGAAAATATGAGTCATCCCACACCAAATTTCGCGCTATAGAAAAACATGTGTCCCGTAAATTTCTGAATAGGTTGTTTGGCTAGCCCTATATGAAACTAAGAAAATTGCGTTTTTGGTTTTTCATATTTTCAAAAACTGGGCTTAGGAGGCGTGGTCAAATATAGGAAAAATGGTCAAATTTGTGGCGAGTTGCCTTGATTAAATATTTATCACATTAAAACGGAATACACCACAATCTCAAAAATTTACATTCTTATATAGTTTTGTATGGGCTATCGATTAATTTTTTTTTTGGAACATTTTCAGAACCCGTTCTGAAATATTCCATTTTTTAAAAAAGTAAATTTATCAAAAATCCGGCCACTTTTTTTTTCTTTTTAATTTTTTTTTTTAAAGTTCAGATGTTTGTCCATCCACACAAAAAAAATCAGAAACGCGTTCTTCGTTTTTTTTCGAGAAAATCGCATTCGAATTTTAAATTTCATAACAATTTTGTAATTTGCTTGTATTTTTATACCCTACACCACACTGTGGTTCAAGGTATAATGAGTTTGTGCTGATGTTTGTAACTATCCGAAATATTGGTCCTAGACCCACCTTTAAGTATACCAATCGACTCAGAATCACTTTTTGAGTCGATTTAGCGATGTCCGTCCGTCTGTCCGTCCGTCCGTCCGTCTGTCTGTCTGTCCATGTAAACGGTGTAAACACGATACAGGTCTCAATTTTTAATCAATTGACTTGAAATTTGAAACTTAAGTCTCTCTTGGCCCAAGGACGAAGCCTATTGAAATTGGAAAAAATCGGTCCATATTTAGACCTAGCCCCCATACAAAGGTCCTCTTTAGTTTTGGCTCAAACGACTCTAATAACCGTATTGTAAAAGGTATCGCTTTGAAATTTGGATGGTAAACATGTTTTGTCTTCACACATCATTCCGAATTTCAAAGAAATCGGTCCAGTTCTTCTTGTAGCCCCAATACAAACCACCTTCCCGATTTTCACATAAATGTCTCAAATTTCATGAAAATAGAAAATATTTAATTAAAATTTTGTTTGTGTATGTTAAACGCGTACTTAAATAACCTTATCAAACCTGATAATCATCGGACCAGTTTTGGACTCAGGCCCCTTGTGAAAATTTTGCCCGATATTCAGTTAAAGCGGTTTATTGTCAACAAATAGAAGCCTATTTCACTCAAATTTGATTTGTGAGTGTTTTCTTCACTTATTAAAGGTTTTACAACATATAGATCTAATCGATCCATGGGACCCATTTTCCGGGAAACCTTCGTGTAGGGTATTATATGGTCGGTCTTGACCGACTATAATTTTCTTACTTGTTTTGTTTTAACTTTGCTAATGAGTATTATTAATTGCATAAATATTACTCATACGCTCTAAGAAACAAACTGCAATAAAATCACTGAAGACATCTTTTAACATTATTTAGCTTAGAATTGGACAAAAAATAAATCGAGCTATGTTTAGAAGACCCTTATGGGATGTTGGTCTAATAATGACGTACTTTATTTTGTTTGTCCCATTCAAGATACACTCGTTGACCTAAAAATTTGTGGCACAGTGTAATTTGTTAAAAGTAATCTTTTAGATTTTTACTGATTTGAAATTTTGTGTTTTTACGTGTTCGAAGAAGGTATCCTAAGAGGAGTGGTTTCATTATTTTGTTTTTGTCAAAAAATGTCTTTAAGTAATATTTAAAATCTTTAAGAAGCTTTTAAATACATTTTCTGGCGAAGATATTTGATTAAATATAAATATCCAAAATTTGAGATCACCTTTTTTTATTTAAATCAATCTTCAAATCGTGGCATACCTTCTTTCATTTGTTTGTTACAAAATGTTTGTTTTATATTCCACATTTTGTTATAATCTTTTAAAATAGTTTTCAAAAAAAAAAAAAAAACTACAACAGAATGAAAAATAATCTCGATTTCGTTGTTTTTAACGCCAAATATTTTTTATTGGTCTTTTGCCAATTTTCACATTTATAAATAAGAATATAAATAAATAAATGTAGAAACAAAACTATTATTTTTTTTTTGCATTTTTGGATCAAGTTTAACTAATACATAAAACAGATAAAAAAACATGTTTTATTTTCTTCTTGTTTGATTATTGATATAACATCATTTTGCGGTTTTTTTGTTTGTGGGATAATGTAAAATAAGGTCAACATGCCATATGTCGCTTGTACAATTCTCTCTTAACTGCATGGAAATATTGTAAATTTTACTGCAATATTGTTAAGGGGTCTATAAAACAAGATTTAAAAAAAAGGGTTTTTGGTATAAATGCTATAAAGTGATAGAGAGAGAAATAATTTTTAAATTGTAGTAGTTGTTTAATATTATTTAAAAAATATATGTATTTAAACTTAAATTCGATCTAAAATTGTCTGCCTGTTAGTCTACCTGTCTATCAGTTTGTCTGTTTAAAATATGCCCAAATTCCAGCAACATTATTTTCTTATTATTCTTTTGTCTATTTTGTATTAAGAAAGATCAATACAAGATTTTTTCTTTTAAGTCTGCACTCAATATAAAATGTCAATTCTGAAGTCACGTTAACCGATGCCCCAAGTTGGCAGCCTAATATTCAGTAACTGAGGTTACTATAACCAGTCGCGGGTACAGGTTTTGAGTTTAAGGAAGAAATTTTTTTTTTTTGGCTTCGAATAAAAAAAAAACATCAATTCACCGTTCTCGGCCTAGAGCTAGATTACCAAATATATGTTTTAAATATTATAAGTTTGCTCGAACCAAAGCCCCACGTTGGGAGCCAAAAACTATGTAACGATAGTTTGCCCAAAGGAAAGACGTTCAATACATTGTCTACAAAAACTGGCTCTCAATCTCCCTTCCCCCTTATGTTACCGCGTTTTAAGCGTATCTTCTTCTTTTGTAGCATGCATTGTAGTCTTCCCCCTCTTTTATTATGGAGTTCATAAAATGGAGCACAAACATCATTTTACACAAACATCATTTGTGGCCACAGTCTTTTCCATATTTTTTTTTTAAAACACTGCATCCATTTACCAAACACGGTTCATATTTGTTCTATGTATTTTGTAATTTATTTATTTTTTTTCAGAATTGTTAATTCCCTTGAACTCTACTCCTATTACAAAATTTACACAACTCTAAAAAATATTTATAAAAATCCATCATAGAACCAGACTTTAAGTATGAAATATTACACAAAAACAAGCGAAAACATTGCAATATATACATGCAACATGCAAATATGGGGGACTCTTTTGCCTACTCTTGCCTACAACTACACTCAGAAAACTGTTGGAGTTACTGAATGTTAGATGTTCGTAAATAAAACGATTTTCAGAGCTAAAACCTTTAAAAAATTCAATGTTGTGTCATTCACGAACGAACTAGTTTAATTGAACTATTCACCTAACTGAGCGGTTTATCTAGATCGTTCATTTCAGATCTTTTCGTTCATTCAGCTCAATTGGTCATTACTTCATTTTGATCTTTCAGTTCGGTCGTTAAATTTTTTTTTGTTAATTTTTGTCATTAGGCGTTAGTTTTCTCTCCTATTTTCTCACGCTTTCTCATCATTTATGTTTTTTTACATAAATTTGTATATTTTTTTTAATTAATATTTTTATTCAACATTTTTGTATTTTTTGAACGAAAGCCAAAACAAAAGACATTGTCAAAATGATTCGTTCACGAACTGTTGAACGAAAACAACAAAAGAGCGATTGAACTAGATGAACGAACTAGGTCTTTTATCTGAAATGAACGAAAATGAGCGCTCACACAATTGAACGATTAAGCACAAGTCTAAATGACGATGACTTTCTTCAGCGTTCTCTGAAAGATCAGTGTAAATTCTTGTCTTGTTTATTATTAAAAAAATACTGTATTAAATGGCAACGCCTTTTCAGATGGAGCCAAGTACCTTTGGAGTATTTCTAAATAAGAAGTTGAATTTTAGGCGTATATTGAGGAGCGGGTCGGAAAAGCATTTATTGCTTTATATTCCTGTTAAAGGGATGTTTTCTCAGATGGATGCAGGCTACGTAAACTAGTTGGCTTTGGAGTTTATTCGGAAGAGCTTGGGTTGAGCCTGGCTCGAAGATTGTTAGATCATTGTAGATTAGGGTGGGGCGATTTGTATGAAAGGAAAAAAATCTTAATGGGCGCTTCGTGTTTCTTATTTTTGGGATTGTACTGAGCAACAAAGTCCACTAGACTATATGTCTACGGTGAAAATCGAGCTTCCAAATTTTGACTTGCAGTTTTTTTTTAGACTTTATTTTTTTTGGAAAATTTGCAAATTTCTGGGGCTCATATTTCGTAAACTATTTGAAATTTTGACTTATTTTCAAAAGTAAAGTTGTAGCTATTGTCTCGGGCTACAATTTCTCTGAACATATTACTTAGAAAAAACTCCGTTTTCATGGTCAAAAAGTCGAAAATATAGAAAATTCACCACTTTTTGTCACGTTTTTTTTTTTGATATTTTGGCCTATAACCGCCAAACCATTGAGATTTTCGATCCAATACTGAGACAAAAATTGTAGCCAAGACAATAGTTAAGAACTCTCTAGTACATTGCAAAAGCATTAGAATGCTCCTTCAGGCCGTTTTGGCCTTGTAAAAGTGCAAAAGTGCAAAAATTTTCACTCATAAATGTGATTTTTTTTTATATATAATATTTATATTTTTTTTATATTCCCGGGATCCCGGGAAATTCGAAAATGAATCTGCTTTCCCGGGAAATGAAAAAGTACGGGAAAAGAAAAACACTAGTACTAGGGCATAGAGACATTCCAGGAAAATGCAAAGCCGATGAGCTTGCAATACTTTGAACCACCTTACAGGTTCCAACGGAATTGGAATGTGTTGCAAGAAAAATCTACAACTTTGTTCCGCGACGGAGACTAATCAGAGATGGGTACATGGATGCACATGTGAGACTACACTACATATTTGACCTTCTCTTAACCAGAAGCGTACTGAGCTGATATCGCTTCCAAGAGGAGAGATTTCCATTTTGGTTGCTGTGATTACCGGACACTTATTTAAAGCACACACAGCAGTTAAATGTGCCGTCAAATGACTTTTTTCCAGAGTTGCATGGATGAATGAGAAGGAGTTGGAAACTATTGAACACTGTATCTGCCATTGTCCGGTACTTTCGGGTCAGAGACTTGCTTCACTGTAGGGCATCACAATGGACCTCAGAGTCTACACTCCGCATCATAACTATAGCCGCATTGCATTTTTCGGTTTATTTAATGTTGAAGAAGTATTTTTATGAAACCTATTATGGTATATTACAGTGTTATAACAGTTCTCTTGTTTTTGTAAATTTGAGCCATCAGCTGTTTGAATTGAGAAAACGGCGACCTATATCTGTATTTCTCAGTGTTTCATAACTATAGCCGCATTTCAATAAAATCAGTTGAAATGAGTTCAAGTCAAAGTTTCGTGGCCAAATTAATTTTTTTTTTGGTAAAATTCGTTCCTCTATTAATTTTTAAATAAAATGCCACATGGTAAATTTTTAAATGAAGTCGAAAAAGGCAAAATTTTAGCCTTTTTAGAAAGTGGTTTAATTTATCGCGAAATTAGGCGAAAAATTAAGCGATCTGACAAAGTTATCCGAAATTTTGTAAAAAATAAAAGTCTTGTTATTGATTCAGACTCCTTTAAGACTCTACTTTTTGTAGAATTGGACACATTCAAGCCGCATTCATTACCAATCTGCGAAAGAGTTTTCATAGAATTGCTAGCAGCGTTAATAATACGGCGTTGATCTCTCTCAGATAGCTTTTTTTTCGACCCCCTGTTTTGTTCATCCCGTATCCACTTTTATTTTTTACAAAATTTCGGATAACTTTGTCAGATCGCTTAATTTTTCGTCCAATTTCGCGATAACTTAAACCACTTTCTAAAAAGGCTAAAATTTTGACTTTTTATACCCTCCCATCACAGTATGGGGGTACACTCACTTTGTCATTCCATGTGTAACGCATCGAAATATCGGTCTAGGCCCCATAAAGTATATATTTTATTGATCAGTGATCGATTCTAAGACATTCTAGCGACGTCCGTCCGTCCGTCTGTCAGTCTTTCCGTCTGTCCGTGTGTAGAGGACACGATACAGTCCAAAATAAAAGAGCTAGACTTCCGAAGTTTGGCACGAATATGTCTTATATTCCTAGGCAGGTTAAGTTCGGAAATGGGCAAAATCAGACCAAGGGGAAAAAAGTTCCCCCTTGGAGAACTAAACCAGAGTTTTTTTTTTTTTTTGCAGAGTTTTTTGTACTTTTGGTAAGCAAATGCAACATTCTTATTTAAAAATTAATAGAGGAACGAATTTTACCAAAAAAAAAATTAATTTGGCCACGAAACTTTGACTTGAACTCATTTCAACTGATTTTATTGAAATGCGGCTATAGTTATGAAACACTGACAAATCAGTTTTTGGTCGCCGTTTTCTCAATTCAAACAGCTGATGGCTCAAATTTACAAAAACAAGAGAACTGTTATAACACTGTAATATACCATAATAGGTTTCATAAAAATACTTCTTGAACATTAAACAAACCGAAAAATGCAATGCGGCTATAGTTATGATGCGGAGTGTATGTGGGCTGTCTTAAAGCATCAGCAGCCTCTTACAACCTTACCTTACCTAACCTAAAGGTAGAGGGTATATATAAGATTGTCATCTTGTTTATAACACCTCGAAAAATAGTTATAAGACTCCATAAAGGGACACTATAAATATATCGTCGTACTTTAATCAATTTGAGCTATCTGAAAAAACATAACTTTTCAGGAGAGCAAAAAAAAACGTCTCATTCGCACTATGGCCACATGTCCAAACCATCTTAACTTGTTGTGTTTAAAATAGTGAATTTGTGTTAAACCAAAATTTGGTTTCTTGACATACCGATCGACTCAGAATCACCGTTTGAGGCAAGTTAGTGATGTCCGACTGTCGGTAAAAGAAAATATTAAAACCAAAAAAATAACTACACATTAAATTACACTGTTCGACACCAAAAACCTTCCAGTGAAATTTCTATTTGGTCCCTATAGATTTTGGTCTCCTGATTTCAGATCTGCCATCCAATTTTTTTTAGCACGTACAGTTTTTGAGATATTCGATGTTAAAAAGTCAAAAAATCAATTTTTTAACACTTTTGGTGGTGCAGTGTAGAGATGGGCGCGTGAGTGGATGTTGACTCACACTCACTCACGCTCACGCAAAAAATAATCGAATCACTCACCCAATTTTTTGTTTTACTCAAGCTCACTCACTATTCACGTGAGTAATAAAAAACTTACTCACGCGTGACTCACGCCAGATTCAATCATGCTCACGCATGATTCACGCAAAATCTACTCACGCAATAAAATTTTCATACCAAAAAAACAAAAAAAAACTGCAAAAAAAAAATTTTACAAAAAATTAAAAAAAAATTGGGCAAATCAAAAAATCTAATCACGCAAACTCACGCAAAAAATAAATGACTCACTCACTAATCACTCACTCAGATTTTTTTCCACTCACACTCACTCACAATCTCGTGATTGAAATGAAAATCACTCAAACTCACGCGTGATTCCCGAGAATCACGCAAATCACGTGACCAGCTCCCATCTCTAGTCCAGTGCTATGTATCCTTACGTTGCTTCCACAAAATAGGACATGATTTCATATAAAATGGACCTCCTGATGTTGCGTTTTCGAGATATTCGCGTTTGAAAATTTAAGTGTGATTTAAAAAGAACATAAGTGCGTGACAGTGGAGTTTGAGTTTTTCAAAGGCCAATATTTTTAAAACAGCAAGCGCTAGAAAAATTTGGATGACATATCTGGAATCAATACTAAATCTAGGCATATTTTGTGTGGGCAATTTAAGAATTTGTTTTAGTAGAGACCCAAAAAGTTCTTAATAAGCGTATTTTTCAATATTCAAACTCGAATATCTTAAAAATCTTACGTGATAGAAAAATTTGAAAGGCAGATTTGGAATCAGGAGGTCAAAATCTATTTATTTCATGTATTCTGATTCATGGGAGTGAAAATTTCTATGAATTTGTTCAACAGTGTTATTTTACAGTTGTAGTTACTTTAACTATTCTTTACAGTTAATTTAACCTACAAAATAAGTTGAGTGTATAGATGGAGTAAATGCATATAAAGTTTAGTTTGTGTGACGGTGGGGCGTAGGACAACGACAACATGTTGAAATTGTCATTTATTTTAAAAATGTTTTTAAACAAATTTTGTTGTTGGTGGTGGTAGGTAGTACTGTGTACTTACATACATATTTGTAAAAGAGCAAAAACCTCAAAGTTACTGTGTGTGCATGGTTAATGTTAATGTAAATATTGTATGTAAAATGTTTTTTATAACACCTCATACATGAGTATGAGTAAGTACTTCATTCAATGGATTTGACCACAAATAAACATGTTTAACCTAATGGAATACATAAACATAAGGGTGGCAATAGATTCCAATAAAATGTTTTAAAGAAATCCCGGGATTCCTTGGAGCAGGACAGTACATCTAAAACACTGGCCCTCTCTTGGGCGCCAAAAATATTTGGCATTTTGCACTAATTGAAATCAGTGCCATAAACAAATGACCTCTTTCTTGAGCGCTAAAAACTGCGGTGCATTTTGCACTTTCCAAAACGCTAACTCTTTCTTACTGTAATGCATGCCCTCTCTGAGGCGCCAACATGTGTTAATTTTGAACTTACTAATTGGTCTAGCAAAAGCATACAAAAATATAAAAGTAATTTTCTGTTTACCTAAAAGATTTAATTAATGATACCACACTATTTTTGAGTAAAGAATTGTTAAATACTCTTTTAAAATGACTTCACCCAAATAAATGCTACCCTAATTCATGCATTAACTCAGTGTGTGTGCAAATTAGAAATAATGATTGAAAAAGAAATAAGTTTTGTTTTAAAATTTTTATTTTTTATTTTTGGTTTGTTTGTAGTACCATGGTGGAGCACTCGGTGGGGTGGGTATATGCAAATATGTAGAAGTGATGAAATATAAACTTGGTTATACCGTACATGGGGGAGTTTTTTTTTTAATAACTTCCTTGACTACTTATTTATGTAATGCAGTATAAAAGGTTAATTGAACTTTAGCATTTTACTAGTGCTAATCTTTTTGACGGAGGCAGCACTTAATAATCCAATTAGTGTTTAAAAAGAAAATCACTAAACTCTTTAAGTTTGGTTTTGACAATGGTTTATTGTCAAAAGTCTTTATGGTTTGGTGACAATTATTAAGATTTTCATTTCAATACAAGTAGAAAGGTTAAATTCGACTTGGCCGAATCTATGAATACCCTCCACAATGCCCTTTTTAAGTGCTAGTAAATTTTCTAACGTGAAAAAATAACATTTTTTATTAGAAATATTTTATTTTGTGTAAAAAAAAATTTTTTTAAGTAATTTTTGAAAAAAAAAAAAAAAAAATAATTTACAAATTTTTTTTCTGAGTGTAAAATTTTTTTTGAGTGTAAATTTTTTTTCGAGTGTAAAATTTTTTTCGAGTGTATTTTTTTGTTTGTTTTTAGTTTAAAAATATTTTTGAGTGACAAAAATACGTTGCAAAATAATTTTGTGACTTACCAATGTTTTTATACCCTACACAACTCTGTGGTACATGGTATCATGAGTTTGTGCTGATGTTTGTAACTACCCGAAATATTGGTCCTAGACCAACTTTCAAGTATACCGATCGACTCAGATCACTTTTTGAGTCGATTTAGCGATGTCCGTCCGTCCGTCTGTCCGTCCGTCCGTCCATGTAAACGTTGTGCGCACGATACAGGTCGCAATTTTTTACCGATTTGTCTGAAATTTGAAACTTTGGCTTATGTTGGCCCAAGGACGGAAATTGAAATTGAAGAAAATCGGTCCATGTTTTGACCTAGCCCCCAAACAAACGTCCCCTTTGAATTTGGGTCAAATGCCCCTAACAACCGTATTTTAATAGATATCCTTTCAAAATTTGGCAGGTAAACGTTTTTTGTATTCACAAATCACCGTTCCGAATTTCAAAGGAATCGGACCAGTTCTTCTTGTAGCCCCCATGCAAACCACCCTCCCAATATTCACATAAACCCAGCAAAAACTTGGTAATGGGTGCCCCTTCCTGCTTCGCTTACGTGGTAATGGCTTTGAATACTACTAATTACCATTAGCATTACATTACGCCAAAAAAGGCAAAATATGGTTACCTCCAATGACATCACAGTGTTAAAGTAATTAACATTGAAACTGGGAGGTAACTAGTTACTCATATTTTTGCTAATACCTTCAGTTAATTACTTGGTAAGCGAAGTTTTTGCTGGGAATCTAAAAAATTTGATGAAAATAGGAAACATTTGATTAAAATTTTGTTTATGTGTGTTTAACGCATACTCTAATAACCCAAAAATCTGATTATAATCGAACCATTTTTGGACTTAGGCCCCATATAAAAATTCCTCCCGATATAACTAAAAACGGTTTATTTGCAACAAATATAAGCCAATTTCACTCAAATTTGGTATGTGAGTGTTTTCTACACTTATTGAAGATTTGACAAATGATAGACCCAATTGGTCCATGTTTGGACTTGGTACCCATTTTCCGGGAAACACTGGTGTAGGCATGGACGTATTCAGGGGGGGGCCCAGTGGGCCCGGGCCCCCCCCTTTTGGATTGAAAAATTTTAAAAAATTTATTCATTTGAACACATAATACAAGAAACAAACACATGTTTTTTAGTATTAAAAAAATTTTGGTTTTTGAAGAAAAGTTTTTAATATATTTTTATAATAACTCTTGATTTTGATAAATTTTCGTTTTTAAAAAATTATTTATATCGAAACATCTGTAAAAAATGTATCGAAAACACATTATATTGGTTTAATTTAATGAAAATTTTGCATCAGGATCATGAAAATAATTTTCTAAAAAAAAATTTGCATATTTAATTTTTAATTTTCATTCTAGCACTATATATTAAATATTAAAAAACGACTTAGGAAAATATTTAAACTGGCTAAAAAAATCGATTATTTTTTATCTAACCCTAAAATGTTGCGCTAACGCAATAATATGTAACAGTAGACTGGCATTTTTTTGTCATCTTTCGATTTTCCCAAGTGTCCGGGCAAATTTTTAATGTCGAAGTTCTGAAACTTATGTGGTACAAATTTGAGGTCAATCGTATTAAATTAACCCGTGGCGCCCGGCGGTCAAAGTTTTGGATTTTTGAAAAATTTTTAAAAATACAATTAAAAAAAAAATTATCTTTCGACACATCATATTTGTTAATTTCGATGCGCTGAGCACGAATATAAAAAAAAATTCAAATCGATCGATCGGCTTTCGAGATATCGCCATTTCAACTTCGTAAAAAATGACGGTTTTTTCCTCCGTTCAAGAAATTTTTTAAAAAAAGTCTCAAAATTTCATTCCGCCGACCCTTTTGTAGAGCTTGAGACAATCTTTGATTTAAAGCTAATTTGACCCCAATACGATCATTAGCGCCCCTCGATCAAAGTTTTGGCTTTTTAGAAACTTTTTACCAAAAACCCTAAACTTTGATCAAAGGGTGCCACGGGTTAAAATGATCGGATTTGGCTCCAATTAAGCTTAAATGAAAGATTGTATAAAGCTCTATAAAATGGTTAAAATAAAGAAATGTTTAGAGTTTTTTTTTTAAATTCTTAAACGTAGGAAAAAACCCCCCGTTTTGCAATTTTTTGACAAATTTTAAATGGCGATATCTGGAAAACCGTTCGACCGATTTTAAAAATTTTTTGATATTCGTATTCAGCATGCTAAAATTAATAAAAATAATGTATCGCAAGATATTATTTTTTTTTTATTTTTTCATTTTCAAAAATCCAAAACTTTGGTGGATATTTTCCAAAAGTCCAAAACTTTGATTGAAGGGCGCCACGGGTTAAAATGATTGAATTTGGCTCAAATTAGTTTTAAATGAAAAATTGTCTCAAGCTCTACAAAAGGGTCGGCGGAAAGAAATTTTGAGACTTTTTTTAAAAAATTTCTTGAACGTAGGAAAAACCACCATTTTTTGCAAATTTCAAATAGCGATATCTCGAAAACTGTTCCACCGATTTTCATTTTTTTTTGATATTCGTGCTCAGCACATCAACATTAACAAATATGATGTGTCGAAAGATATATTTATTTTTTAATTTTTCAAAAATCCAAAGCCACGGGTAAATTTAATCCGATTGGCCTCAAATTGGTACCACATGAGGTTTAGGCCTAGTAGAATAAAAAAATGCCAGGACTTTGAAAATCGGAGAAGAAAAAATTTTGCTATACAGAAAAATGCCAGTCTAATGTAACAGTAGAGCCGTAAAAAGCGCTAAGAAATTAATAAATTTTTCAAGTTCAAATATCTCGATAACGGAATGTCATACAACCATGTGAATTGCTGATTTGCGCGTATTATGGTTCTTACGCGTGAATACGTAGCAGTAAGCATTAAATAAGGCTTTTTTTAATTTTCAAACGTGAATATCTCGAAAATGGAACGCGCCAGCTTACGAATACGTATCAGTAGAGCCATAAACACGCCTAAATTAGCAGTTTCGATTTTTCAAAGGCAAAAATCGGAAAAATGTTAAACTATTAAAATATTTGGTAAGATAATTTGGAATCAGGAGAGCAAAACCAATATACTTTGATTTTTTTTTGCAATTCCAAATTTATAAAAAATACAAAAATAACATTTCTGGTGGTAGGACTTTCAGGTAGCATATTGTTTCCAGGAACCATTTTTATTGGAAAAATACCTCAGAATCTGGGAATTTATTATACAGTTTTTCATAAAAAATTCGCAGATTTAAAAACATTTTTTAGTGGAATATTTTCAGAATTATTTTCAGAATGTTTTGTATATCAAATATATAAAATAAAATTATATTCTGAGTGAAGTTCTAAAATTCTAAGAAGTTCTCAAATTCCAAGACATGTCCATGTCGAAGTCCAAGACTTTTGCATAATTTAACAAAGTTTTTGGTAAAAATTCAACTCACTAAGACTGCGAAGTTTTACCAAGTTTTTGTTCAAAAAAATTGACTAAATTAAGCAAAAGCAATCGGTGAGTTGTATTTTTTCTAAGGTTTTTGAACAAGGGGGGGGGGGGGGGGGGGTGTAAGAGAAAATACTTTTATTTGGTGAAGATTAAAAAAAAATTTCCAGTTGGCCCCCCCCCTTTTCAAATTCCTGGATACGTCGCTGGGTGTAGGGTATTAAATTGTCGGTCTTGACCGACTATAATTTTCTTACTTGTTCAAACATATTTAACGGGTATGCAACGCGTTGCAACGTGTCAATTTAAGGTGAAACTAATCTGAAATTAACGGTTTTGCTAATAACTTTTGAACCACTAAACCGATTTTTCTGAAATTCAATACGAACCAGGCCAGGGGAGCGACAAATATATATGCCAAGCTTCACTATTCTCAAGATTGCCTTTCGAAAGTTAGCGTGTTTTTATCTCGTAAACTCACGAAAAACACTTGCCGAAACTCAGTCATTTGCTCATAACTTTTGAACCACTGGACCGATATAGCTGGATTTCAATACCAACCTGACCAGGTAAATGCCCAACTTATAACTTCATATAACTTCAGGAGCTCCCGTAAAGTCTTTCAAAAGTTAGCTTGTTTTCAACAGACAGACGGACATCGCTAGATCGTCTTAAAATCGATCGAGGATCATGAATATACATACTTTATGGGGTCCTAGACCAATATTTCGAGGTGTTACAAACGGAATGACAAACTTATAAAAAATTTTTATTGAATGGGTCATTTTTGACCCCCTGCCAAGAAGGGTTAACGATTTTTTTAAAAATATTATATTAATACGAAATAATAGTTGGGTTACAAAACACAAAAGCCCTTTTATACTTGTTTTTAGCACAAATTTTAAGCTCTAATTTTTCTGCGGGGGTAATTTTTGACCCCCAGACAATGTGGGTTAAAGACGTCCTAGATCGGTAAGATTACATGAAAGACTTAAAGTTATTTATTAGAATGCCACGACACCAAAAAACTGTTAATTTGCCCAAAAATTAAATTAAAAAGATTTTATTAATCCAAATTATTGATTAAACCAACATTTCCGCTAGCTTCCCCCCTTGATTCCCGAATAGTGGTCTAACGGATATCCGCCATATTTCGCATTTTTCTTCTCCAAGGTGTTCTTAATTCAGAAAGAAAAAATTATATATTTAAATTTTTTTTTAATAAAATTTTCAAATTTTGAGGAAAGGTGTTTTGAGCCCCCAAAATCATGCCAATGATATCGTACAATCTTTAAATTTCATATTTAAGTATTTGCGATCAAATATTATACAAAAATATTTTTTTAATTATTTTAATAAAAAAACTACAATTTTTTTTAATTTTTTTTTCAAGTCCTTTTTTGCAAAAACCCCAATTTTGAGCCTTAAAGTGGAGACAGAAGATAAACTCCGATCGGAGTGATATTTTGCATGTGAGTTACCCTTAGTGGACCGACACTTTTGGCGGGTATTATAATTTGATCAGAGAGAAAAGCCCAAAAACGAGCCACCCTAGTGTGCCCCAAAGCCCCCCTTAAAAAAATCGACCCAGTATTTCTTTTTTAACATGTTGGAGGGTATAAAAGATTTGGAACAGCAGAATTTAACCCTCTAACTTGATTTTTTTTTAATTTCTTGAAAAAACCGCCATTTTTTTCAAATTTCAAATATTTAAATCTTAAAAACCGTTCGATCGGGTTAAATTTTTTGATATTCGTGTTCAGCTCATAAAATTTAATAAATATATTTATTTTTTTTTTAAATTTCAAAAATCTAAAACTTTGAACGCCGGGCGCCACGGGTTATTTTGATCCAATTTAATTTATACCACATAAGTTTTAAGCCTAGAAGCACACAAAAAATTATTGGCTAACAATTTTCAATTAAATCTATTGATCAACGAAATTCAAATAAGTCAATCAATGTTTTAATTAAAATTTTTTTTATTTTCTTTAACCGTCCAATTACAAATTTTCAACAAACCAGATTTTTTCGCTTTAATTTATTTGAATAGATTAATTAAAAAATATACAAAATAATCGGGTTTTACTTTTTTATTGTTGGCAACATATTGGAAAGCAAAAAATATGAATTTTTTGATAATTTTGTCATAAGCTTACATTCAATCATTATTTTGATTGTTTTGATTGACTATAAATAAAAAATTGATCAACCTTTTGATCAAAATCAAAAAAATGTTTGATTGAAAAAATTTTCAATCAATAACCTACAATTTGATGATTGGTATAACAATTTTTTTAATTGAAGGAATTTCAATCAAAAAATTGCTTGAATCCGCGTTTTTGTTGATTGAAATTCGTTTTAAATTTTTTCTGTGAGAATTAAAAATTTGCCCAAATATTCAAAATCGAAAGAAAAACTTTTTTGCCGTACAAAAAAATGCCAGTCTAGTAAGCCATCATTGCAAAATAATCTGCCATATAAATTTGTTTAGAAATTTTGCATATTTTATATAATCTGTTAATTTATAGTGCATATAGTTAACTTTTGACACACATCACCTACCTGCATATTAGATAAAAACTATTTATTTATTTAAAAAAAAAAAAAAAATTTGTCAAACAATACTAAATAACTTTTTCATGTAATTTATGCCAAAATTCAGTGAAGCGTTCGAATTTTTTCGATACGTAACAGTGTGTTTACTAAACACCGACACTCATTTTCAACATACTTTAAACTCAGTGTTACCAAGTTAGTGATTTTTGAATACTTTTTAATTTGATCGGAAACTGTTACCCGGGAAAAAAGGCCCACCCATACCAGAAATATTCCTGCAAAATCTTTTTGGAATCGGTCAATATCTTCTGATCATTCTTTGAGGTTAAAGTATGGCCTTTAATTTTTTCATACTTTCATATCAAACAAATTAATAATAAAACACAAAAAAATAAAATCGAATTATTTTTTTTTCATTGTGTAGAACAAAAATTTACGGCCAGACTTAAATGTCAAGCAACGATCAGAAGATATTGGCCGATTCCAAAGTGAGTTTGCAGGTATATTTCTGGTATAGGTGGGTCACTTTTCCCGGGTGGCCTTTTTCGATCAGAGAAGAATATAGCCATAAAATCGCTTTTTGCACATTTAAATTTTTTTCTTGCAACTTTCAAGCGATTTTTTTAGGAAAAAAAAGTTGGCATCAGTGTCTTTTCAACACATACAGATTTTTTATTCGAATAAAATTTATAAACAATCGCTATTGTACTATTATTGCAAACAATCAAGCAATGTGTTTATTTTGAATAGAAAACAAAATAACATGAAATTAGGTAAATTGCATGAATACTAATGAAATTAGAACAAATTTACATGAGTTCGTTCGTACACCATGTGTTTTTATATCTAACAAAGTTTATTATTTACAAAAGGAAGGTTAACCAACTGATACTGAAAAGAAAACATTGAAAGTGTTTCATTAAAGTAAAAACATTTCAAAAAATTTATGAAAATTTTTCATAAAATTTATGAAAACTTTTCAGACAACGAGTTTTATGAGTTTTTTGAACATTTTAAATACTATTTATGTAAAATTTTTTTAAGTTAATGAAAAGTTTCAGAAGCAGCATGGAAAATTTCCTTATTCTTATATTGATGAAATATTTCATAAATTTTTCATTCCTTAAATGAAACTTATAAGAATGTAAGATTGAAACCAATAAGGAAGTTTAGTCAAGTGATACTGAAAAGAAAAAGAAAACATAGAAAGTTTTTCAATAAACTTGCAAAAAAACTTATGAAAATTTTTCATAAAATTATGAAAAAAAAATTATAAAAATTAAAAAAATTTATGAAAATTTTTCATAAAATTTATGAAACTTTTTTATGCAATGTATGAAAAATTTTCAGACAACTTATGTAAGTTTTATGAAAATTTTAAATATTATTTATGTAAAATTTCTAAAAGCTATCGAAAAATTTCAGAACTTGCTCTAAAAATTTCCTAATTCTAATATTAATGAAATATTTCATAAACTTATTATTCATTAAATTAAATTTATAAGAATGAAACCAATAATAATGATAAGTGAGGTGATACTGAAAAGAAAACATTAAAAGTTTTTTATTCAAAATTATAAAATGTATAGACATTTTTCATAAAATTTATGATACTGTTTTATACAATGTATGAAACATTTTCATAAAACTTATGCAAGTTTCTTGAACATTTTAAATATTATTTATATAAAATTTCTTAAAGCTACTGAAAAATTTCTGATGCTGAATGGACAATTTACTCATTGTAATACTAATGAAATAATTCATAAATTTTTTATTTATTAAATGAAACTTATGAGGATGTTAGAATAAAATTAATAAGGAAGGCTAGCCAAGAGATACTGAAAAGAATAAAAAAAACATAGAAAGTTCTTCATTGAACTTGTAAAAAATGTATGAACATTTTTCATAAAATTAATGAAACTTTTTATATAATGTATGAAACATTTTCATAAAACTTATGTAAGTTTTATGAAGATTTTTAATATTACTTGTATAAAATTTATTAAAGCTACTGAAAATTTCAGAAGCTGCATGGAAAATTTACTTATTCTAAAATTAATGAACTATTTCATAAACTTTTCATTCCTTAAATGAAACTTATAAGAATATAAGAATGAAACCAATAAGGAGGCTTAGCCAAGTGATACTGAAAAGAAAAAGAAAACAATGAAAGTGGTTCATAAAACTAGTAAAAATATTTAAAAAAATTTGTGGAAATTTTTCATAAAATTTATGAAACTTTTTACTGCAATGTCTGAAACATTTTCATAAAACGTATGTAAGTTTTATGAAGATTTTAAATACATTTTATTTGTATGTACCTTTTGGTACTAAAAATAAAAAAACAACATTTAACACAAAGTTTAGTACGACTTATCCTACCAACACTATTGTTTGGTTAGGTACTGTTGTTATTGTAAAATAACAGCAACACATATATTAATAATTACCGATGGTGATTTAGTATATACAATTTTTGCTTTAAAAGAGTTATTTTTGTTGGAAAACAGATTTCGGACCTTCATAATAGTATTTCTCAAATAACTTGTGAAATATATCAAATATTATGTCTGGTTTGATGTTTGATTGACCAACGATGATTCTCTAAAGTCTGCTGAAGATTCCTTAGTGGGGATGAAACTGATCAGTACAGACATACTATGAGATGAGTAACTTTTTTAAAGCAATAAATTAAAAATACTCTATTATGACAATATCATATATAGAAATATTTTTGGGCCTCGAACTAGAATAAAACTCTAATCGAATATATATACATATATAAAGGCCGAATAAATACATTTTATTTGTATGTACCTTTTGGTACTAAAAATAAAAAAACAACAAGATTTTAAATATTATTTATATAAAATTTCTTAAAGCTAATAAAAAGTTTTGGGAGCTTTAAGGAAAATTATCTTATTATAATATTAATGAAATATTTCATAAACTTTTCATTCGTTAAATGAAATTATAAGGACGAAAATAATAAGGAAAGGTAGTCAAGTGATACTGAAAAGAAAAAGAAAACATTGAAAGTTTTCAATTATCTTGTAAAACATTTCAAAAAATTTATAAAAACTTTTCATAAAATTTATGAAATTATTTCATACAATGTCTGAAACATTTTCATTCAACTTATGTAAGTTTTATGAACATTTTAAATATTATTTATATAAAATTTCTTAAAGCTAATGAAGATTTCCAGAAGCTGTGTTGAAAGTTCCTTTTTATAATATTAATGAAATATTAATGAAATATATCATAAACTTTTCATTCCTTAAATGAAACTTATAAGGATGCTAGAATAAAACTAATAAAATTAATAAAAAGGCTAGCCTTGGCTATCCTGAAAAGAATAAGAAAACAAAGAAAGTTCTCCATTGAAAAAATTATGAACATTTTTCATAAAATTTATGAAACTTTTTATATAATGTATGAAGCATTTTCATACAACTTATATAAGTTTTATGAATATTTTAAATATTATTTATATAAAATTTCTTTGAGCTACTGAAAAATTTCAGAAGCTGCATGGAAAATTAACTTATTCTACTATTAAAGAAATATTTCATAAACTTTTTATTTATTAAATGAAACTTATGAGGATGTTAGAATAAAATTAATAAGGAAGGCTAGCCAAGAGATACTGAAAAGAATAAAAAAACATAGAAAGCTCTTTATTGAACTTGTAAAAAATTTATGAATATTTTTCATAAACTTTTTGATACATTTTTATGCAATGTATGAAACATTTTCATAAAACTTACGCAAGTTTCTTGAAAGTTTTAAATATTATTTATATAAAATTTCTTAAAGCTACTGAAAAATTTCTAATGCTGAATGGACAATTTACTTATTCTAATATTAATGAAATATTTCATAAAATTTT
This sequence comes from Pegoplata infirma, assembly GCA_963921195.1. Taxonomy (NCBI): domain Eukaryota; kingdom Metazoa; phylum Arthropoda; class Insecta; order Diptera; family Anthomyiidae; genus Pegoplata; species Pegoplata infirma. The sequence continues at coordinate 42,672,864 of OY992538.1, forward strand.
CACTCCTTAAATGAAACTTATAAGAATGTGAAGAAACTTATGAAACTTATAAGAATGAAAAGGAAAACATTGAAAATTTTTGATTAAACTTGTAAAAAAATTTTAAAAAATGTATGAACATTTTTCATAAAATTTATGAAACTTTTTTATACAATGTATGAAACATTTTCATAAAACTTATGTAAGTTTTATAAAGATTTTAAATATAATTTATATAAAATTTCTTAAAGCTACTGAAAAATTTTAGAAGCTGCATTGAAAATTTACTTATTCTAATATTAATGAAATATTTCTTAAAATTTTTATTCCTTAAATGAAACTTATAAGAATGTAATAATGAAACCAATAAGGAGGATTAGCCAAGTGATACTGAAACGAAAAAAAAAAAACATTAAAGTTTTTCATAAAACTTGTAAAAAAAAAATTATTAAATTTATGAAACTTTTTCATACAATGTCTGAAAGATTTTCATACAACTTATGTTTGTTTTATGAATATTTCAAATATTATTTATATAAAATTGAAAAGTTTCAGAAGCTGCTTGGAAATTTTCCTTATTCTAATATTGATGAAATATTTCCTAAATTTTTCATTCCTTAATTGAAATTTATAAAGATGTTAGAATATAAAGAATAAGGAAGGTTAACGAAGTGATACTGAAAGGTTTTCGTTAAATTTGTAAAAAATTTAAAAAAAATGTATGAAATTTTTTCATAAAATATATGAAACTTTTTTAAAAAAGTTTTATACAATTTTTATAAAACTTATGTAAGTTTTATGAAAATTTTAAATATTTCTTAAAGCTATTGAAAATTTTTTATGTAAAATGTTCTTATTCTAATATAAATGAAATATTTCATAAACTTTTCATTGATTAAATGAAACTTGTAAAAATGAAATTAATAAGGGTGCAATTTTTCGACAAAGTTTTATAAAAATTTAAAAAAAAAAACTGAAAGTAAAAAAAATATTTGGTTGTCAAAATCAGATTGTAAGTGTTGCAGCCTCGATTCGGTTGTAGTAACCGTATGGTTGCTGTAGTAATCGAAATGTGGTTGTGACAACTAAAATTTGAAATTCACTAACTTTATGAAAAACAATGAATTCTTTTATTCCCTTTGATTTTATAATTTGTACATAAATTTGTTGTGTATCACTTGGAATACCTTCTTAGCTAAATTTTCATTATGCATTATTTTTAAGTGTATAATTTGTATATAAATTACTTTTTGTTTAATACATTTTATCAAAAAAAGTGTATTATATGCTGATTGTTTATATACATAACTGCAATCAATATTGTATTGTATAATTTTGTGATTTGGCAACAACATTTTAAATGGTCGAATGAAAGGTAATTTTATTAAAATTGAAAATTTTAACACAAAAATGGTTTTACAATTAAGGAAAATAAGAATTAATATTTTTTTTTTGAATTTGAAATTTAAATTTGTTAATAAAAACTCAAAAAGATCCTTCTGAGTTTTTAAGATTTTTTAGGATTTTTTCTAAATTTCTCTTATCTTGTGTTTGACTCCAAATTCTCATTATGTCTATTTACATACGAATATAAGACTTTTTGTTTTGCCACTAACGATTGTCAATTTGCTAAATACTCTTGACAATGGAATTTGACAAATTTCGAAACACGTGTCGAGTAAGTTTAGCAAAACGACCATACCAATCGATTTAAAACAAACAAACAAACTTTATAAATAGTTTCTTGAAAATTGCTACTTTGACAATATCATCGTAATAATTAGTAAAAAAACGTGACCTCGAGCTGGAGTAATCTTTCTCAATACAATTTTTAGGTTTAAATAAAAAATTGTTGCATGCATTGCACACAAAAATTTTTTTTTTTATGAACAAATTCATACAGTTTATTAACTTTTTCATAATATTTATAAACTTATTCATAGTATTTATGAAAAATGTTAAATAGTTCCTAAATTTAACATATTATGATTTATTCATAAATGCTATGAAAAAGTTTATAAATATTCAGCCTTACCACAAGAAAATAAAATAAATTTAAAATGAGCTTTTAATTTTATTTCCATACAAATTGTTTTTGTTTTTAAAATCGACTTTAAAAAAATGTATAGAAAATTTGAAATAAAGTTAATAAATTGTATGAATTTGTTCATAAATACTATGAAAGTCGTTCATTGCAAAAATTTTTTTTGTGTGAGTCCACATGTGGAGGTCCGCCCTTGCGGATAATAAGTCAAACAATATCATCTTTATGATACTGTGTGAAATATTATCCACTTTTGGGAAGCATAGCTGAGTGCTACATGACGCGTCACAGGTTGCGGATAGTGGTACGGCCCGTAGATATGCGGGGTAGCTGCTACTAGCAGTCGCGGACAGTCAGCGGTTACAAGAGGAGAGTCTCGGTGGGACTTTCGAGTTCCCAACAAATACCGAGTTGCCAATGATCCTTGTGATGTCATGGCGAGTAATTGGCGCCATTAAATAACCAATCCCAAAAGCATATCTGGAGGCTCCAACCGGCAGTCCCGGTACCGGACTCGGTTGATATCGGCTAATCACCGATACAATCTAAATTTAAACTGATTACTGAAACCACAGAAAATGAAAACCAAAATGATGCTGCTAAGCAACATGTAGGTTACAAAAACAGAGATAGAAAAGTTTGGATGTCTGATCGAACTTGGAGTATAATTGAGGAAAGAAAAGAACTAAAATCAAAATTAAACAACGCTAAAACTCGATCTGCAAAACAAAACTTGCAAAGTCAGTATAGTACTATAGATCGACAAGTAAAGAAAAGTGCTCGACAGGATAAACGAAAATGGGCGGAAAACTTAGCCAATGAAGCTCAATCTGCAGCTGAAACACATAGATCAAGGGATCTATATAGAATAACAAAACAGCTCACTAGCCGATCATATATCGCTGGTCACCTTTTAAAAGATAATAATGGCGTACCGGTTACGTCTAAGGAAGAGCAACTGAAAATTTGGACTGATTATTATAACAATATGCTCTCAAAAACACCTACAGCCTCTGAATGGAACTGCCAATGCGAAAATCATGAAGAAAGCACTGATATAGATGTGAGTTGTCCCAACATTACAGAAGTTGAAAATGCAATAAAGTCCCTCAAGAACAATAAAGCAGCTGGTATTGACTCCATACCTCCAGAACTTCTAAAAGTCGACCCTTTCACTAGTGCACTTATCATTAAACCGATCGTTGATGCCTTTTGGAATCTAAAGTGTTTGCCATCCGAGCTTAAAGAAGGTGTTATTATCAAACTTCCCAAAAAAGGGGACCTTTCAAAATGCAAAAACTGGAGAGGAATAACGCTTCTAAGTCTGATCAACAAAACCATAACACGCATCATCTACACGAGGTTGTCACCTACATTTATGAACGACCTAAGATGTGAACAAGCTGGCTTTAGACCTGGCCGCTCCTGTGTGGACCAACTAAATAGTCTCCGGGTAATCGTAGAGCAATCTGTTGAATGGCGCTCACCACTATACTTAGCCTTCATAGATTTTGAAAAAGCCTTTGACACCCTTAACCATCATGCTATATGGAAAATACTTAAGTGTAGAGGTGTGCCGGAAAAGATAATTGAACTTATCAAAGAGCTTTATGATTCTGCCTGTTGTCGAGTCTTGCACGAAGGTCAACTGGGTGAAAATCTTCCAATAAACGTTGGTGTACGACAAGGCTGCATTTTATCACCACTCCTATTTAATATCGTTCTAGATACAGTGATGCGACAGGCAACGACTATGAGAAGAGGTATTACGTGGGGCATACAGGGTAGATTAGAAGATTTGGACTTTGCAGACGACATATGCTTACTTTCACATAACTTTGAAGATATGTCGACCAAACTTAAATTGATTTATGAACTGGGAATGAAAGTCGGTTTAAAGATCAACTTTGCAAAAACAAAAGTAATGCGAATTAACACCAACAATACAACAAAGCTCAAAATAAATGAAAATGAATTAGAAGATGTAAGCAGCTTTTGTTACTTAGGAAGCATAATTTCGACCTCTGGAGGATCTGATGACGATATCAAAAGTCGTATAAATAAGGCTAAGCAGGCATTTGGAGCTCTACAACCAGTATGGAGATCCTCTCAGTATTCAATAAAAACAAAATTACGACTTTTTTCCTCAAATGTAACATCCACCCTTCTATATGGTTGTGAATCCTGGAACACTTCTCAACGCCAGATTAACAGCCTGCAGGTTTTTGTCAATAAATCCCTAAGAAGAATCCTTCACATTTTTTGGCCAGCAACAATATCAAACACTGAGCTGTGGAGAAGGACAAACCAGATACCTGTTCAAAGTGAAATCCTCAAGAGAAAATGGAATTGGTTGGGTCATATCTTAAGAAGACCACAAGAAGATATTGCACGAATGGCAATTGACTGGAATCTACAAGGCAGTAGGCGACCAGGAAGGCCATATCATACTTGGAGAAGGATGCTTGAAAGTGAAATACAATCAACTCGAAAAAGCTGGCGTGAAATAAAAAATTTGGCAGAAGACAGATCAGAATGGAAGAAGTTTGTTGTGGCCCTATGTTCCTCCCTAGGATAAAATATATATATATACATGTGGAGGCTATTAATTTATTGCACCAAACCGAATTTTAATTTATTTCTTGTTTAAATTCCATTAAAAATTTTTAAAATCTTAAAAAAATACTTCATTAAGCTATTTAAAATTTATGATTTTCACCCTCATACATTCTATTGTGCCAAATTATAAATTTCATTCATATCTTCTGTAAAAATTTTAAATATTTTACAAAAATTTGTTCTAACAATATCTATTTAAAAGGTCAAAATTTAGATAAACTTAAAACAAATTCAATGAAATTAATAAAAATTTTAAAAAAATAAATATGAAATTTAACTGTATTTGCTAACACCAAGAAAAGGTCAACAAGTAGATAAATTATTTAATGAAATTAAGTTTAAAATTCTAAACAAATTTTAATTGAATTTGTTTTTCTTTTTTGCTTCCAATATTTCTTAATGATCTAAACTTTTATAATTTTCGGTTTTTTGTGTGTGTGTGTGTGTTTTAGTAGTTTTTAAGAAATTGCGAAATTTTTGAAACATTTTAAAAATATTCTTCATGTTGTTAATCTTATAAATAAACAAAATGTATAAGTTTTTAATATTCTGTTGCTGTTTCTGTTTCTTATTCAGTTTTTGTTGGTTTTTTTTAAATTGTTAGATAAGCGTTCATACATTTCACATATTTAGAAAAATGGATTTATCCATTTAAGAAAAATAAATATTAAAAGAAAACAACACCAGCACGTTCATTTCGATGATCTGTTGTTATTTTTATAATTAATTTTCTTTATTTACTAAAAAGATTAACGCGTGCCAGCATGAATGAATCTTGTGTACACTATTTCCAGATTTATTTAAAATTATCTGGAAATTTCATAACTTTTGTTAAAACTGAGAACAGTTTGTTTAATTTTCAACTATTTTCAAGTCAAATTACACAATGTGTTTTAATGTTTCCAATTTATAGTAGACCTTTTGGACCTTCAAAATGGTACAAAACCCAGTATTTCTCATGTAACTTGCGAAATATATGGAATAGTATGTCTGGAAATGATTCTCCAAAATATGCTGAAGATCCCTCAGTAAGGTTGAAACAGTTCTGTACGGATGTACTATACTCAAAATAATAACTCTGTAAAATACTCTGTAAAATGACCGTAATCTCAATTCTACAGATATTTGACAGAGTTTTCTGTCAAAATACAGATTTAAAGAAAATACTTTGTATTTTGTTGTGACAAAAAAACAAAGTTTCATCTGTTATATTACTTTTAACTTTGTTATCTTAATTTTACAAATAATTAACAGAGTTTTCTGCTAAAATACAGATTTAAGCGAAATACTCTGTATTTTTTTATAACCAAAAAACCATGTTTTATCTGTATTTTTACTATGTAATCTTAATTTTATAGTTAAAAACAGAGTTTTCTGTGAAAACACCGATTTTTTTTTTTTGAGAAAATGTTAAAAAAGTACCAAACATTTTTTTCAAAAATTTTATAAAATTTTTGCAAAATAACATATATTTTACTTAACTCTGTAAATTTACAGAGTTTTTTCTGTAAAATTTTGTTTGCATCAAATGCAGTTTACAAATATATGTAAATTTACAGAGTTTTTCTTCACTCAAAAATTATGTTAGTAAAATCAACTGAAAATGTCAGTTAAAATAACTAACTTGTAGGTTGTTTTGGGGTCAACTACTTTTTTTTAGTTAAATCAACTTACAATGTTAGTTATTTTAACTGACAAAAAACAACTGACTTATATAGTAAAAACTACTTACATTTGTAGTCAAAACAATTAAAATGTAGTAAAAAATAAAATAATCGATATATAATTTTTTTTTTCGAAAACTTGAAGACCAAATTTTTTAAATTTTTTAAAAAAAAAAAAAAAAAAAAAAATTGGGAAAAATAAAAAAAACGAAAATTAATTTTTATTTTTTGGAAAAAAACTTTGAAAATTTTTCAGAGATATTAAAATAAAATTAACTACTTTAAATAACTGTTACCACATCACAGTACTTTTTTGTTAGTTGTTCAAAAAAACGACTTAAAATAACTAACAGAAATAGTTGTTTGATAGTAGTATTTTTTATACAAAAACAACTGACTTTGTAGTTCAACAACTAACTACTGTAAAATATACAAACAACTAACATCTAGTAACTTACAAAATTTTCTGAGTGTTGGCTAAATGGTGGTTTATTTAACCAATATTTTACTAGGAACTCTGTAAATTAACAGTTTTTGTTGTCAAAATCATTTTACACAGTTTATAAAATGATTAACTTTTCTAAGCAATAAATAAATCATCTATGAGAATATCATAAATAGAATTTTGAAGCCTCAAACTAGAATAATTTACTAAACGAATGAATCTTGTCAAAATTTATTTAAAATTATCTTTGAATTCTATAACTTTTGGTAATAATATTTTAATAACAAAAATTAGATCAGTTTGGGTAAATTTCAACTAATTTTAAGTAAAATTACACAACTTGTTTTAATTGACCCACTTTATGCGTGGTAGAAAACTGATCTCATTTCAATTAGAAAGTAGTTAAGATTTTGAAAACAAATTAGGGAGATTTTTAAAATATTTTATTCAATTTTTAAAATCGGGTAAAAACGGGATATTTTTTAGTTCTTTGAGGATTTTTTACATTTCTTCAGAAGAAACTTCATAAACATTTTATACAGGTCGAAAGGTTTTTTTTTTTAAATGGGTTTGGCGACATTCCTGCTAGTTTGGCTTTTATACGGATTTCCCCGAAGTACCATTTTTTTCATAAGTTGGCAACCCTTTTTTATACCCTCCAACCACAGTATGGGCACAGACTAAATACAGACTCGACAGTAGAGTTTTATAAGAAAAAATGGGGAAAAACTAAGCGATTTTAGGAGAAAACACAGCGGTTTTTAGTCCGTTTTACGCTAACATGGCAACACTTTCTACGACTTAGGAGTGAGTGAAACAACAAAAACCGATCTGCCATCCATTTTTCTAATGGCGCGTTATATCAGTTTTCTCTTTCTAACCTAATTCGTAGAATAATTTGAAAAAATTAACCATATGGTTCAAGAATACTTTTTTGACACCTGTCACTTATGTCGAGTCTGTATTAGTCTGTGGTATGGAGGTATACTCACTTGGTCATTCCATTTGTAACGCATCGAAATATCGGTCGGGGACCCCAAAAAGTATACTTATTATTGATCCATGATCGATTCTAAGACATTCTATGAATGTCCGTCTGTCCGTTCGTCCGTCCGTATGTCTGTAGATAACACAATGCAGTCCAAAATAAAACAGCTAGACTCCTGAAGTTTGGCACAGATATATCTCATGTTCATAGGCAGGTTAAGTTCGCGAATGGGCAAAATCGGCACAGGGGGAAAAAGTTCTCCCTTGAAGAACTGAACCAACCTCTGAAAAAATACCCTTTTTATACCCTCCAACCACAGTATGGGGGTATACTCAACTTTGTCATTCCGTTTGTAACGCATCGAAATATCGGTAGGGGACCCCATAAAGTACACAGAAAGAAATAAAAAAAAAATTTGAGTAAATTTTTAATACTATTGAGTAAAAAATTACTCAATTTTCCACCAGTAAACGATTTAATAGTATTGAGTAAATTTTTAATAAAAATTTATTAAATGTTTGCCAAAAAAATTTGAGTAAATTTTTAATTGACACTATTAAGTGCAGGAACAGAACAAGAATCACACCCTTTTAAAAACAGAACAAGTTTTATTTCACATCGGCGCACAGTGATTCGTTTCATTGGCAAAAATCAAAAAAAGAAGTATGTCTTCAATGTTGATGATTTTTTGTATTTTTATAGTTTAATAGTAAACTAAAAAAAATATGTGCTTTTCTGATTTTTAAGAAGTCATATGTTGCCACAAGAGGGCGCTAAAGTATGGAAATTTTACGCTATTGTGTGTAAACAAAAAAATTGAATTTTATAGGTTTACAAAAATAATTATAAAAAATCGAATTTTAAAAAAATCAACTAACTTTTTTTTGCAAAAGTTACTTAGATATATTTGCTAAAAGTTGTATTTTCAATTTTTGTGAATTAATCTTAAAATACATTTTTGTATTGCTCTGAAATCTGTATTTTTTCTACAGAATCCCCAAAAATTGACAAATTTTGATGGAGTCCATAAAAAAAGTTCGTGAGTCAAAAAATTATTTTTTTTGCTTTTTCGATAGTTTGGACTATGGTTTATAAGGCAAAACAATAAAAATAACTAAGTTTTTGTCTGAAGTTGGAAAAAAGTTAGGTTTTGTATGTGTCTTTATTTTATTTTTTTCAAAAGCTATATTATTAATGGAAAAAATATTAGAAAAAAATCCAATATTAAGTATTTTTTTTTTAACACATTGATACATTATATAGCATACAGTAAAAGTATAACAAAAAAATCAAAAAGAATATGCCGTACGTGGGCCGTTTTGCTTTAAAAGTTATCTATGACTTTTATTAAAATCCCCAAAATCCCCAAATTTTAATGGCCTTCATAAAAAAAGTTCGTGAATAAAATTTTTTTGTTTTTCATTTTTTTTGTAGCTTTAACTATGTTTTATAAGATCAAAAAATAAAAATAACTAAGTTTTTTTTTTAAGTTGAAAAAAAAATTTTTAAAAAAAAATCTAAAATTGGATTATTTTTTTTTTTTATTTATTTTATTTACTGTAAATAAATTTAAAAAATACATCAACATTTTAGTGTTTTTTTATATAAAGGGATTTATTGTATTGTATACCATAAATTTATAGTAAATAATTCGATAAAATAAGTATACAGAGGGCCATTTTGCTTTAAAACCAGTATTTGATTTTCGTTGGTATCCCAAATCAAAACCAATTTTTTTTTTGAGATACATAAAAAAAGTTCGTACTTAGAAATTGTTTTTTATTGATTTTTTAAACATCCTGGACTGTTTTCTATACGATCAAATGATAAAAATAACTAAGTTTTTGAAAAAAACGAAAAAAAAAAATAAAAAATTTAAGTACCAAAAAAAAAAATTTTTTTTTTTTTGAGTTTTTTGTTATTAACGGGGTATATACTTAGGAATAAAGCAAATATTAAACGAGTTTACTTAAAACTTATTTTGAATAAATTTATTTTGGTAATGCAATAGGAAATAAGTGTTGCGAATGTTTGGTTTTTGCAGCTAATATGTATTTTTATATTTTTGACTATATTTAAAAAAAGGATATATTAACAGCTTTTTTGTTACCGCAAGCAACTCAACGAAATTTGGCACACTTATTAACGCCATTTGATCTAATCTATATTAAAAATTTGATAGCAATTGAAACATTTTTAAAATAGTTACAGCGATTTAAAGAAAAAGGATATTTGGCAGCCACGCGAGTCCTTGCTCAGATTAAAATACAAATGTTGTACGTCGATAGTTATCTAAATTTCTAAGACAATAACTAAGTTTAGTAATTTTATATCAAGTTTTGTGGCTAAAACTCCCCTTTTAAATTTCAGGATATACGACAGGTACAAATGTCCTTCGACCGATTTGCTCAAAATTTTAATTTTTTTTCTACTAATTAATTTTGTGCTTGCGTACCAAATTTGGAAAATCGTTGTCAACTCTTTCTATTTTATTTTTGTGATTAAACTAAATTAACACTTTATTGCAGTTTTTAAAAAGGATGTGTAAATAACTTTTGTTTTACAAAACCGATTTCAGCGAAATTTGGCACACACATTAACATCACTTATTCAAATTTTTACAAAAAATTTTAAGGGTATCAAGTAATTTTTGAGCGATTTACAATATTTTTAAGAAAAAGGATATATGGCAGCCACACGAGTCCTTGCTTCAATCAAGAAAAAAATTTACACATAAAATACTATATCAAAATTGGTAACATTGACAAAGTTTGGGAATTTTGTGACCATTTTTGTAGTTTTAATCACATATTTAAATTTCAGGATATATGGGGGGTAGGCGTGTCCTTGCTCCGATTTTTCCAAAAACTCGTTTTTTTCTTGATTAGATAATTTAATGCTTGTGTACTAAATTTCAGAAATCTGCGACCAATATTCTATTTTTGCCCACTCGATATATGGGAACGAATCACTGTGCGGCGCCGGCCACCGGTTTAATCTGCCAAACCGTATGGAAAAAGTCGTGCCGGGCTTATTCTGTTTCTACTCTAAAAAAAAACAAAGTTTAAAAGAATTTCATATTTCTTTTACAAAAAAAAAACATGTTTTTTCAAACTTTACCAAATATATTTTTGTCTTAAAGACATAAAAAATTTTTATAAATATGATTACAAACTTTCATGTATATATACAAAAAACTATAAACTAAACGAGAATTAAAAAAACTAAGAAAATTCCAAAAAAAAATTAAAAAAGCTATTAAATTCTTATTAAATTATTTACTCAATTTGTTTTTAAATTTTTGAGTAAATTTTTAATTGCGTCAATTAAAAAATTACTCAAAACTTTTTTTAAATTTAAACAAGTGATTACTCAAATTGTTTTTCCCCATATTTTTTTCTGTGTATGTATATTATTGATCTATGATCGATTCTAAGACGTTCTGTGAATATTTGTCTGTTTGTTCTTCCGTCCGTCCGTCCGTGCGTCCGTCTGTCTGTAGATAACACAATGCAGTCCAAAATAAAACAGCTCGACTCCTGAAGTTTGGCACAAATATGTCTCATGGTCATAGGCACACAGAAAAAAATATGGGGAAAAACAATTTGAGTAATTACTTGTTTAAATTTAAAAAAAGTTTTGAGTAATTTTTTAATTGACGCAATTAAAAATTTACTCAAAAATTTAAAAACAAATTGAGTAAATAGTTTAATAAGAATTTAATAGCTTTTTTAATTTTTTTTTGAGTTTTCTTAGTTTTTTTAATTCTCGTTTAGTTTATAGTTTTTTGTATATATACACGAAAGTTTGTAATCATAAAAATATATTTGGTAAAGTTTGAAAAAACATGTTTTTTTTCTTTGTAAAAAAATATGAAATTTTTTTAAACTTTGTTTTTTTTAGAGTAGAAACAGAATAAGCCCGGCACGACTTTTTCAATACGGTTTGGCAGATTAAACCGGTGGCCGGCGCCGATGTGAAATTAAACTTGTTCTGTTTTTAAAAGGTGGTGCTTCTTGTTCTGTTCCTGCACTTAATAGTGTCAATTAAAAATTTACTCAAATTTTTTTGGCAAACATTTAATAAATTTTTATTAAAAATTTACTCAATACTATTAAATCGTTTACTGGTGGAAAATTGAGTAATTTTTTACTCAATAGTATTAAAAATTTACTCAATTTTTTTTTTATTTCTTTCTGTGCAGTTTAAGTTCGCGAATGGGCAAAATCGACCCTGGGGGAAAAAGTTCCCCCTTGAAAAACTGAACCAACCTCTAAAAAATACACTTTTTTTACATGTTTTTTGTATTTTTGTTAAATAAATGAAACATTTGATATATTTATCGCGATGGGAAGGTGCTCTCAATGTTCCCCCCCCTGATCACCACCCCCCAAACAAAATGAACCTGACAAAAATTGTTTTTTTTAATTTTTTATACATTTTGGAGGGTATAAAGATTCGGCACAGCCGAATTTAACGCTCACTTGTTTTATATTTTTTTTTTGTATTTTTGTTAAATAAATGAAACATTTTGTATATTTATCGCGATGGGAATGTGCTCTCAATGTAAAACCAAAAAAAACGCCTCTAACAAATTTTTTTTTTTTTAATTTTTTATACATTTTGGAGGGTATAAAAGATTTGGCACAGCCGAATGTAACACTCTCACTTGTTAAATTTGAGATTTGGAAGAAGAACAAGCAGGTTACTATTTTTTTCTCTCGTGATTCCAATATGCAAGTATCAGGACAATCGGTGGGTGTCCTTTGAAAGACCTCCTTTGTTAGTTCTTAATATGTAAAATTGTAAATGGTGTAAGGCCTAGGATATTGAATCATTTTTATAGTAAATATACATGTACTTAAAAAAAAATTTGAAAATATCTAAAATCTCCTATGTATATGAATTTAATAATCTCCTATATTATAAATATAGCGTTCATTACGTGTTTTGTATACCCTACTCTACACTTTTTACAGATGTAATTCGTAAAAGATCAATTCTAATTCGAAGATTCCATTTGTAATTCGAAAATTCCATTTGTAATTCGAAGTTTCTACTTGTAATTCGAAGATTCTATTTGTAATTTGATGATTATATTTGTAATTCTAAGATTCCATTTGTAATTCGAAGATTCCCATTTTTACCAATATTTGACAGTTTTTCTTGTTTTTTAACAAACAAATTTGGATCGAAATTTAAATTTTTTTGGAATTTTACAATTTTTTTTTGTAATTTTACAAATTTCCAAGATAGTTTTACAAAAAAAATCTAGTAAATTCACGAGAATTCCTTGTAATTTTAAGTGCGTAAAAAGCTTGTAAAATTACTAGGAATACTCGTAAAATAGTAGGTAGCAAAAAATCTAGTAAAGTTACGAAACCTTCTTGTAGATTTTATCGTGTCAAAAAATTTGTAAATTTACAATTTCATTGGTAAAAACCTTGTTAAATTACAAAATTTTTAGGAAAAAATATTGTAAAATTACTAGGAATTTTTGTCAAGTAGGAGCAAAAAAGTAACAAATTTTTCTTGTAATTTTACAAGGTTTCTTTTGAGTGTATATAAAAGTGACAGGTCCTGGGATAGGCTCACTCTAAAATAATTTCAGTTTCCTACTATAAATTGGGTAAATTTACACAAAATGTGTAGTTGTACCAAAAAATTATTGGAAATTTACACATTTATAGTAGTATATTATTTGAATTTGTTGAAATTTACCCAATTTATAGTAGGAAACTGGACTCATTTGTTTAGAGTGCTGTTAAGCATTTCCTGTAGGAAAATCTTTATTGGGCCCTATGCAAATTTAGTGGATGGTAATTTATCATGGTTTAATTTAAGCTTAGTGGCGTCCAGATTGAGTAAATATTAAATGTGCTATGAGGGTTGAAAATTTAAAATAATATTGGATCATTATTTTAAAATTTTTTTATTTGAGCTTAAGCAATATCGACTTAAAACTATTTTTAAAAATTTTCTAAGAAAGGCCTTTCTATAATTATACCCTACACCACTCTGAGGTACAGGGTATAATGACTGATGTTTGTAACTACCCGAAATATTGGTCCTAGACCCACCTTTAAGCATACCGATCGACTCAGAATTACTCAGTCCCCCATATGAAAATTTCGACCGATATTTCGTTAAATCGGTCTATTGGCCAAAAAAATAATCAAATTCCACTAAAATTTGATCTGTGTGTGTTTTCTACACTTAATAAAGATCTAACAAAAGATAGGTTCAAACGGTCCATGTTTAGGTTTGGGACCCATTTTCCGGAAAACACTGGTGTAGGGTATCATATGGTCGGTCTTGACCGACTATAACTTTCTTACTTGTTTTAATTTTCATTTCGTCGCTCATAGCCCATTTAATATTTACTCAATCTGGACGCCATTAAGCTTAAATTAAAGCTTAATAAATTAAAATAGTTGTTTGCCAATAATTAGGTCTATTATTTTTAACTTTGTCGTTAACGAATTACATTGGCGGCTACTGTATTTACTTTCTACCGTTCCGTGTTGTATGTATAATTGCAAAGTCTAGCAACACGCATCAAAAAAAAAAAAAAAAAAAAAATTGTGTACATTTTTATGCGTCATTTGAAAACATGTCATTAAATGGTTATTTTTGTTTTTAATTCAATTTCAGGCGTTTTGTAAATTATTTTTGACATTTCACTCACTTTGCCAATGGTTAAGAAGAACATTATCAGCACCATCATAGAACCACATGTTAACACCCCATTTCACACAATATGTTCCGTAAATTTTAAAGTTGATTTTTTCATTCATAGTATTTGAATTTTTATGTTTTCACTATTTTTGTGTTCATGTGATTCATGACTGGTATGTCATTTAAACAATTTCATCTGCATATTTTCATACATAAAAATATTTATTCTTTTTTTGTTTATTTCTCTATGTGGTATAAATTTCTTCTACAATAATTTAGTTTTAGTTTTTTTTTTTTTTTTTTTGTTCAAAAGTTTAATTTCAGACCTTGAACTTGTCTGCAATCACCCATACGCTGTTCAACGTCGCCTCAATTCGTGTGAACATTTATTGTTTGTTTGAGTTTAATGATGGGATAATTTTCTTGTACATAAATAACTACCGTTATTAGATATTGTTGGAAATTATTCGAATTTTATTCGTTTCAAAATAACTGGGTTTAAAAAAAAAATTTTTTTTTGATTTTGAGATTGAGATGAGGATGACCCATGTTTAGATTTATATTCTTTACAGACATTCCGGACCATAATAATTTCTGGAATTTGAAATTTTTAGTTTTGATTAATATTTTAATTGGTTTAACAAAAGTCTGCAATTAAAACAATTATTTTTGCAATTTATTCAATTAAAAATTTTATCAATTCTAAAAATTCCTTTACTGGTGTAAGAAATTGTCAATTGTATTTCAGAAATTTTCAATTGTTTTACGAAGGTTAGTTTCTGAAATACAATTGAAAATTTCTGAGATAAAATTAATAATTTCTGAAATACAGGTGATAAGTTCTGAAATACAGTTGATAAATTCTGAAATACAGTTGATAAATTCTGAAATACAATTGATAATTTATGAAATACAATTGAAGGGGTTACTGCAAAAACTTGATAAGCAACATTTTACTTTTTGGTGTTTATTGCCTTTTACTGATGTTCCATTGAAAGATTTTTGGCGGAAATCTTGCTTAAACCCTTCGTACAAGTATCTTGAGAATGAAAGTTCTGCAAAAGTTAAATTTTCTACAATATTTTAAAATGTTTAAGGCAAAACACACCATAAAATGAAATGTTGCTTATCGAGTTTTTACAATAAGCCCTTCAATTGATTAATTCTGAAATACAATTGATAACTTCTGAAATACAATTGATAATACGGTGCTACAGTGAAAAAATACTTCCGATGTGACATGGTATAGTTGTTGGTTTTGTCGAGTAGATCACAAAAATGCCCATTAAACTTGCCAGACACCCTCAAATTTTAGAGTTATCAAAAACGTTTTTTCGGGAGTTTGCTCACTAAACCTTGTGTAGTTCAGAAAATGTTCAACCGATTTTAAATTTTTAAACTGTTTTGTATAGAAGTATGATAGGGCTTTCCATGTGTGTGAATTGGTCTACACATATAAGAAAGATATCTATTGTTTTTTTCTAAAATATCAAATTTTTTTTGTTATTTTTTGATAATTTTTTGAGTTTATTGATTTTTTCTGCTATAGTTCGTTTAACAACATTTATATTTATAAACGTATTCTTAAGAAATTTTTTTTCTGAATACGATGGGTTTTATCCTAAAAAAATTAGATAACAATTGACAGAGTTGTGATAATTTTTCTAAAAAAGAAAATTAAGATTTTGCAGGAAATTGCCATTCAGACAACCCAGGCAAAACAAAGAAATTATCAAAAGAGGTCATGTACGATATTTTTTAAGGTTTTTCTGGAATCTGGCCTTTAAATGGCTCTATCGCGTCAGGTTTTGAGATATTTAACATAAATTGATATATCAAAAACTTAATAAGATAGCACAATTTGAAGGTCAAATTCGAATTCAGGGGGGCAAAAACTCTTAAAATAATGATGCGTGACCTCTCATTATGTTCGTTTATTTTTTTTGCCTGGGTTATCTGAACGGCGATTTCCTGCAAAATCGTAATTTTCTTTTTTAAAAAAATTATCACAACTCTGCAAATTGTTATTCGATTTCTTCGGGATAAAATTCAGAATTAAAATTTCTTTAAAAATACGTTTATAAATATAAAGGTTGTTAAACGAACTATCCCAGCAAAAAACAATCGAGATTGTGGAAGCAGTTCATAATTTTTCTGGCATACACAAGCGCTTCGTCTTCAGCACATAGATATTTCTGCCTTACAGTAGTGCATACTAGATGCACTACTGTAAGGCAGAGATAGAAATATAAATTTTTCGGTAAATTACGAATGTAAACAGACATTTTTAAATACATTCGCTTACAGTAGTGCATCTAGTATGCACTACCGTAAGGCAGAGAGAAAAAACTATGAATTATACGACGACTTACGAGCATCAAACAGCAAAACGAAAATTTGGATGACGCAATAAAAAAATACAATTTTAATTCAGTTGATATTTTGCGTTTTTGTGAACAGACGTGTACGCATGTGCAAAAGTGAAAACAAAAGTTTCGACTACACACTATTCAGACATTAAAACTGTAGTGTTATTTGTGTGCCTACGACGAGCACTTCCTTCATACAAACTTTTCAGGCATGAAGACTTTAGTGATGGTAATACATTATTTTTGTGCTTTATTGGAGCAATGATTTCTGAGCATCCAATATGCTTACAAAAATGCACCTAGTAAGCTTCTAAGAAGGTATGATTTCATTACATTTTTATTGCGCTGAAATAAGCGCTCGGATGAAATGCTCTAAAGTGGGACATTGCGAACAATTATCATGCCATACGTAAGCACGTACCTGCTTACGGCGAAGCAGTAGTTTTTGGTGGGACGTGGCTTTGTGAGAATAGTCCCAAAAAAAATTTTTTTTTCCATAATTTTAAAATTTGAGGGTGTCTGGCAATCTTGATAGGAATTTTTGTGATCTTTTCGACGTGACCTACAACCTTAACTACCTCATTTCAAAAGCATGTTCGATTTTGTGTTTTTTGTAGCACAGTGTAATTGAAATAATTATTTTTGTAATTTAATCAAGTAGAAAATTATATCAATACTACAAATTCTTTATTGGTGTAAAATCAATTTGAAATTTGTAGTTTTGATAAAAATTTTAGATGATTTTACAAAAGTCTACAATTAAAACAATTATTTTTGTAATTTCATTTATTAAATTACACAGCTCAACATGAAAATGCGTATTGGATTCTGGTAAGTGATTTAGGTGATGTTTGTTGCGCTGATTCCAAATCTGCGACCCAAATATGTCTATCACGTCAGGATTTTGAGTTATTCGCGGTTAAAGTGCCGAAAAAGGCCATTTTTTACCCTTTTTGAAAGCTTATAATATAAGATCCTGACATCCCAGCAAAACTAAGATTACCAAATAAGGTATAAAATAAGGTATATGATCTCGTATTTTATACATTGCAGCATTGATGATTTTAACAGGCGATGAGACTCAAAGTAATGCATCCACATTATCACAAAGAATACCAGTAAGGTATAAAATAAGTCATAAATTTATAACGAAGAATACGAGTAAGGTGTAAAATATATGATATTTTATAGGTTACGAGTATATAATATATACTCGCTATATATATATAGTATATAATATAGCATACCAGAACGTAATATATAAGGTGTTACGAGTAGTGAAAAGTAATTTTGTATTAAATTTACTCACGTGATTGTAAGTGAGTGCAAGTAGATAAAATATGCTCGTGAGTGTGTGTCGTTAGAAATTTCTTGTCGTGATCCCATCTCTAGTTTAAACTTATGCATTTTTTTTATAAAAATAATTATTTTTATGTTATTGTAATGCATTATGCATCCAATTATAAATAATGCATTATTTCAAACTTTCAAATAATACATAATGTAACCAAATATAAGTCATCCGTGATTTAATGTTTAGAAATAATAAATATGAAATACATTTTTTCCAATAATCATGCATTACGTAGCAAATTATTAGTAATGCATTATTTTTCACTTTAAAATAATAAGTTGTCGAACAAATGTTTGGTAAGACATCCTCAAATAATGCTACAAATAAGGTATATACATTACCTGGTAATGTGTTATATAATCACTACCCATTACCAAAGTTTTGCTGGGATGCGATTGACTTGGTATCAAGCTTATTCAAAAGTATGTGATTTTCACTATACGACAAGATAAAATGTTCATGGAATTTAATTTTCTAAAATGGTAAAAAAAATCAATAACAAAAACCTTCCATTTTTTAAATATTTAGTTTATTTACACAGTGTTTTTTAACAAATTTCCATACAAATACACACGTAAATATTAGAATTAAAGCACTTGTGGCTAATAATTTTTTTACCATTACAAAAAATTAAATTCCAAGAAAATTTGATTTGGTCTTAAAGAGAAAATTACGCACTTTCGAATGAGCTTGATATCGAGTCATTCACATGTCAGAATCTTATTTTATAGGATCTGGAAAATGGCCAAAATGGGCCTTTTTTGACACTTTAACCGCGATTTTTTTAAAATTGTGACGTGATAGAAAAACTTGAGTGACCGTTTTGGAATCGGGAACCCAAAACCTATAAACTTTTTTTGGTTTCATTCAAAACGCAGCGATAAACCTCAGATTTGTAGAGCGGTGTTATTTATTAATACTGCAAACTCCTTTACTGGTGTAAAATCAATCAGTTTTTTAATTGTGTCAATTAATTTTTTAATTAAAAATCATTTTGAAACATATATTTTTACTTGCGGGTATTTCCATACAAATTAAAAAAGTGAACCTAAATAGTTTTTAACAAATTTCTTTAGTCGGTCTACTCGATTTAAATTTTCTTAAATGTTTTAATAATGTATATTTTTAAAAATTTTAATAAACGATTATTTTATTAATTGAACAATTTACAACAATAAAAGATTCGTTCTTTTAACAACACTAAACTGTAATTATACTTTGGTTAACATTATTTGAGGAAAGGGTTTGACCATAACTTTTGGCGCCCAATATCTGAAATGTTAGCACGCAAATCATTATTTTATTGTATCCTTCAATATGTAAGGATAATTTTACTTTGTACTCAATTACACAGCAATTTCTTTAATGCCCTGTACGTACGTAGTGATTATGAAATATCTAAGTTTGAGTCTTTTTGGAAATACTTTTTGACATCCCAGCAAAAACTTAATTAGCACTCAAATTTTAGGAATGAGTGCTTAATAAAATTCTATTGAGCCATAATCTACTCTAAGACATTCTATGAATGCCTGACCCTCCGTCCGTCTGTCTGTAGTTAACACGATGAAGTCCAAAATAAAATCGCTAGCCTCCTGAAGTTGAGCAGAAATATTTCTTATGTTCCTAGGCAGGTTAAGTTCGTAAATGGCCAAAATCGGACCAAGGGGAAAAAGTTTTCCTTTGAAGAACTACACCTACCTCTGAAAACACCCTGAATAAAAATTATCTTATTATCTTATTTGATCTGTTTATATCTATTCATATACAATCATATCTGATGGCAAATAATTATATCTGAACTGGTCAAAATCGAGATCTAATTATATCTCGGATTTGGTCAAAATTAGCACAAATTTGACACTTAATTATATCTGACAAGATACAATTATATTCAATGAGATGCAATCATATATTATCTGATCAGAGCAGATCAGATAAGATCAAGTCAAAATCATGGAAACCAATTGTATAAATTAAAATTTTAACGAGGGTCGTTTAAAATGAACCAATTTCACAAATTTGTATACAGCATTTGGAAAATCGAAACTTTAAAGTCACCATACATTTCACACTTCACATACATTTTTACTTTAACCGCCAAAAGCACCACGATGTCTTAGACTTAGGCTAAAAATTTGTATGAAGGAAATGTTTGATTTCTTATTCCCCTAGTAAAAATATTATGCTAATTTTACTGAATAGATCTAATTTGATCCGTAAAATGGTTGTATCAAATAATATCTAATTGTATTACTTTAGATCAAAAAAATATAAAAATTGATACAATTTGATCCTGAATTTGGTCAAATCTAATTAGATCAAATTGATCTTATAATATCAATTTTTATATAATTTGATGAGCAAAACCAAAATACGAATCTAATCATATATGGAGCAATATCTAACCATATAAAGTGGATCAACCGTATCAAGGTGATAGATAAAATTTTATATAAATTTATACGGAAGCATATTAACTCATATAAGATTGTATCAAATTATATATGATTAGACCAGAAAATTTTTACTTGGGTCTGCAAAATAAAACTTGTATAGCATTTTTTTTTTGAAAAAAAACGCATATTTTAAGAATTATGGCACTTAAAAGCTTTGTAGTGTTTTTAGGTCACTTTTGGGGTCAAAAGTTCAAATCGACTGACCTGTATGCAACCGAGAGATTCAGTTCTTACACAGATATTTTTATACCCTACACCACTCTGTGGTACAGGGTAGAATGAGTTTGTGCTGATGCTTGTAACTACCCGAAATATTGGTCTTAGACCTACCTTTAAGTATACCGATTGACTCAGAATTACTTTTTGCACGATACAGGTCGCAATTTTCAATCAATTGACTTGAAATTTCAAACTTAAACATCTTCTGGCCCAAGGACGAGCCTATTGATATTGGAGAAAATCGGATCATGTAAAGACCTAGCCCCCATACAAACGCTCTCTTTGGCTTAAATGACTCTAATAACCGTATTATAATAGATAACGCTTTGAAATTTAACATGTAATAACATTTTGTATGCACGAATAATCATCTTAAATTTCAAAGGAATCGACCCGATTCCTTCTGGTAGTCCCCATATAAACCACACTCCCGATATTCACATATTTCCCTCAAAATTCATAAAAATGCAAATATATGATAAAAAATTTATTTTTAGGTGTTAAACGTGTACTTTAGTAACCTAATCAAATCGGAATATAATTGGACCATTTTTGGACTTAGTCCCTTATATAACAATTTCGACCGATATTCGGTTAAATCGGTCAATTGGCAAAAAAAAAAAATAAACCAATTCCACTAAAATTTGTTCTGTATGTGTTTTCTACACTTAATAAAGATCTAACAAAAGGCAGATCCGATCGGTCCATGTTTGGACTTGGGACCCATTTTCCGGAAAACACTGGTGTAGGGTATCATATGGTCGGCCTTGACCGACTATAACTTTCTTACTTGTTTTTATTGCCAATCTACCAGAAACTGCAGGTGGAGCGAAAAAAAAATACTTTTGCACTCACGCAAGCTTCACATACACTCACATTGACTCACATTCACGAAACTTGAATTTATAAAAAAAAAATTCAAAAACGAAAATCTTTCAAACATTTTTTTTTGCTTTTTTCGGGACAAAATCTTAATTTAAGCCAAATTTTAAAATTTTTTTATTGCTTTTCCCGAGTAAAAATTTTTATATGATGCAATATATAATGATATGTAACACAATATATATTTATACGCAATTTGATCCGAATAATGGTGGATGTTTTTGCATTAAAAAAGATTAACTTGTATAAAATATGATTTGATTTCATCCGAGTTTTGTCCAGACATTTCCATACATTGGTGGATCTAATTAGATCTAATTGCATAAAAACATATAAAATCCTGGTGTTTTTTGGTTTGGGTTGAGATACACCACAGGTCAACGATACATTCATCAAACATATAATTTTCTAAAACAAAAAAAAAATGTTTGGGTACGCTTCGAACCAGATAGGTGATATACATAACCCTAACAAGGAAATGTTTAGGAACATTTTTAAAAGTTTCTTATACTTTGCCTAAAAAACTTTGAAAATTTTTGGTTAATTGGAAACATATATAGTTTTATATGGAACAGAATAAGCTATATATAATTTTATGTTAAATTATACAGAAAATCAAATTTTGTATTGACCCTCATATGATTTAATATAATTATATCAACCGTACACCTTTTAATCCGAATCATGATTAAATTATATATAACTACATATGACTGCATTTAAAAAATTTAGAAAATATCTCACGCGATGTATAGTCATATATGATTTATTATGTTTGCATCAAGTTATATATTGTTATATATCTTTATTTTTACTCGGGTTATTGGTATGAAAGGAAATATAAAGAGAAAATAAATCACGCTAACTCACGATCGACTCACGCATATTCACTCACCCAAAAATCCTAAGCAGCACACCCCTCTTCATTTTGAACTATAAAAATCGTTAACACGAAAATCCTAGCGGATCCTGTTTTCGAGTTATAGCTAAAGTGAACTGTCCAATTGATTTTGCTCTCCTGAATCCAAATCTCACATTCAATTTTTTTGTAGCACGTACCGTTTTCGCTGTTAAAAAGTAAAAAAAAAACAATAATTTCGCACTTTAGATGGTCCACTGTTGCAGATTCTTCCAAAAATTGGACTTGATTTCACATAAAATGAACCTCCTGGTTCCAAAACTGCAATCCAAATTTTTTAGCATGTTTCGTTTTTGAGATATACGCATTTGAAAATTTGTCCACGCAAAAATCTCGAACGCAAATATTTATAAAACTGAACATACTAGAAAAATTTGTGTTGCGGTTTTGAAATCAGAAGGTCCAATTTTAATAAAATCATGTCCTATTTGTTGGAAGCAACATAAGAGTGGACCCCAAAACGTGCGAAACTATTGGTTTTTTGACTCTTAAACAGCGAATATCTTAAAAATGGTACGTGTTAGAAAAAAATGGATGGCAGATTTGGATTTAGGAGAACAAAACCTATAAGAATCAGTTTGATATTTCACTGGGAGGTTTTAATGTTGAACAGTGTAATTATTTAGCTAGAACTCGAAAACAGTATCAACTAGGATTTTCCTGCTAACGATTTTTAAAGTTCAAAATAAAGAGCAGTGAAATGACATTAGCCGATTTTGTCACCATTTTAATACAACATAAACTTGCTTGATTTTTACACGAGCTTAGAAATATTGTTTAGAGCCCGACTAACTATACATGGCTTAAAAAAATATACGATGATTATTTAGAATTTTTTGTCATTTATCTCTTTCCCAAATTGAAAATCGTTCTGCATGAACTTTTCTAGTACATTTAATTCCTAAATACAGGAATTCCGCATTACAGAGACATGAACAAATTAGAGTAGGTTTTGTAATGTTCTAAAATTTCATAGCATACATTTAGAGATGCTGCAAAATTATATGGTAGTTTTTTTTTTACAGCACTTGACCAAACGATTAGAAATTAAAAAAAAAAATTTCAAAATTCATAACAGTTTTAAAAGTCAAAGTACATTACTTCCACTCACATAAAAATGTTTATTCAAAATAAAATGTCGAAATGCTTAAATTGTAACCGACGGAAACTTAAATCACTCTTAGGCTGGATTACTCAATGCTCCGTTATAAAATAACTTTCCGTTAAATTTTACTTTTTCATACAAATTTTGACATAAGGCTCCCGAGTAAAGATTTTCTGATATAATCATATATAATTTGATACAATCTTATTTGAGTTAATATGCTTCTGTATAAATTTTTTATATTTTTTATATATCATTTGATACGGTTGATCACCTTTATATGGTTAGATATTGCTCCATATATGATTAGATTCGTATTTTGGTTTTGCTCATCAAATTGTATAAAAATAGATATTATTAGATCAATTTTGTATAATTAGATTTTACCAAATTCAGGATCAAATTGTATCAATTTTATAAATCGAGGGCCTATATTCAAAACCCTCTATCTAAAAAACACAACTTTTCAGGAGAGCCAAAAAACTATTTATTTCGCGTATTGTTTGAGTAATTAAAATTCGATATTCTACAATATTTTTTTAAATCAACTACTGAATCTCACATAGGATTCGTTTTTAAAATTTTGCACCTTTGGGGATTTTAGAGGATAGATAGAGGGTTTTGTTTCTCAAAAATATTAAGTCCATGAACGAAAATGATCAGATAGAGGGTTTTGCATTTTAATAAAAATTAATTATTATGATTTCATTTACGACATCGGTAAATTTTTAACGTTATTTATTAATGAAAACGGCTTATAAATAATTCCGAAATCGCGGTTTTGGTCCACAGATGTGGATTTTTAAGACAAAAATTATTTTTTTTACCGAATTCGTCTCAAAAGTTGACAAACTGTTCAGTGTGTTCTGTAAAAAATAGTAAAAAAATTAAAAACGCGATATTGGTCCACAGATGCTGATCAGAATCGGGATTTTTAAGATTAAAATTTTTGTTTCATAATGTACACAAGACATCCAAATTTTGAGTCATATTTTTCAAAAAAGTCAAACAAGAATTTTCAGAAAAAATTAGCATCAGTGCACAGTGCCACATTTGGCCAATCTAGGACGACAAAAATCCAATTTTATTTATATTGACTGGAAATTTGATATAAATGTTCGTTTTGACTTCAAAAACAACATTATGAAAAATATGGGAGGCCAGTTAACGGACACGCCCACTTTTTAAAAAATGTTTAATTTTGGTTGTAATTTCTTTAAACTTGGTATATATACTATGAAGGACTGTAAAAATAATATCACAAAAAAAGGGGGCGGTCAGACAACTGCCACGCCCACTTTTTAAAAATATGTTTCAAAAACATGTAAAAACAAGGTTTACATATCGCCCCACTGTAGTCGGCGTCGCAGACGGTCGCAAAAGTTAGCCGTTGAAATAAGTACTATGGATACTGGTCAATATGTCTGAAAAAGTCCGGCGACCAATAGAGACCAAACACAAAAGTTCTATTCCATCAAAAAAAATAAATATATAAATTTCTTTTCAAAAATTTTTATTATGTTAAAAATTTAATAAAAAAATAGAAAAAATTTTTAAAAAAAGAAGAAAAGATATGACTTAAAGCCTTTAAATATCCTTTAAAATTACCAAAAAAGAGTGTATAAATATCTTTTTTTGTTAAAAAGTTACAACAGTTTAAAATCGAGTTAATTAATGCGAAATAATGAACACTACTTTCAGGATTTTACAAGATGCAACTTTATGCACCCACATCTTAATAATTAATAGACTTATAGTTCTTATATGAGTATTTCCGTGTTATTAGGAATATTTTATAATACATACAAACAAATCATAAAAATCGGGGAATTTTTTTTTTTTGATTTTTGTCGTGCTAGATTGGCCAAATGTGGCACTGTGCAGTGGACCAAAATCGTGGTCCTGGAATTTTGTTGACAAATTCATGTGCGGCATGCAAAAATTAGTATGAAAACATGTAATGCATGATGAAATTATTCAAAAAAAATATTTATAAATTAATTATTTGAAAAGATAGAGGGTTTTACATTCAGAAAAGTTAACTTTGTAAGAGATAGAGAAATCAAAAATGCAAACAAAAAGTTTTTTATTCTGAAAATTACACCATAGATGAGGGCCGTTTTACTGAATATTTTGCCATCAAAAAGTCATTTTCGAGAAAATGGAAGATAGAGGGTTTTGAATATAGGCCCTCGATATATTATTTGATACAACCATTTTACAGATCAAATTAGATCTATTTAGTAAAATTAGCATAATATTTTTACTAGGGCCCCGTTAAATCGGCAGTTAACAGCTAACTTTTCATTGAGTAATCTGCCCTTAGATCGATAACACTGTGCTACAAAAAACACAAAATCGAATATAGTTTTGAAATGAGGTAGTTAAGGTTGTAGGTCTCGTCGAAAGGATAACAAAAATGCCCATCAAACTTGCCAGACACCCTCAAATTTTAAAGTTATTGTCAAAAAACGTTGTTTTGGGAATTTTCTCACTAAACCACGTGTAACTTAAAATGTTTTCAACCGATTTTTAATTTTTTAACTGTTTTGTATAGAAGAAGGATAGGGCTTTAAAATTTATTGAGTTTATCGATTTTTTTCTGATATAGTTCGTTTAACAACATTTATATTTATAAACGTATTCTTAAAAAAAAATAATTGTGAATACAATGAGCTCTATGCCGAAAAAAATCGAATAACAATTGACAGTGTTGTGATAATTTTTCTAAGAAAGAAAATTAAGAATTTGCGTGAAATTGCCGTTCAGACAACCCAGGAAAAAAAAATAAACGAACATACTGAGAGGTCGCGTCATTATTTTAAAGGTTTTTGGCCCCCTGAACTCGAATTTGACATTGAAATTGCGCTATCTTATTAAGTTTTTGATAAATCAATTTATATTGAATATGTCAAAAACCTGACGCGATAGACCAATTTAAAGGCCAGCTTCAGATTCAGCGCGCAAGAAACCTTTAACAATATTGTACATGACCCCTTATGATAAATTTATTTTTTTTGCCTCGGTTATCTGAACGGTGATTTGCTGCAAAATCTTAATTTTCTTTTTTAGAAAAGTTATCATAACTCTGTCAATTCTTATCTGATTTTTTCAGGGTAATGCTTATCGTGTTCAGAATTAAATTTTCTTTAAAAATACGTTCACAAATATAAAGGTTGTTAAACGACTATAGCAAAGAAAAATCGATAAACTTAAAAAATTAAAAAAAAAAAATAGCAAACAAATTAGTTATTATAGAAAAAATCAATATATATCTTTCTTATATGTGTAGACCAATTTACACACATGGAAAGCCCTATCCTGCTTCTATCCAAAACAGTTAAAAAATTTAAAATCGGTTGAAAATTTTCTGAATTACACAAGGTTTAGTGAGCAAAGTCCCAAAAAAAAACGTTTTTTTACAATAACTCAAAAATTTGAGGGTGTCTGGCAAGTTTAATAGGCATTTTTGTGATCCATGTCACATCAGAAGTATTTTTTCACTGTAGCACAGTGTAATTTTGTTATTAGAAAACAATTCGTTAAATCAAATATTATTTTGATTGACCTCAAATTAAAAATTGATAAAATTTGTGATCAAAATCGAAAATTTTTTTAAAAAATATTCAAATAACCTCATAATTTGGTGGGTGATTGGTATTACAATTTTCTTCATTGGAGGAGTTTTAATCAAAAAATTGTGTAAAACTGGGTTTTTTTGTAATTGAAATTTGTTTTCAATTCTTTCTGTGTGCGCTAGTGTGAAGTTTGGGTCTGGTCCGCTTGATTTGGTTCGTTCCTTCTTTTTTTGAAAGGTTTCTTATTTATTTGTCCAATTACTTTCTACACTTGTCTAAGTTTTATATTTGAACTAAGCTGACATCATAATTTTTATTTTTACTTATTTTTTTTTTTTTTAATTTTATACTTAAACGTGACAAGTACTTTTGTCGTATAGAGTTGTATGCAATCATACCACAACTGTAGTTAGCAAAAAAAAAAATTCAATTAGGCTTCAGACACAGTCGTAAATATGCGAGAAAAACATCTAAAACACTATTAAATCATCGTATTAATGTAGATATGTACTAAAAAATAGAATAAAATTTAATGATTTGTTTGCATTAGAATAGGAAACGAAATTGGATTTTATTAAAAAAATCTCATACACACTAACAACTTATATAAACACACACTCGTTTTGAAAGTTACTCGAATTACTGTAAAGAACTATTTTGAATTTAAAGTGTTTTTTTGATCCATATATTTTTTTGTGGATTAGGAGTATTCACTTTGGTAGGAGAGATGGTGATATTTTAAATACAAGAGTGCAGTAGAATGGGAATTAATGAAGAAATAGAAAAAATCCACACTATGAAACAATTTTCATTTATAAAAAGTTTTGGATTTTTGAAAAATTTCGCTATGGACCATTCGGTCTACGTGAGGAGTTTTTGACTCCGCCACCTCTAACCTTGATACATGCCCTCCCGAGTAAAAATTTTTATATGACGCAATATATAATGATATGTAACACAATATATATTTATATGCAATTTGATCCGAAAAATGGTGGATGTTTTTGCATTAAAAAAGATCAACTTGTATAAAATATGATTTGATTTCATCCGAGTTTTGACCAGACATTGCTATATATTGGTGGATCTAATTAGATCTAATTGCACAAAAACATATAAAATCCTGGGGTTTTTTTGGTTTGGGTTGAGATACCCCGAGTAAAAAAGAGTTTTATATAGTCGTGACAAATTAGATCCCAAATATGGTGGACACATTTCCCGAGTAAAAAAGAACTGATATAATCATATATGCTATTATATAATTATTTATATTTATATATGGTTATGCATGAACTTTGATATGGGCATATAAGTTTATATATAGCGTTGTATTTTTCCTTATTTTTATACCCTCCAACTACAGTATGGGGGTATACTCACTTTGTCATTCCGTGTGTAACGCATCGAAATATCGGTCGGGGACCCCATAAAGTATATATATTATTGATCAGTGATCGATTCTAAGACATTTTAGCGATGTCCGTCCGTCCGTCCGTCCGTCCGTCCGTCCGTCCGTCCGTCCGTCCGTCCGTCTGTAGTTAACACGATGCAGTCTAAAATAAAAAAGCTAGACCCTTCAAGTTTGGCACAAATATGTCTTATGTTCCTAGGCAGTTTAAGTTCGGAAATTGGCCAAATCGGACCAGGGGGAAAAAAGTTCCCCCTTGAAGAACTAAACCAACCTCTAAAAAAATACACTTTTTTACATGTTTTTTTTGTATTTTTGTTAATTAAATGAAACATTTGGTATATTTATCGCGATGGGAAGGTGCTCTCAACGTCCCCCACTGACCCCATCAACCCCCCCCCAAAAAAAAAAAGAAACGCCCCTGACAAATTTTTGTTTTTAATTTTTTTTTACATTTTGGAGGGTATAATAGATTCGGCACAGCCGAATTTAACACTCTCACTTGTTTAATATGATAACATACATATTCCAATCTATTTATATACCGATCTATATGAAATTAGATATGACATATAAGGTCGGAAATTTTTAGATATGACAGATAAAAAGATATATGATTTTATTTATAATTATATCCCGAAAATTTTTTTCAAAATTTTCTAAGTCCCGGACAATTAAAAAAATTTCAAGTCCTAAAAAATTTTATGAAAATTTTCCAAAGTTCCGGACACAAATTTTTTTTGGCAATTTTTTTTGGAGTAAAAAAATCATTGAAAATGTTTTTAGGAAAAATTTTGTTTTTTTTTGAAAAATTTTTAAGTTCCGAAAAAATGTTTTTAAATTTTCTAAGCTGATTAAAAAAAAAAAAAAAAATAAAAATTCCCGAAAAAATTCAGAAGAATGCAATAAAAACTCTTCTAATTGATACCGTATCCAATCTGATTAAATAATTTCTAATTTCACGTTTAAAATTCCAAAAAATTTGACCAGATTTCATCTAATTATATAAAAATGTATCTAATTTTAACAGATAAGATATGATTTAATACAATTAGATAGACACATTTTTGGGATCAAACTTAATCAAATTTGATATTATTTTATCAGAAATAATAGAATTTGATATAATCGTATAATATTCGATCCGCCAATTTTCGGATCAAAATTAATGTGGATTTACATAAAAGCATATCTGTTCATATAAAATTAAATATTGCGTCATATAACTTTTTTTTACTCGGGTTGTTTCAAATATTATCCTCGGTTATCCTACAAGATATGAACAGATAGTCTTATACCCAGCAAAAAAAGAGCTTACCATTCACTACAAAATTCACCACAACTTATGAACCAGATGTACTTCTTCTTCAACTGAAACATTAATGAATTTAATATGGGCGTGACACACAAAGTATGTTCTTTTTATCGCCACTTTTCAGTGGCGAAAGACTGACACTTAAGTATAACATATATCACTAGTGTTTTTATCACAACTTCTGAAGTAGTGATCCGGATGTTAATATAACTTGACCTTTTGGAAGCACTTTTTTCATCACTTCTTTAGAAGTACATATTTCTTGGCATTTTGGGTGTGATTATGTCATTTTTATTTGGTGATTTAGAACTTCTAAATTAGAAGTTCTTTTTTCACTTACTTTTGTAAGATTTCTTTGAAAGAGTATTTTTTTGTAATATTTACACTAAAAACACTGTTCGACAGCAAAAACCTTCCAGTAAAATTTCTAACTGGTCCTTATAGATTTTGGTCTCCTGCTTCCAAATCTACCGTCCAAACTTTTCTAGCACGTACCGTTTTTGAGATATTCGCTGTTAAAAAGTAAAAAAAAAACACTTTTAGGGGTCTACTGTTACGTATTCTTACGTTGCTTCCACGAAAGTAGAGTAGAGTTTGAGTTTTTCAAACGCCAATATTTCAAAAACAGTACGCGATAGAAAAATTTGGATGCCAGATTTGGAATAAAGATGCCTTATTTTTACAAAATCGAGTTCTATTGTGTTCAAGCAACTTAAGAATACGTTACAGAGGAGACCCAAATATTTCAATATTAAAACGTGAATATCTTAAAAACCTTACTTAAAGAAAAATTAATTTCATTGATAATCTAACGTATATACTTCGAATTAAGAAAGGAGTAATTATAGAGATCACAAGACTATAAAAATTTACGGCGAATTGATTCACAAGTTTGTTTTGACCACAAGCCTATACCTCAATTTTCTAAAAAGCTTAAACAACCTTTAATAATGTGATGCAGCAACATCCGCTAGTTGGTAGTGTGCTAGCCTTTCGGGGCCCCGTAGGCTAGTTGGTAGTGTGCTAGCCTTTCAACGTGGGGTCGTGGGTTCGATTCCCACCAAAGCCCTTGGTTTTTCGCTACAACGAGACGACGGTCATTGTTACCAGTTCTCGGTTAGGTTGAATTTATTAAAAATGAGTTGTAAATAAATAGAAAAGAATAAATAAAAATAATTGATCATGTGATCAAAACTATTATTATTAAAAAAAAAAAAAAAAAAAAAAAAAAAACATCCGCTTTAGTTCGTAAATGTATTTATTTAATTTAGGACCAACTTTTTTTATATAAGATATGAAATTTGGAAAATTTATCAATAATCGATTTTCATCTTTTCGATTTTTAAGCTCTAAATAAAGAGAAATGAAATGCCATTACCAAATTTTGTCACCATTTTTGCAAAACCTAAATCTATTTAAAGCTGGACGTAGAAAAAATTGCATACTTCGTGTATCACCCTCATTCTAATTGTTTCAGTTGAAAAAGAAGTTCATATGTTGTGGTGATTTGATTTAATTCCTAAGAACATATGAAAGAGGTACTTCAAAATCATTAAGCAAATAACTGCTAAAAGATGTTTTTATTGTTATTTTGTAGCATTTTTGGAAGTGATTTTAAAAGTACTTCCTACGGAATATGAAGTTCGGCACCTATCGCTACTTTGTATGTAGTGAAACCACTAATTCTTTTTGAACAACTTCGTTTATTTTTTGCTGGGTATATAATATGATACGTAAAATGGATCTATCTGGTCTTATCAGTTTGATCCGGACTAGCCCTAGTAAAAAAAGAAAAAAGTTTCATGACTAATTATATCCCAAATATGGCGGATACAATTACTTTAATAATTATCTACGGGTATATTTTATGATCTAGGGGGATAACCTTATATATAATGTGATACGTGAATTGGGTCTATATAATTATATCAGTTGGAGAAAACTGATACCCCGAGTAAAAAAAAATTGTATGGTAAAACATGTTATCTTATAAAATTATATATAATTTATTAGATCTGATTTTGCTAAATTTCATCCGAAAATTGGCCGCGCCAAAGTTATCTCATAACATCATATAATATATGAAGTTACAGTTTAATATTTGATTGTATGTGATTTCATCCGGAAATTGGCCGCGCCAAAGTTATCCCAAATTATCTATTATCATGATTTTGTATTAAATATGATATGATATGATGTAATTTCATCCGGAAATTGGCCGCGCCAAAGTTATCTTAAAATATCCAATATCATGATTTTATATTAAATTGTATATTATATAATGTAATTTCATCCGAAATTTGGCCGCGCCAAAGTTATCTTATAATATCTGATATCTTGATTTTATAAAAAAATTATTGGATACATTTTTATCCAAAAAATGTTTCTGTTTTTAGATTTATTTTTAGATATAATAATGTCAAACTGAAAATAAATAAAAAAAAAAAAAAACTTCGAACGGACGGGGATTAGAACCACAAGTCTTTCGTTTTGTAATCGCAATCTCTACCCTCTAGACCAGCGGACGTTGTTAGCAAATAACAACTTTAAAAGACTTAGTTTTTAATAAATTGATCGTATCTAATTATATCAAGTTGATCTAACATATAGTAATATATGATTATATCCAATTAAATATGTTACTCACTTGTACACAATTTTCAAAAAGACTTAGAAAATTTTTGATAAAATTTGCAAAAAAAAAAAATTGGAATGACGTACAGCGCTATTAGGGGCTTTCATGGTAAGCTTAAACAATAATTTTAATGTAGCAATATGCCTTATTTGCAAGTCATATGCTTCCAAAGTGAAATAAGACTTTGGCTTATAAATTTGAAATTTTTCATGGAATCAGGAAATCAGAATTAGATTTTAGATCGGGTTCCAAAAATCATTGATAATTTGATAATTTACACCAAATATAGCTATTATTAACTATATAAATGCAATATAAATTTTTAAAAATGATTGCAAAAATTCAAAAAGTAAAATTTTTTAAGTTCTAAAAAAATAAATGCAATAAAAAAGTGTTTTCCATTTTAAAAAAAATTAAAAAAATATATTTTTTTTCTGGAATTGAACTCGGGTTCCCAAAAATGATAGATAATTTTATAATAAATTAAATATAGTTATATATAACTATATAACAGCAATATAATTTTTTAAAAATGATTGCAAAAATTCAAAAAAAGAAAAATTTTTAGTTCTAAAAAAAATAAATGCAATAAAAAAGTGTTTTCTATTTAAAAAAAATAAAAAAAATATATTTTTTTTCTGGAATCGAACTCGGGTTCCCAAAAATTATAGATAATTTTATAATAAATCAAATATAGTTATATATAACTATATAAAAGAAAAATAATTTTTTTAAAATGATTGCAAAAATTCCAAAAATGAAAATTTTTTAGTTCTAAAAAAATTAAACGCAATAAAAAAGTGTTTTCTATTTAAAAAAAAATAAAAAAAAACTTTTTTTTTCTCGACTGGGCCGGGAATCGAACTCGGGTTTCCAAAAATCATATGTAATCTTATATGATACAATAAAAAGTTTTGTATAACCATATATGTTGACACACAAAAATAAATTTTGAAATACTGGCATATATAATTATATATGGCTAGTTGTTTGGTGAAAAAAATATTTTTTTTATACATGATTATATCAAAATATATATTCTATTACATATGCGACCATTTATAAATATATATTAAGTTTAGACGAAATTTGCGTATATATAGTACCATACAATCACAGATATGTTATCGTTTAAGACACATATAATTATATCTATTATTTTTGTTGGAAATTTTTTTAGTATGGAACCATATATAGTTTTAACTGGTATTATATTAGTCATATATAATTATACATAAATTGATACTGGATTTTTTGTTTAGTAAAGTCCTATACATAATTAGATATAAAGTCACGTATAATAATGTATGAAATCGGATTAAGTTTTATGTGCAACGTATGATTACATCTACCATTTATATTAATATATTATGAACAATATAATTAGATATGATTTTATATGACATCATTTAAAAAAATTGGAAAATTTCAAAGTGAGATATAATTTTATACTTTGACTCATATAGTTGTATATGGTTTTATGAAAACATATAAAATAATATACATTTATATAAATTCCTTTTTACTCGGGACGATTAAATATAATTTAAAACCATTATAACTGATCATATATTGCTCCTTATAACGTCACATAAGTTGGATAACATTATATATAATCATATGCACTTTATGTAATGTTATATACAAAAATATGTTCTTTATGTAGAGCAATATCTAACCATATATATTTATGTCTT
The DNA here is from genome assembly GCA_963921195.1 of Pegoplata infirma. Lineage (NCBI taxonomy): Eukaryota > Metazoa > Arthropoda > Insecta > Diptera > Anthomyiidae > Pegoplata > Pegoplata infirma. The sequence continues at coordinate 42,707,218 of OY992538.1, forward strand.
ATAGTCTCAATTTATTTTATATTGTATCAGTCCGGATCAAACTGATAAAACCAGATAGACCCATTTTACGTATCATATTATATATAAGACTATCTGTTCAGATCTTGTAGGATAACCGAAGATAATATTTGAAACAATTGTGTCCACCATATTTGGGATCAAATTTGTCACGGCTATATAGAACTCTTTTTTACTCGGGAGGGTTATTACAAAAAACTTTATTTGAAACCGAAATTTGGTGAGAAATATGTTGGTGAAAAAAAAATATTTTAGAAAAAAAGCAGTACCCGACAAAAAAGTAATACGGCGTACCCGACAAAAAAAGTAATACTTGATCCCCAAAAATGGAGGATCTAAAAATATGTGATTATATCTTATTATATCAAATTTGATATAACTAGATATAAATAGATCCCAAAAAATGGAACGGAAAATATTATTTTATTTGATATTAGTAAAATTAGATCTAATAAGATATAATAATATATAATTATATCATATTGGATCTAATATGATCTTCAATATCAAATGAGAAGAAATTTACCGTTCCATTTTTGGGATCTAATTATATCTAATTATATCAAATCTGATCTAATAAGATATAATTATATATTTTTGGATCGTCCATTTTTGGGATCAAATGATGGATATATTTATATATACCAGAGTAAAAATTTTTTTGATATAATCATATATAATTTGATACAATCTTATTTGAGTTAATATGCTTCCGTATAAATTTGTATAAAATTATATCTATCACCTTGATACGGTTGATCCACTTTAAATGGTTAGATATTGCTCCATATATGATTAGATTCATATTTTGGTTTTGCTTATCAAATTATATAAAAATATAAATTATAAGATCAATTTGATATAATTACATTTGACCAAATTCCGGATCAAATTGTATAAATTTTCATATTTTTTGATCTAAAGTAATACAATTAGATATTGTTTGATACAACCATTTACCGGATCAAATTACATCTATTTAGTAAAATTAACATAATATTTTTACTAGGGTAATTATATTAAATTATATATGATTATATCAAAACGTTTTTACTCGGGTAGAAGATCACACCAGATATGAGCAGATCAAACCAGATGTAATTTATTTTTAAACGGAGAGATTTTTTTTAAAAAAATTTTGGTTAAATTCTAAATAAAAATCTTTGTACATATTAACATTTTGCTTTAAAAAACTCAAGTTGAAGTAAATTTTAATTGGAAAATGTTAAAAATTCTCGTAAAATCGCTAAAATTTATTAAATGTTGAAAAAGAAAGTGGAAAAACTGTTTTTTTTAGCTCATTAGAGTAAATTTGATAGTTTAATCAAAATATTATTTCTAGCATAGATTTCTCGAGAGTTCATGAACTATTCAATTTTTTTACCTTTATGATGAATACCCCTACTATATGTTTTCTAATGCAGTAATTGTTTTGCACGGATACAAAAAAAAAAATTTTTTTGTTGTTTTGTTGTAGTACTAAAAACTATGCTAAAAGTTCAGTTTTACAAACATGTGACGACATACTTTTGCTGTCTGTTGGTTTTTAGTTTTAATGTTGTTGTTGTTGTAGTTGGGATTCTTCTAACTAAATATTTTCAGTTCATACAGTTTAGTTCGTTGAAGCTTTAGGCAAATGGCCAAATGGTCAAAATTTATATGTACAAGTAAATTGCAAAAAAAAAAAAAATTACCTTTTTTTGCCTTAAATTCAAAAAATAATAAAAAAAGGATATGTGTGCTACACAATTTTGTTTAAAATACTATCCAAGTAAAAAAGTTTATATATAATTTGATGAAATTATATAAAATTATATATAATAACATAAAATTGTATAAAATTTTATATAAAATTATATATAATTATATAAAATTATATATACAGGTTTGAGTTTTCAAAAAATGGGATAAAATTAGATAAAATTATATATAATTTGATAAAATTATACATAATTTGGTAAAATTATATATAATTTGATAAAATTATCTTTAATTTGATAAAATTATATATAATTATATCCAAGATATTGTGAATATAATTTTATATAATTAGATATATTTATATGTAAAATTTTATAAAATTTTATCAAATTATATCTAATTTTATCTAATTTTATAAAATTATATCCACCAAATCTTGGATATAATTATATATAATTTTATCAAATTATATATGGTTGTATCCAATATTATCCAATATTTTTGAAATTGAAACTTTTATATATATAATTTTATATAATTATATACAGTTGTATATAATTTCATCAAATTATATATAATAATATATAAACTTTTTTTCCCAGACAATGTATTTTTTTCGTAGAATTTGTTTTCAGACATTTTTATAATAAAATTGTTCTACGGTATGAATTGCTAAAAAAAAATATGATTGTATAAATTTTTTTTAAATATTTATGGGTGTGTTCCATATTTTTGCACTAAAAAGTCATGTCATTCATAAATGTCGTTACTTGTTTTTTTTTGTTACTATTTTTTTTTTGTTCTTTTTTGTTGTTAAATAATTTTGTTAAGTTTAAAGTTTAATATTTCCTCTTTCACACTTGATTTTGTATGAACAAAAATGTCATGATGCATTATTCATGAAAAGAATGTCACGTTTTTTTGTTTTTGTAGACTAAATGTTTGCTGAATGTGTCAATATTATGTCATGACAGTCAATCAAAAATCAAAAAATTTTTTGATAGAATTTCAAAAGGATTTTAGATAATATTTTAAAGGGGTCAAAAATGAATGTGAAAGAATTAAGGGTGAGATTTTTCTAAAAAAAAAAATAAATTAAAATTATTTTCTTAACTAAACATGACAGAGCTTAAATAGCGAAATCTGAAAACCTGCTTAAAAAATTTATAAAATTCTATTTTTATAAAATTTTTCTAAAAAAAACAAACGGAACAAAAGAAACATGGAGCTAAAATAGCAAAATCTGGTGATCACTACCAAAAATTAAATAAAAATCGTGAAACTTTTTAAAGACCTTAAATAGCAATTATTTTCTTAACCACCTTTAGTAGGTAGACCGAAAACAGCAAAATCTGGTGATCACCATTAAAAACTTAAAAAAAATGATCAGCATCCGAAATTTTTATAAATCTTTTTTTTATACATTTATTTACACTTGAATTGTAATTATTTTCTAAACTAATGTCAGTAGATCGAAATAAGCCAAATCTGGTGATCACCACCATAAACTTTTAATTTTTTTTTTAATGTTTCCTATTCGGTTTTTTTTTTCTTAACTAAAGATGGGTCAGCGAAAATTGCAAAATCTGCTGATCACTATTAAAAAATTAAAAACAAACTTTCTGGAGATCGACATCAAAAAATGGTGAAATATTTTTTTTTTTAAGCTTAAATTGCAATTATATTATTGACTACATGAAATTGAGCAAAAATAGCGAAATATAGTGATCACCATTAAAATCTTCTAAAAATCCATTTTTGTGAAATTTAATTGTTTTCTTAATCATTTTTTTGAAATTTTTCTGAAAAACTTAAACTGAAATTGTTTTCTTCTAAATATCAAAATCTGGAGAGCACAACAAAAAAGTTTAAAATTTGCAAATATTTTCATAACTAAAGATGATATAACTAAAATAGCAATTATTTTCTTAACTAATGGCTATAAAGTTAAAGATAGAGCGCAAATAGTGAAATCTGGTGATAGTAAAAAAATCTTTGGAGATCAGCATCAAAAATTAAAAAATCCTTTTTTTAATAAATTTTTTTAAACTTAGATTGCAGTTATTTTATTGACTACAGGTGATAAGGCAAAAATAGCGAAATTTAGTGATCAGCATCAAAACTTTCTAAAATATTATTTTCAAGTTTTTTTAATTTTTAATAAAAAATAAAAAAATGAGTTATTTATTCGACCTTTTAATTGAGCAATAAAATAGTTTATACTAGTTCGAGGTCATTTATTTTCCCCGTTATGAATTAACATTGCAAGTACTTCTGTAAACTCTACTTTCTCTTTAAGGATATGTATTTTTCCAATAAATACTCATAGAGTTTTTGTAGAGTAAAACTAGTAAAATCTAGTGAACACCATCTTAAACTTTAAAAAAAAATAATTTTATGAAATTTTTATAAAAAAAATTATAGTAAAAATAGCGAAATCTAGTGAAAACCTTCTTAAACTTAAAAAAATACTAAATTTTTGAAATTTTTCTAAAAAAATTAAATTGCAATTATTTAGCTAAAAAAGCAAAATCTGGTGATACGTAATAAAAATTTAGAAATCATTTTTCTTATAAATTATTTTAGTTACTAAAGGTGGTAGAGCGTAAATATCGATATTTGGTGATCACCATAAAAAACTTTAAAAAATAAATTTCTCTTATTTTCTTAACTAAATTTTTATTTTCTTAACTAAAGAAGATAGAGCGAAAATAGGGAAATCTGGTGATAGTAAACAAAACTTTTGGAGATCAGCATCAAAAATAAAAAAAATTCTTTTTTTTATAATTTTTTTTAAACTTAGATTGCAGTTATTTTGTTGACTACAGGTGATAGGGCAAAAATAGCGAAATTTAGTGATCAGCATCAAAACTTTCTAAAAAATTATTTTCAAGTTTTTTTTTAATTTTTATTAAAAATGATTTATTTATTCGACCTTTTAACAGCAATAAAAAAGAGTTTATACTAGTTCGAGGTCATTTATTGTCCCCGTTATGAATTAACATTGCAAGTACTTCTGTAAACTCTACTTTCTCTTTAAGGATATGTATTTTTCCAATAAATACTCATAGAGTTTTTGTAGAGTAAAAATAGCAAAATCTGGTAATCACCATCTAAAACTTTAAAAAAATTAATTTTATGAAATTTTTATAAAAATTTTTAGTAAAAATAGCGAAATCTAGTGATAACCTTCTAAAACTTAAAAAAACTAATTTTTTGAAAATTTTCTAAAAAATTAAATTCCAATTATTTTCTTAAAAAGTGATACAGCTAAAAAAGCTAAATCTGGTGATAAGTAATAAAAATTTAAAAACAAATTTTTTTTTAAATTATTTTAGTTACTAAAGGTGGTAGAGCGTATATATTGATATTTGGTGATCACCATCAATAACCTTCAAAAATCATTTTTTCTTATTTTCTTAACAAAATTTGTATTTCCTTAACTGAAGATGATAGAGCGAAAATAGGGAAATCTGGTGATAGTAAAAAAAAAAAACTTTTGGATATCAGCATCAAAAATTAAATTTTTTTTTTTATACCCTCCACTCTAGTGATAGAGGGTATATATAAGTTTGTCATTCCGTTTGTAACACCTCGAAATATTGGTCTAGGACCCCATAAAGTATATATATTCATGATCCTCGATCGATTTTAAGACGATCTAGCGATGTCCGTCCGTCCGTCCGTCCGTCCGTCTGTCTGTCTGTCTGTCTGTCTGTTGAAAACACGCTAACTTTTGAAAGACTTAACGGAGGCTCCTGAAGTTTGGCATATATGTTGGGCATTTACCTGGTCAGGTTGGTATTGCAATCCAGCGAAATCGGTCCAGTGGTTCAAAAGCTATGAGCAAAAGACTGAATTTCGGCAAGGGTTTTTCATGAATTTTTGAGATAAAAACCACTATAACTTTCGAAAACCAATTCTGAGGATGCTGAAGCTTTGCATATATATTTTGCGTTTCTCCAGCCCCATTCGTATTGAATTTCAGCCAAATCGGTCCACTGGTTCAAAAGTTATTAGCAAAACCGTGAATTTCAGATTAGCTTCACCTAAAATTCACGTGTTGAAAACCCGTTAAACCTGTTTTAAAAACATTGGTAAGTCACAAAAATATTTTACAACGTATTTTTGTCACTCAAAAATATTTTTATACCAAAACAAAAAAAAAAATACACTCGAAAAAAATTTTACACTCAAAAAAAATTTTACACTCAAAAAAAAAAATCAGTAATTTTTTTTTTTTTTTCAAAAATTACTAATAAAAAATTTTTTAAACAAAATAAAATATTTCTAATCAAAACTGTTATTTTTTTCATGCTAGAAAATTTAATATCACTTAAAATGGGCATTGTGGAGGGTATTCATAGATTCGGCCAAGTCGAATTTAACTTTTCTACTTGTTTTTTTTTAATTTTTTTAAACTTAGATTGCAGTTATTTTGTTGACTACAGGTGATAGGACAAAAATAGCGAAATTTAGTGATCAGCATCAAAACTTTCTAAAAAATTATTTTCAAGTTTTTTTAATTTTTATGAAAAATATATAAATGAGTTTTTTTTTGTTTTTCTGTAAAGACAGTTGAGCTCAGGCTCTAATTATAATTATGTATTATATTTTTTTTTTATAATCATGTTATATATGGTTTGAATTGAGAAAGGTGTGAAAGAAAAATTTATTTTTCTAAAAATTTAAGACATCCGGGTTCGTTTTTTACTAGTTTCATATAATCCAGTTATTATAATCATCAGAAAAACTTTTAATGAGTTATTTATTCGACCTTTTAACAGCAATAAAAAAGAGTTTATACTAGTTCAAGGTCATTTATTGTCCTCGTTATGAATTAACATTGCAAGTACTTCTGTTAACTTTACTTTCTCTTTAAGGATATGTATTTTTACAATATATACTCATAGAGTTTTTGTAGAGTAAAAATAGCAAAATCTGGTTATCACCAGCTAAAACTTTAAAAAAAATAAATTTATGAAATTTTTATAAAAAAAAAAATATAGTAAAAAATAGCAAAATCTAGTGATAACCTTCTAAAACTTAAAAAAAAACTATTTTTTTGAAATTTTTCTAAAAAAAATTAAATTGCAATTATTTTCGTAACTAAAGGTGATACAGCTAAAAAAGCAAAATCTGGTGATAAGTAATAAAAATTTAAAAATCATTTTTTTATAAATTATTTTAGTTACTAAAGGTGGTAGAGCGTAAATATCGATATTTGGTGATCACCATCAAAAACCTTCAAAAATCAATTTTTTTTATTTTCTTAACTAAATTTGTATTTCCTTAACTGAAGATGATAGAGCGAAAATAGGGAAATCTGGTGATAGTAAAAAAAAACTTTTGGATATCAGCATCAAAAATTTAAAAAAAATCTTTTTTTTTATAATTTTTTTTTTTTTGGTAACTAAAGGTTAGACAGCTAAAAATGCAGAATATGGTGATCAGCAATAAAAATTTAAATTATTTTAGTTACTAAAGATGGTAGATCGTAAATATCGATATTTGGTGATCACCATCAAAAACTTTAAAAAATCAATTTTTCTTATTTTCTTAACTAAATTTTTGTTACTAAAGGTGGTAAAGCGTAAATATCAAAATTTGGTGATCACCATTAAAAACTTTCAAAAATCGATTTTCATGAAATTTTACAAAAAAAAAATTAAACAACAATTATTTTCTTAACTAAAATTCTTCAAAACATATTTTTCCCTTCTCTAATTTTATTTTGAAAACCTCATATTGATTGTTGCGTTTTTCTATATATATTCACTAAATACTTCTAACAATTAGTGTATTTCTCCGTGTGTTCTTTGTATAACAAAATGATTACTTCACCCACTTTGAGTCAATTAGTTTCAATTACAACTAACATCATTTCAAACAACGCAAATTGCTATGAATTACTTTTGACTAAGATACTAGATGTTTTCTTTGTAATTCATTTCTACAATTAACTTTTTGTTTAAGAGCATAAAGAAAAATGCGAATAGAATAGAATTTTTTTAGTTTAAAGAATTCAATTACAAAATCTAAGCATGTCAGACAGGCAAGGTTTAAATGATTTAGAATCGTGGTACAAAAAACAAATTCATAAAAAGATTGATTGAAAATCGAAGATTCTATTTGTAATTTGTAAATTTCAATAGAAATTCAAACATTCAACTTGTGTTCTTAGTTCTTGTAACTGTCATTTTCAGTTGGTTTAAACTACAAATATTTTTTAAGGCTATGAAAATTAAAGAGTGATTCTGTTTTTGGTTTGACATTTTCAAACTAAAATATTTTGAAATTTCACCAAAAATAGCACAATTTGAAGTTTTGTTTGATTTAAAATACTTTCCGTATCTGTGTTATTTACAATTTAAGCAAAAATTGTTTTATCAGTATCATAAATATATTTATTTTAAATTTCACTTACAATTTTGCATTTTAATTATCTGTAAATATTTCAATTAATCATTGCAAAAAAAAAAAAAAACTATAAAACAATAGGAAAAACCTTGATATACTTTTAATACCCTCCATTTAGTGATAGAGGGTATAAGTTTGTCATTCCGTTTGTAACTCAGAGAAATCTCGGTCTGGGACCCCATAAAACAGATACATATGCTAGCTGAAGCGCCTGTCGTTTCCCGGGTCGACTTTGATATGAATATCTAAAAAAGCTTCTCCCCAGCGCCACCTATCGGTTCCATTCATAAATACACAATTTTCTCATGACGAAACATAAATACATGCTGACGTGTTGTTAAATTTCGTTGAAATAAAGAACTTTGTTGATAACTTCACCACAGCGCCATCTACTTCTCCTCAGTGCCGAATTTTATCAGGAACAAGAACAAAATCTTTTTTCCCCCTAAACATTATGTCGCGGATTTTTTTTTCGCCAAAATATTTTTTCTGTGGATTTTTTTTTCCAAATTTTTTTTTCTAGAATTCAATTTCTTTAACCAAATTTTTTCGCGATTTTTTTTTCACCAAAAATTTTTTTTTCGCGGATTTTATGTACAATTTTTTTTTCAGAAAAAGTTTATTGCAATAATCATTTTTGCATGGTGGAGGGTATACATTCGACAATGCCATATGTTTACAGAATTGGATACCGAAAGGTATTTAAACAAGAACAAATCTTTTTTTCGCAAAATATTTTTTGCAGATTTTTTTCGAAAAATTGTTTTTCGCGGAAATTTTTTTGTGAATTTTTTTTCTCGAAATATGTTCTTTTTACCAATTTTTTGAGCGGATTTTTTTTTCACCAAAAAAAAATGTATTTCTCGGAAATTTTTTTTTCGCAATTTTTTTTTTCAAGTAAAGTTTGTTGCAATAATCTTCTTTACTTTGTGGAGTGTATCCATACATTCGACAATGCCATATGTTTAAAGAATTGGATACCGAAAGGTATTTAAACAGGAACAAATCTTTTTTTCACCAAATATTTTTTCGCTGAATTTTTTTCGCAAAATTTTTTTCCGAGGAAATTTTTTTGTGAATGTTTTATTTTCTCGAAATAAGTTCTTTTTGTCAATTTTTTCATCCCAAAAATTTTTTGAGCGGATTTTTTTTCACCAAAAAAAATTGTGTTTCTCGGAAATTTTTTTTCACAATTTTTTTTTTTTTCAATTTTTATTTTTTTATTGCAATAATCTTTTTTGCATTGTGTAGGGTGTCCATATATTCGGCAATGCCATATGTTTACAATATTGGATACCGAAAGGTATTTAAACAAGAACAAACCTTTTTTTCACCAAATATTTTTTCGCTGAATTTTTTTTCGCCAATTTTTTTTTTCCAAATTTATTTTTCTCAAAATTAGTTTCTTTAACTAATTTTTTCAGCTGAAAATTTTTTTTTCGCGGATTTTTCACCAAAATAAATTTTGTTGCGCGGAAATTTTTTTCGACAATTTTTTTTTGCCAAATTTTTTTTTAGGTAAAGTTTTATGCAACAATCGTTGTAGAGGGTACTAAATTTACTTTTAGTACTAAAATTACTTTTTTTATTAAACGAAAAAGTATTTTTTATAAAAAGTACCAAAATAGACTTCTTTAAAAAATAGTAGTTTAATATGTAGTACTTTTTTATAAAATGTAAAAAAAAGTAAAAATATTTTTTATAACATTCAAAAACTTTTATCAAAATACTTTATCAAAAGTACCAAAATTGTATTTTTTTTTCTTTAAATAGTACTTTTTGAAAAACTAGTATCTAAATAGTACTTTTTTTATAAAAAGAACCAAAATGTTTTTTTTATAAAAAATGGTACTTTTTCAAAAACTATACAAAAACTATATTATAAAAAAGTACTGAAATAGTACTTTTTTATTACTTTGGTACTTTTTTTAAAAATTACTAAATAACTACTTTTTTTTGTAAATACTAAAATTTTACTTTTTTATTAAAGTACTATAATAATAACATTTTTCAAAATGTACTAAAATGGAATTTTTTAAAAAAAGTACTAAAATATGTAGTACTTTTTTATGAAATGTAAAAAAAAGGAAAAATATGTTTTATTACATTTAAAAACTTTTATCAAAATACTTTATCAAAAGTACCAAAATTGTATTTTTTTTTTAAATAGTACTTTTTGAAAAACTAGTATCTAAATAGTACTTTTTTTACAAAAAGAACCAAAATGGTATTTTTTATAAAAAATGGTACCTTTTCAAAAACTATACAAAAACTGTATTATAAAAAAGTACTGAAATAGTACATTTTTATTACTTTAGTACTTTTTTTAAAAATTACTAAAAAGCTACTTTTTTTATAAGTACTAAAATTGTACTTTTTCATTAAAGTACTACACTAGTAACATTTTTCAAAATGAACTAAAATGGAATTTTTTAAAAAAAGTACTAAAATATGTAGTACTATTTTATAAAATGTAAAAAAAGTAAAAATATTTTTTATTACATTTAAAAACTTTTATCAAAATACTTTATCAAAAGTACCAAAATTGTATTTTTTTTTTTGAAAAATAGTACTATTTGAAAAACTAGTATCTAAATAGTACTTTTTTTATAAAAAGAACAAAAATGGTATATTTTTTATAAAAAATGGTACTTTTTCAAAAACTACACTCAAAAAAATACGTTAGTAGATTTACTAATTTTTTTTGCTAACGCTAGTTAGCTAACTTTTAGCAAATTTTTAGTTGAGATTAGCATGTTAGCAAAAAATTCTTGTAAACTTCATTTAGCACATTAGCAATTTTAAACAAACTAATTTCTTTTGCTAAATTTGAAATTGAGTTGACTACATTTTTACAAAATTTTTTGCTAATATTAGCAAAATAAATGGTAAATTTTTTTAAAATGCTCATATCTCGGTAAATATTGCCGACACGACAAAAAGTCCAAAAGCGTTTTTGTAGCTCTCAACACGTAGAACAAGACCGCAAAATAGTCAAAAGCTTTCCGAGTAATATTTTTGAAGTTATCGAGTTTTTTAATTCTCAAGACCCCATTGGTCCCCTATAATCACGTATCTCAAAAACTAAGCAAGGTAGAGCGAAACGGACACAAATTTTAGATCAAAAACTATGACGATTATTAAGGAACCCAACTAGGTCTAGGCCCATCGGGGTCTGGACCTAATTATTGGCAAAACATTTTTGCTAACTTTAGCAAAAGAATTGTGGGTTCAAAATCAGCAAATTTTCTTGTAGGTTTACAAGCTTTTTTTGCTAACATTACAGTTTTTTTTTGAGTGTAGTGTCTAAATAGTACTTTCTTATAAAAAGAACCAAGATAATTAGTTTTGGAAAATGTAGCAAAATAGTACGAAAGAAGTACCTACTGATGTACTAAAATAGTACTTTTTCTAAAGGGTATTAAAAAGCACTTTTTTATAAAAAGTACTAAAATAGTACCTTGTTCATTTAGGCCAAATTAAACTTTTTTACTTGTTTTTATTAATATTTATTGAGAAAATGTTCATTATATTTTCAATATATTTATATTATTTTTTTTATGTTTTTCAAAACATTTTTCAAATTGTTTCTAATGTTTTTTTTGTATTTTCTTTCTATTTTCAGATAACTATAATCGAACGCCAAGTATTCGATTTTCTTGGATACATGTGGGCGCCAATATTTGTTAATTTTTTTCATATATTATTTATAATATTTGGATTTTATGGAGCATATCATTTTAGAATAAAATATATAATAACGGTGAGTATTTGGTTAATTGGTAGGAACGCCTTCTAGGCAGCAGTAATTACATATATTCTGTAGGGTTTAGAGTGGCTCGTTTCTGGCCTTTTCTCTCTGATCAAATTCAAATACCCGCCAAAAGTGTCGGTCCCCTTATAACTCACATGGAAAATATCACTCCGATCTGAATTTATTTTCTGTCCCCTATTTGATTGAGCCTCAAAATTGATATTTTTGCAAAAAAGGAAAAAAATAATTAAAAGGTTTTTTATTAATATTAATTTAAAAAAAATTACACTGTCCTCGAATTTGACAACTTTTTTTTAACAAGCTGGGCACCCTACTTGTCAAGTAAATCCGGGTACACTGAAATGCTATGGTGCTAGCCGTTTTTCGTAGTTAGCGCTCGTATTCGCAATTTAAAAGTTTGATGCTTTAGTACAATAAAAACGATATTTTTAAGCTTTTGCGATATAATTTTTAAATTTAAAACCATTCAAGTCCGTTGAACTAACACAACAAACCATAATATCGTGAATTTTTTAGCGAAAAAAAATGTTTGTTCGCGAAAATCTTTATTTTCGTGAAAAAATTGGTTCAATACAAATATTTTTAGTTTGATTTGATTTTACGACAGCCATCTGGTAAACATAGGCGTAGATAGCCCTGTCTGGGGGGGGGCTTAGCCCCCCCAGAATAATTTTAGCCCCCCCCAGAATTTTAATCATTCACAATTTATTTTTTAATATTTAATGATTTCATTAATTTTTGCAACAATAAATAATAATAATATGTAATGAGTCTTTAGGACTCGTTATGATTATTCAATGAGTCTTAAGGACTCGTAATGATTATTATGTAAGATCTAATAGTTTTTCCCATTGAAAAATAGTCCGAATTATTGAAAAAAGTTTTTATCTGATGTTTTTGTCAGTAGTAAAAACTTTACCGAATCTTAGGGTTTTACCTTCAGGAAAACATTTTAACTTCTTTCTTTCTTTCTTTTAAAAAAGTTTCTAAATTCTAAGGGGTTTTTTTTATAGACAAAAGTTATTGAAAGAAAGAATCTGAGAATTTTGACTAATAGTCATCAACTTTTGCAATCATCAGAACTTTTTCTTGAAAAAAATCATAGTAATCTAATGATTTTACTATAGGAAAAACATTAAAAATCTTTCATTCTCAAAACATATCTAGGAGTTCTAAATTTCCGAAAAATCTACAGAATCAAAATTTAAAAAAAAAATTAATTTTTAACCGCTTTCGGTGGGCATTCGTTTCTAGGACACCTAGACGCATGTTAAAGGGAACGCTTGAGGAATAGGTCTGGGTTTTTCTATTAAAAAACAAAATACCAAAAAATTAAAAAAAATCTAGGGGGGCTTTAGCCCCCCCCAGAAATGTTGGCTTCCTACGCCAATGCTGGTAAAGCTAGATCTTGTACTTTAAATCCCATTGTAATATAAATTTTTCCAGAGTTAGCGTATGTGTTAGCGATATTCGCTATTATTTTTTTATATTTTTAAGTAAAAAAAATATTTTTTTGATATTTAGACAATTGCTGAATTTTTATCATCTAAACTCTATTGAATATACAAAAAAAAAAAAAAAATTATTCGGGAAAATTTCTTTTCGCGAAATTTTTTTTTCAATTTTTTTTCATTTTGCTATTAATTTGAAAACGAGTAGAATACGATGATTTGCGTGATTCACGTGAATCACGCGTGAATCTCGCGTGAGTGTGAGTGATTTTCATTTCAATCACGTGATTGTGAGTGAGTGTGAGTTGAAAAAAAATCTGAGTGAGTGATTAGTGAGTGAGCCATTTATTTTTTGCGTGAGTTTGCGTGATTAGATTTTTTGATTTCCCCAATTTTTTTTTAATTTTTTGTAAAAATTTTTTTTGGATTTTCTTTTCTTTTTGGTAAGAAAATTTTATTGCGTGAGTAGATTTTGAGTGACTCACGCGTGAGCGTGATTGAATCTGGCGTGAGCGTGAGTAAGTTTTTTATTACTCACGTGAATGTGAGTGAGCGTGAGTAAAAAAAAAAATTGCATGAGTGATTAGTGAGTGATTCGATTATTTTTTGCGTGAGCGTGAGTGAGTGTGAGTCAAAAAATTTTTTCGCGGATTTTTTTTTTTTTTTGCGTAAAATTTTTTTTTTCGAAAAATAAAACAATGGATTTTGTAAATTTATATTTAAAAACTATCCCAAAAGCATAAAAATTATATTTTTGTAGTACCAAGGCTTTACAATTTTAAATCGCGAATAAGAGCGCTAACTTCGAAAAACGGCTAACACCATTGAATTCAGCGTACCCGAATTAGCTTTACCAGCAGGGGTGCCCAGCTTGTTAATTTTTGCTACTAGCACAGTGTTACTTTTGTACGATATTTGATCGTTAATACTTTATTTATTATTATGAGATTTAAAGATTTTACGGTATTATTTACCCGTTTAAACTTGACGTCTTTAACCCACATTGGCTTGGGGTCAAAAATGACCCTCGCAGAAAATTTGAAGTTTAGAGCTTAAATTTTGTGATATTAACAAGTAAAAATGGCTTCTGTGTTTTTCCCATAACTAAAATTTCATATTAATTTATTATCCTTAAAAATCGTTAACTCTTCATGGCTAGGGGTCAAAAATTGCCCATTCAATAAAAAATATATATTTTGTTGATATCGACAAAGACAAGCACTATGCCTAAAATTTTTTGCCGGAGACGTTTTTGACCCCTGGTCAATATGGGTTAAAGTTATCTTAAATAAGCAAGATTTTAAAGCTGATTTAATAGATTGCCACAAATTAATTTTTCGTAAAATATATACATAGTTTATACTGAATGGGTAATTTTTTACCATTTACCAAAAAGGGTTAACGATTATTTTAAAGATCATATATCACTATGAAATTATAGGTGGTAAAAAACACTGAAGCCATTTTATACTTGTTTATATCACTTAATTTAAGCTCTAAACTTCAAATTTTCTGCGGGGGTTATTTTTGACCCCCAGCCAAAGTGGTTTAAAGACGTCCTAGATCGTTAACATTTCATGACAGACTTACAGACTTATCTAAAAGATTACGTTAATTTATCCAAAAATGTATTTTAGAAGATTTTATTAAGCCAAATTATTGATAAAACAAACAATTCCTTGAAATCCTCTAACTTCCCTCCGCAATTCACGAAAAGTGGCCCAAGGAATGTCCGCCATATTTTGCATTTTTCTTCTCCAACGTGTTTTAATGAATTCAGAAGAAACAAGTAAAAAAGTAAAATTCGGCCTTGCCGAATGTAGTGATACCCTCCACAATTTCTAAAAGATTATTGCAAAAACTTTATTAAAAAGGAAATTACTTTTGAAAAAAAAAAAAAATATTTTGAAAAAAAATTTCCGCGAAAAAAAAATCCGCGATTTTTTTCTTTTTTTGTCCAAAAATATGTTTGTACTTGTTTAAATACCATTTGGTGTTTAATTATGTTCACATAAGTCAACCAGCAGCCGAATTAAAGCATTTTGTATTTTTAGGTTATGTTGAACGAAATGTAAGGACACCTCAAAACATTTTCATTCAACATAACCCAAAAAATACAATAATTAAACACCAAATGGTATTTAAACAAGTACAAACATATTTTTGGACAAAAAAAAAAGAAAAAAATCGCGGATTTTTTTTTCGCGGAAATTTTTTTTCAAAATATTTTTTTTTTTTTTTCAAAAGTAATTTCCTTTTTAAAAAAGTTTTTGCAATAATCTTTTAAAAATTGTGGAGGGTATCACTACATTCGGCAAGGCCGAATTTTACTTTTTTACATGTTTTTTCTTTTGAACCGCTGAACCGATATCGCTCAAATGCAATACCATACTTCTCGGGAGAACTTCCAATATATATGCTTAATAACAGTCACCTCTGTTTTGTATTTTGGACGTGATCACATTTTCCACAGACAGACAGACGGACATCGCTATAATGTCTTAAAATCGATCGGGCATCATGAATATATATACTTTATGTGGTCCCAGACCGATATTTCGATGAGTTACAAACGGAATGACAAACTTATATATACCCTCTATCACTAAGTGGAGGGTATAAAATGACCCAAAATCATGCCATTATTTATACCCTCAACTCTAGTGATAGAGGGCATGGACGTATTCAGGGGGGGGGCCCAGGGGGCCCGGGCCCCCCCCTTTTGGATTGAAAAATTTAAAAAAATTTATTCATTTGAACACTTAATACAAGAAACAAACATATGTTTTTTATTATTACAAATATTTTGGATTTTAAAGAAAAGTTTTTAATATATGTTTATAAAAACTCTTGATTTTGATAAATTTTCGTTTTTAAAAAATTATTTATATCAAAATATCTGTAAAAAATGTATGGAAAACACATTATATTGGTTTAATTTAATGAAAATTTAGCATCAGGATCATGAAAATAATTTTCTAAAGAAAAATTTGCATATTTAATTTTTAATTTTCATTCTAGCACTTTTTTAAAAAATCGGGTTTAAAGTTTTAATTATTAAAAAACGACTTAAGAAAATATTTAAACTGGCAAAAAAAATCGATTGCTTTTTATCCAGCCCTAAAATGTTGCGCTAACGCAATAATATGTAGCAGTAGAGCCGTAAAAAGCGCTAAGAAATTAATATATTTTTCAAGTTGAAATATCTCGATAACGGAATGTCCTACAACCATGTGGAATGCTGATTTGCGGGTATTATGGTTCTTACGCGTGAATACGTAGCAGTGAGCACTAAATAAGGCTTTTTTTAATTTTCAAATGTGTATATCTTGAAAATGGAACGCGCCAGCCTACGAATACGTATCAGTAGAGCCATAAACACGCCTAAATTAGCAGTTTCGAATTTTCAAAGGCAAAAATCGGAAAAATGTTAAACTATTAAAATATTTGGTAAGATAATTTGGAATCAGGAGAGCAAAATCAATATACTTTGATTTTTTTTGCAGTTCAAAATTATCAAAAATACAAAAATAACATTTCTGGTGGTTGGACTTTCAGGTAACATATTCAGATTTTTTTGACCCTTCAGAATTATTTGACCCTTGCAACAGTGCAATATTGCAAAATTTTTTTTAAAAAAAAAATTTTAATAAAATTTTTAATTTGTATTTTTCTATTACCTTTTATATGATGCGTAGTTGCAAGAAAACATTTGCAATTTAATTTAATATCAATACAATTGCTTTTATTTAGAAAGAAACAAGCAAAAAAAGTTGCAATTTTGACATTGCGCAATTTTGCAAGACTAAAATTTCTGACGTGAATTCCATTATTGTTTCCAGGAACCATTTTTATTGGAAAAATACCTCAGAATCTGAGAATTCATTATACAGTTTTTCATAAAAACTTCGCAGATTTAAAGAATTTTTTTAATGGAATATTTTCAGAATATTTTGTATATCAAACTTCTAAGGTTTTGATGCATTTTTTTCTATAAAAAAAATATCATATTCTGAGTGAAGTTCTAAAATTCTAAGAAGTTCGCAAATTCTGAGACATGTTTTTAGAAAAAAAGTTCTCAAACGCAAAAAAACTTACACTTATGAGCCAAGTTTTTGGTAAAGACTTTTGCATAATTTAACAAAGTTTTTGGTAAAAATACAACTCACTAAGACTGCGAAGTTTTACCAACTTTTTGTTCTAAAAAATTGGTTAAATTAAGCAAAAGCAATTGGTGAGTTGTATTTTTTTACCAAAAATTTTACTAAAAGGTTTGTGTTTTTTGCGAGCAGATTCTGAGATGTTTTAAATTTTGATGAGGCTGAGATATACTTTCTCTATAAAAAATTCACAAATTCTGAGAATTTTTTTTGTACAGGGGGGGGGGGGGGGGGGTGTAAGAGAAAATACTTTTATTTGGTGAATATTAAAAAAATTTTCGAGTTGGGCCCCCCCCTTGTCAAATTCCTGGATACGTCGCTGATAGAGGGTATATATAAGTTTGTCATTCCGTTTGTAACACCTCGAAATATTGGTCTAGGCTCCCAAAAAGTATATATATTCGTGATACTTGATCGATTTTAAGACGATCTAGCGATGTCCGTCCGTATGTATTTCTGCTGAAAACACGATAACTTTTGAAAGACTTAACGGAGGCTCTTGAAGTTTGACATATATGTTGGTCATTGACCAGGTCAGGTTGGTATTGCAATCCAGCGAAATCGGTCTAGTGGTTCAAAAGTTATAAGTAGGGATGAGATTTTCATGCACTAAAAAATCGAAAATATGCGCTAAAAAATTCAAAATATGCACTAAAAAATAAAATGTGTGCTATAAAAATTTTGTTTTCATGGGAAAAACTTCTTAAAAGGCAAAAAATAACGCCGTGTTTAAATATTAATAGTAAGACTTTATATAAGCAAGATTTTTTAGAAATTAGGAATATCTATAAGAAAAATTAAAAAGAAAAAATTTTTTTATTCTTATTTTCAAAATATATTTTTAAAATTTAAAATAGTTTTTGAAACAAATAAATTTCAATTTGTGTTTTTGCTAATTTATGCCAAAATATGCACTTAAAAGTTGAAAATATGCACAAAATATGCATTTAAAACCAAAATATGCAAAAATATGCATTTTCACCAAAATATGCAAAAATATGCAAAAACAAATCGATGCCATTTTAACGCAAATTTCTTGATTCGGAAAGATAATTGGTCGATATCGTTTTTAGACTATCAACAAAAAACATGCATTTGCATGGAAATCTCATCCCTAGTTATAAGCAAGAGTGAATTTCGGCAAGAGTTTTTCGCGAATTAAAGAGACAAAAAACACGTTCACTTTGGAAAAACAATTCTGAGGGTACTGAAGCTTGTCATATATATTTGGCGTTCCTCTGGTCTGTTTCGTATTAAATTTCAGCCAAATCGGTCCAGTCGTTCAAAAGTTATTGGCTAAACCGTGAATTTCAGATTGGTTTCACCTTAAATGCACGTGTAAAAAAAACAAGCTTTAAAAAACAAGCTTTAACAACGTTGATAAGCCAAAAAATTATTTTACAAATTATTTTTGTCACTCAGAAATATTTGAATACAAAAAAAATTTACACTCGAAAAAAATTTTACACTCAAAAAAAAAAAAAAATTAGTAAATTTGTTTTTACAAAAATGACAAAAAAAGTTTTTTACTCAAAATAAAATATTTCTAATCAAAATTGTTAATTTTTTTCACGTTAAAAAATTTACTATACTTTAAAAAGGGAATTATGGAGGGTATTCAGAGATTCGGCCGAATTTAATTTTTCTACTAGTTTCACTTCCTTCACACGCCTTTGAAAAAACTTCAGTGGGCCATAAAAAAACTGTGAGTACGTGACAAAAATCCTTTGGGGGGCTTTAGTCTACTGTAAGGGTACTACTTTTTGTTTTAAGTCTTAAGTCAAATACATTTTCGTGTTAAACAATGTTATTGATTCTTAAACGATTCTTAGACATTCTTCCAATGTCCGTCTGTATGTGAAAATCACGATGCAGTCCAAATTAATACAGCTAGGCTCCTGAAATTTAGCACGAATATTTGTAATGATTATAAGCGAATTAAGTTCAAAAATGGTTAAAATCAGACCAGGGGAAAAACAGTTTTCGCTAACAGAATTTTTTTTGTACTTCTTTTAAACAAATGAAAAATTTTTATAAGGGTTCAAGTTGAAAAAATGCAGAAGAAAAATTGGATTTTTTAAAAATTATAGACATTTCTGGTATTTCCTATACCGGTTTCAAACACCCCAGTTAGTGTCATCATCAGTTGGATTTTAAATGTCGGGTTGTCTTGTTAATGAAAACTGTTTTTAATATATGTGAATATTTATAGTAATACAGAATAAATTTTGACAGTTTCCAACACTACAATTCTATTTCTAGCAATCTCAACCTCACTTCATACTTTCTTTCAACTTTTTTGTCTCTTATATGCCATTTACATATACCTCGAAATCCAAAAAAAATGGGATTTCAATGAAAATTCAAGTAAATCCATTTACTTTTTTGGATTTCAAATGTCAAATCCCATACAAAAAAAAATCTTGGATTTTGGGAAAATCGTAAAACCGCAATTTAAAATCCCGAAAAATTTCTACTACTTAATTGTACAACTATGGGTTTTCCCAAAATAATCATCCCTAATGCTTTTTTTACAACGCTGCACACGATTTTTTATCAGCTGTTGTTGTTTTTTATAAAGTAAAAAAACAATTAAAATTTATTTTTTTAAAACTATTAAAAGATTAATAAAAACAATGTTTAACAATTAGGGTTTTCACAGTAACGATTAAATTTGCCATTTTTAGTTTGGTATTTGGCAAATGTGCCAAACGTCAAAAAAATGCCAATTTGAATGTGGCATATTTTTCTTAAAATGCCCAACTCAAACCTTGTCTAAAAACAAAATGCCATTGTGCAGATAAAAAAAAAACGTAAAAATGACAACAGCTGTGATTGTTTATGCTGAAATTTCGAACGCGGCAACAAAAACATTTATACAAAAAGAAACATACACATTTTTTGTGTTTATTTTAAAATTGTGAATGTAAAAAGATAATTAAAGTTATTTTGTGCAAATTATTAACGAAAGGTCTGCTCACGATATGTAAAGAAAAAATGGTGGCAAATACTTGACGTTTAGTAAAATGGCAAATTTGCCAAATACCCAACTAAAAAAGGCAAATTTAATCGTTATTGTGAAAACCCCAAATGTTTCATTTAAAATTTACCATTGCAAATGGTAAACGCACAATTTAGTTGACCAATTTGGTCTTCCTAATAGTACGAACAGAACAAGCACGGCATGGGGGACGGCTTCCAATTAGAATGAGTTTTGACACCTTTAAAAAATAGAACAAGTTTTATTTCACACCGGCGCCGGCCACCGGTTTTATCTGTCAAATCGTATGGAAAAAGTCGTGCCGGGCTTGTTCTGTTTCTACTCTAACAAAGAAAAACACTCAATGGTGGCGGCCCCAAACTTGGCAAAAATGTTAATTTTCTTGCATTTAAAGAAGCAGCTCTACATAAAAACACAATTTTTGATATTGTGGTCCCAACATATACTAGTGGGATTGAAAATATTGGCTCCGGCAAAGAAAAATCATTCCCTAGTAAAAATCATTTCGTATATAGCCATATATAAATTTATACAAATTTATCTTTTTATACATATTGAGATCTTATTATATTTAATTATATAAAAAATCAATCAGATAAGACCAAATTTCGTATCAAATTATATAAAATTTGATATAACTCCCGATAAAATTTTATAAAATTTGATACGAATTTTGGTCTTATCTGAGAAATTTTTTATATAATTTTACATAATTAGATAATTTTATGTAAAATTAGATATATTTGTATCAATTTATACATGGATATATACAAACCCATTTTTACTAGGGTTGTTTTTAGAAATATTTATAAAATTGTGTAATTTTCCAACTAACAACCCTGTACACAAATCAAGAGAAAATACAGAGTTAGTACAAACAAAATCCCGCTAAATGTCAAAAAAGCATATGTAAACGGTATAGATTTTAATTGGATTTGAAATCCAAATTTATGTGGATTTCGGGGTATATGTAAATAGCATATTACATTATTTCGCAAGGGTTACCAACATGATCTGGAATTGCAGACACAAATGAAGGAATTTGCATTTTCTGTTTCGGAGACGTGCCTAATGGCGACATATTTTGTCAATAATTTTATTTGATTTTTTTCTGTAAGTACAGATCGAGCACGGGCTCTAATTATATTTGTTATAAGGGTTCAAGTTGAAAAAATGCAGAAGAAAAATTGAATTTCTAAAAATTATAGACATTTCTGGTATTTCCTATACCGGTTTCAAACACCCCAGTTAGTGTCATCATCAGTAGGATTTTAAATGTCGGGTTGTCTTGTTAATGAAAACTTTTTTTTTATTCTGAAGAAGCTTTTTTTCAAAATTTTTCTCTTATTTGCACCACTGTAACACACGCGTCATAAAACTCATATTGTTTTGTGACCGAACACATGCGACATCATATCTTTTTCTGTTTTGTTTCCATATTAATTTCAAATCAAATCTATTTATTGTGTGAATAACTTTATGCAGGGAGGGGAGGTGGTAACGTAAAACCAAATATTGACCTAAAAACAATGTTTATTTAATAGATAAAATTAAACTAAAAAGGGCCAATATACATTTTACACATAATATATCAATAAACAATTTTATTCTATCTTATCTTATCGATTTTTCTTTTTTATTAATAAATACACTTTTTTTTCTATATTATTTTCATAACTTTTGCAAGATTATCTCAAGTGTTTATGAATATTAATGATTCTATTTATTTTATGATCAATATATTGTATGCAGAAAGAAAAATGTACAATATGTAGATGATTAATTGTTTTATAAATATTTAGGTGTTTATAGGGGTAAACTACGAAAATAAAAAACTAATTTGAAATAACTCTATTATTTTTTCTTTTTTTTTTTCTTTACAGTATTTAATATGGAATTTTCTATGGATTGGTTGGAATTCCTTTTTAATATGTTTCTATTTAAATGTGGGGACACTGGATAGAGTAAGTAAAAATTTTGTTTTTATGGTGCAGTCAAATAAAGAAAAAAAATTAACATCATAATTAAAGTTGTGAGAAGAAAAAAGCACATGTCACAAAAAAAAATCGGGTTTTAGAAAATACCCGACTAAAAAAAAAATAATACGGCACCATATATAATTTGATCCCAAAAATGGAGGATCCAAAAATATATGATTATATCTTATTAGATCAAATTTGATTTAATTAGATATGATTAGATCCCTAAAATGGAACGGTAAATATTATTTAATTTGATATTATAAAAAATTAGATCTAAAAAGATATTATAATATATAATTATATCTTATTGGATGTAATATGATCTTCAAAATCAAATTATATGAAATTTACCGTTCCATTTTTGGGATTTAATAATAGTAGTATCAAATTTGATCTATTAAGATATAATCATATATATTTAGAACCTCCATTTTTGGGATCAAATGATAGATCCATTTATATATAATTATATTTGAAAATATATTATTATATCAAAACTTTTTTACTCGTGTACCCGACTTAAAAAAATGGAGGATCCAAAAATATATGATTATATATTATTAGATCTAATTTGATATAATAAGATGTAATTAGATCCCAAAAATGGATTGGTAAATATTATCTAATTTGATATTATAAAAAATGGGATCTAATAACATATAATAGTATATAATTATATCTTATTAGACCTAAAATGATCTTCAATATCAAATTATATGAAATTTACCGTTCCATTCATGGGATCTAATTATATCTAATTATATAAAATTATATCTATTAAGATATATATTATATATATTTTTAGATCCTCCATTTTTGGGATCAAATGGTTGATCAATGTTTTTATAATTTTATCAAAAAATATGTGATTATATCAAAACTTTTTTATTCGGGTAGTAACAAATTTCTTATATAATCATATATAATTTGATACAATCTTATATGAGTTAATATGCTTCCATATAAATTTATATAAAATTATATTTTTCATCTTGATACGGTTAATCCACTTTATATGATTAGATATTACTCCATGTATGATTAGATTAGTATTTTGATTTTTTCCATAAAATTATATAAAAATAGATATTATAAGATCAATTTGATATAATTGATTTTACAAAATTCCGGATCAAATTGTATCAATTTTTATATTTTTTGATCTAAAGTAAAACAATTAGATATTATTTGATACAACCATTTTACGGATCAAATTAGTATAATATTTTTACTAGGGAGAGGTTTGTTTTTAAAGCAATTCAGATTGCGAATGTACCCAGAAAAATTTTCTGTTCCAAATAATCGGTTCCAGAACGCATCAAACTACCATGCAACCGGTTCTACTTTACATTCCAGAATCAATGATTTTTTTTTTGAAATTGTCCCGAAAGCAATCGTTTTTTAGAGCAAGTAGTTTTTTTGAAAAATAATTTTACATGGAAAATTTTTCATCGATTAACTTTAGTTTAGAATAAATTATCGGTATATCATTATCATATATATCATTACTTAAATATGCGGTACGTATACTTTATTGTATCATGTTTACGATACAAATTGATTTTAAAAATTTAACTTAATCGGTAGATGCCACCGAATCTTATCAACGAAATTCGAATACACTGTGCAACAAAAACAAGTGAGAGTGTTAAATTCGGCTGTGCCGAATATTGGATACCCTCCAACGTTAAAAAAAAAAATTGCAGTGGCGTTTTTTTTTTGGGGGGGGGGGGGGGGGCTTGTCGGGAGTCCTTGGGGACACCTTCTCTGTGGTCAAAAATGTTTACAAATTTAATTACTATGCTTTTTGTACAAAAGATATACAATTTCATTATTATCTAAATTATTTGCTAATATCCACGCCCACAAAAGGGGGCGGACCAAAAAAAGTCATTTTCAATCCACTGGTTCCAAGTCCAAGACTTTGAACTTTTTCGAGCATAAAATGTTTCATTTGTTTAATAAAAATACAAAAAACCTATAAAAAGTTACATTTTTCTTTGGTTGGTTTACTTCTTCAAGGGGAAACTTTTTCCCCCTGTTTCGATTTTGCCCATCTCCAAACTTAACCAGCCTATGAACATAAGACATATATGTTCCAAATTTCAGGAGTCTAGCTCTTTTATTTTGGACTGTATCGTGTCTTCCACAGACGGACGGACGGACAGACAGACAGAAGGACAGAAGGACAGACGGACGGACGGACGGACAGACGGACAGACGGACATCGCTAGAATGTCTTAGAATCGATCACTGATCAATAATATATGTATATACTTTATGGGATCCTAGACCGATATTTCGATGCGTTACACACGGAATGACAAAGTGAGTATACCCCCATACTGTAGTTGGAGGGTATAAAAATTAGCCTCAATGTCTTCAATGCCATATGAAAGTAGATCATCAAATACACAAAATCAACAAAGGGTTTGGCAAAGTCTGTTCAGATTTATTTTTTTGGCCCACTAAAGTTTTTAGTTTTTGATCAAAGGCGTTTGGAAAACGTCAAATTAAACTAAAATAAAAACACATCTGAGCTTCAAAAAAGGTTAGATGTCTTTAGTGAAATTGTATGGCTGTTCTTTTCTTAGAACATATTAACCCTCTAACTGCCATTTTAAGGGGTCAATTTCTTTTTTCAAAAACTAATCACATTTCCAGTAATAATAACTAATATTTTTAGATAAAAAAGAAAATATCGAAAAAAAAGTTTGTTTTTCACTTTGTTCGGAACTTTCCGATTTTCAAGTCAAAAAAGAAACCCGAAGAAATTGCCCTACACTCAAAAAAAAAAACCTTGTAAAATTACAAGAAAAACTTTGTTACTTTTTTTTGTTTGCTACCTCCTATTTGACAAAAATTCCTAGTAATTTTACAAGCTTTTTACCAATAATTTTGTAATTTTAAAAGGTTCTTAACAATAAGATTGTAAATTTACAAATTTTTTGACACGATAAAATTTACCCAGAGATTTCGTAATTTTACTAGATTTTTTGCTACCTCATATTTTACGAGAATTCCTAGTAATTTTAAAAGCTTTTTACCAATAATTTTGTAATTTTACAAGCTTTTTACCAATAAAATTGTAAATTTACTGTTTTTTTTGGCGCAATTAAAATTACAAGGAATTCTCGTAAATTTACTAGATTTTTTTCCTAAAATTATCTTGAAAATTTGTAAAATTACAAAAAAAAATGTAAAACTATAGAAAAAAATTTAAATTTTGATCCAAATTTGATTGTTAAAAATCAAGGATAACTGTCAAATATTGGTAAAATGGGATTACGAGACTTTTCTTACACTAAAAAAAAAAAAACTGTAATGCTAGCAGAAAAAGCTTGTAAACCTACAAGAAAATTTGCTGATTTTGAACCCACAATTTTTTTGGTAAAGTTAGCAAAAATGTTTTGCCAAAAATTTTTTTTTATTTCAACTTAGTTCATACACATTTAGTCCTCAAATGTTGGGTTCGGACCCGATAGGTCCAGACCCCGATGGGCCTAGACCTAGATGGGTTCCTTAAAAATCGTCATAGTTTTTGATCCAAAATTTGTGTCCGTTTCGCTCTACCTTGCTTAGTTTTTGAGATACGTGATTTTACGGGACCACCGGGGTTTTACACTCAAAATATTTTGTAGGCAAAAACAAATGAAAAACACACTTAAAACCAGTGAATAAACAATTGAAAACCATCCCAGTAATTATTCATTTGTTTTAACAAACATCAACATTTATTTTTTACTGTTGACAAAATTTTCTAAAATAAATAACATTAAACATTAAAAAATTAAATTTTTTTCACTCTTTTTTACCAACAAATTCGAAAAAAATAACCTACGAAAACATTAAAAATTAATGATAGTTCTGTTATTTTTACCAACAAATTTCAAAAAAATAACCTACGAAAACAATAAAAATTCATGATTTCGTAGGTAATTTTTTACAATTTTTTATTGAAATATTTTTTTAAAAATTTTTAATAAAATTTTTGGGGAATCGATCCCGCAACCAACTACATTCTGGCCAGACACTCTACCCATCGTGCCAAAGTCACTTGATACAAACATGTTTTTATATTTCTATAAATAATTTTTTGATTTTTTTTTTTCTACAAAAAAATAACTGACTTATGTAGGTAAAAACTAATGATATTTTATTAAAAAATACCAACAATTTAAAAAAAAAATACTTACACAAATCATTAAAAATCAAAAGAATAATCAGTAGTTTTTACTTACAGAACAAAAATAAATGACTTTAAAAATTGAATGTTACTGAAAGTCTTTATTTTTTAGTGTGTTATTTTTGAAACAAAGGACTGAAGTAGTCATTAATAAAAACTGAACAACAAACAAATGTTTTTTCTTTTAAAAACGACTAAACGGAAAACTTTTTAAATAAACTACAAACAGTTAATGACATAATTTTTTGAGTGTATTTTTTCAGATGTTAGTTCACTTCTCCAAAAGGAATTTTTTCCCCCCTGGGCCGATTTTTCCCATTCACGAACTTAACCTGCCTATGAACATGAGACATATTTGTGCCAAACTTCAGGAGTCTAGCTGTTTTATTTTGGACTGCATTTTGTTATCTACAGACGGACGGACGGACGGACATTCACAGAATGTCTTAGAATCGATCATAGATCAATAATATATATACTTTATGGGGTCTCCAAACGATATTTCGATGCGTTACAAACGGAATGACAAAGTGAGTATACCCCCATACTGTGGTTGGAGGGTATACAAATATTGATTAAAAAAAATTATTGATTAAAAAAATATTGATGAAAAAAAAATTTGATTGAAAAAAATATTGATGAAAAAAAAAAATATAAAATTTTTTCAACAATTTTTTTATACCCTCCACTCTAGTGATAGAGGCTATATATAAGTTTGTCATTCCGTTTGTAACACCTCGAAATATTGGTCTAGGACCCCATAAAGTATATTCATGATCCCCGATCGATTTAAGACGATCTAGCGATGTCCGTCCGTCCGTCTGTCCGTCGGCGAAATCGGTCCAGTGGTTCAAAAGTTATGAGCAAAAGATTGAATTTCGGCAAGGGTTTTTCGTGAATTTATGAGATAAAAAGCACTATAACTTTCGAAAATCAATTCTGAGGATGCTGAAGCTTGGCATATATATTTTTCGTTTCTCCATCCTAGTTCGTATTGAATTTCACCCAAATTGATCCAGTGGTTCAAAAGTTATTAGCAAAACCGTGAATATCAGATTAGCTTCACCTTAAATTCACTTGGTGAAAACCCGTTAAACCTGTTTTAAAACCATTGGTAAGTCACAAAAATATTTTAAAACGTATTTTTGTCACTCAAAAATATTTTTATACCAAAACAAAAAAAAAAAAATACACTCGAAAAAAATTTTACACTCAAAAAAAATTTTACACTCAAAAAAAAATTAGTATTTTTTTTTTTGAATGTAAAATTCGTAAAAGTTTTACACTCAAAAAAAATTTTACACTCCAAAAAAAAAAATAGTAAATTTTTTTTTTGAGTGTAAAATTCGAAAAAATTTTACACTCAAAAAAAAATTATTATTTATTTTTTTTTTTTTTCAAAAATTACTAAAAAAAAAAAATTTTTACACAAAATAAAATATTTCTAATCATAACTGTTATTTTTTTCACGTTAGAAAATTTACTATCACTTAAAATGGGCATTGTGGAGGGTATTCATAGATTCGGCCAAGTCGAATTTAACTTTTCTACTTGTTTCTTTTTTTCATAAATTTTTTTAATATTTATTTTTACATTGTGTAGGGTATCCATGTGTTCGGTATGGTAAAATTTAACTTTTTTTTCATATTTTTGTACCAATTTCGATGTTAAGCCCCTTTATTTCTCTTTATTTGACTGGTCTATTAACCCCATTTGTCAATATTGTAACATTTTCTAACACATGCATACAAATACTTTTTTTTTTTAAATCTTTCCAGGACAGTGATTTATTAAATTTAGGTACTGGTAGTGTTTCATGGTTTGAGGTGAATGGTTATGGCTGTAAGCCAGTATATAATACAAATATAACCTCAGAGGACCCATATCGTCCCATAAGGCCTGAACAAGTGGAGGATTGTTTACTAACATATGATATAGTGGAAGTTGTTCAGTCAGGAGTACAATGTATACTAGCGGTAATTAACAGTGGAATATGGATTTTTTTTTTTGGACGAATCAACTATTTATACATGTATTTTTTTATTTTTCTAGTTCTTTGGAATTTTGGGAGCCATATTAATAAGTTACATATTCCTTGATGAAGATGACAGATGTAAGTTTTTATATTTATTTTCTTTTGTATATTTTTAGAATTAATTTTACTATAAATATTTTTTCTTCACTTAATTTATTTATACAAAAACACAACATGTAAAGTCTTTTGTTTCTTTTGATAACTTTATATGTAGTTTATTGAAAAGAAAAATTCTATCATGTCAAATGTCAAGTTTATAATGATGTATAAGGGTGTATCATCATCATCATCATCGTCGACATCATCTATTTATTTAATCACCCGCAAGTCAAACTATATGTTTATATTTATATAAATATGTTTTAATAGGGTTATAACTTTTAATTTTTTTCTTAAAACAATTTTAAAGTTTTAAAGTTTTTTAAATTGTTTTAAAAAACTGAATAATTTTGTTAAATAAAATTTTAAATATTTTTTAATATTTCTTCAAAAAAAGAAGTTACACCCTTACTGCCCATATGAGTGAATATATGGGGCATTCCATGTCAAATCGGACACTTTGAAAACATTTTTTTTTTTAGATTTTTCCAATTTGTTAACAGTTTTTAGTACCCTTTGAAGACTCCTTCTTGGTAAATTTTCAAGTTTTTTTTAAGACCCGTTCAAAAGATATCGAATTTTTAAAAATTGGTAGTTTGTTCCTTTACTCATAACTTCTTCAATAATGGTCCAAATTAGGGTTGGCAACCGATACCCACCTAGAATAACGGTATTTGGCTATTGTACCGCAACCAATAAAGATATGGACATTTTTAAAGCGATTATGAAATCTGATGAAATTTCTAGTATTTTAAATGTGTCACTTCGTGTTTCTACCGGTTCGTTTTAGTTATATAGGCCAATACCATTATAATACCGTTTCAAACGGTATTGTAAAGGTATTGACCTATATTTCGAAAACGAACCTGTAGAAATACGAAGTGACACATTAAATACTAGAAATTTCATCAGCTTTCATAATCGCTTTTGAAAATGTCCATATCTTTATTGGTTGCGGTACAATAGCCAAATACCGTTATTCTAGGTGGGTATCGGTTGCCAACCCTGGTCCAAATTTCAATTTTTTTTTTTTTAATTTTTGTTTTTTTACGTACTTTTTAAAAAAATACTAAAAAAATCTTAAAAGCGCGCTAGTATGCGATTTTTAAGTTTTAAAATTTAAATCTCTTTTTTGATAATGTTTGTAATCTTCGATTTGTTTGAAATTTTTTTGTGTAAAACTTCTATCGATTCTACAAATTTTTGGCCCGGGAGAATCGTGGAAAAGCGATTATTACTATTTTTTTAAATTTTTTGAAAAAATTTTATTGTAATTTTCCAATCGTAAAATAATTTCTACTGCTCCAATAGTGAGTCATAGAGGGGTCATTTCCAAGACCGACCCCCATTAATTTTTACGTCTTAAAATTTCTTTGGAACAAACTAATACCCTATCTCTAATTTCTAAGGGGGCTCCACACAAAACGACATTTTTTTAAATTTGCTCCAACCGCTCTAACTGCCCTAATAGTGCCCTTAGAGCAACAAAATGTATGACCGACCTATAATATTTTTTTAGTCCAAAAATTTTCTCTGAACACACCTACCCTCTATCTTTTACTGTTAAGGCGGTCCCCATACAAATTTTTTATTTTTTGTAAATTTGTTTTATTTAATCAGCTTCTACCGGTCCAATTGTGCGTCCAAGAGGGGTCAATAGTGAGACCGACCCCCATTTATTTTAACCCTACAACATTTTTTAAAACATACCTGTGCCCTATCTCTACTCCCTAAGTAGGCTTCCATACAAATTACAGTTGGAGAAAGTTTTATAAAAATATAATTTTAAATGGAAACCCACTTAGAGACTGGAGAAAGGGCGTAGGTACGTTTTAAAAAATGTTGGAGGGTTAAAATCAATGGGAGTCGGTCTCACTAATTACCCCTCTCGGACGCACCATTGGACCGGTAGAAGCTGATTAAACAAAGCAAATTTACAAAAAATAAAAAAGAAGTATGGGGGCTGCCTTAACAGTTAGAGATAGAGGGTAGGTATGTTCAGAGGAAATGTTTGAACTAAAAAATTATTGTGGGTCGGTCATACATTTTGTTGCTCGAAGGGCACTATTAGGGCAGTTAGAGCGGTTGGAGCAAATTAAAAAAAATATCGTTTTGTGTGGGAGCCCCCTTAGAAATTAGAGATAAGGTATTAGTTTGTTCCAAAGAAATGTTAAGACGTAAAAATTAATGGGGATCTTTCTTATAAATGACCCCTCTATGACGCACCATTGGAGCAGTAGAAATGATTTTAAGATTGGAAAATTACAATAAAATTTTTTCAAAAAATTTAAAAAAATAGTAATAATCGTTATCCCACGATCCTCCTGGGCAGAAAATTTGTAGAATCGATAGAAGTTTTACACAAAAAATTTCATAAAAATTGAAGAGTAAGAACATTATCAAAAAATCCAATCTTAAAATAATTTCTACTGCTCCAATGGTGCGACCCCCATTAATTTTTACGTCTTAACATTTCTTTGGAACAAACTAATACCCTATCTCTAATTTCTAAGATGGCTCCCACACAAAACGAAATTTTTTAAAATTTGCTCCAACCGCTCTAACTGTCCTAATAGTGCCCTTAGAGCAACAAAATGTGTGACCGACCCACAATATTTTTTTAGTCCAAACATTTTCTCTGAACACACCTACCCTCTATCTTTAACTGTTAAGGCGGTCCCCATACAATTTTTTACTTTTTTGTAAATTTGTTTTATTTAATCAGCTTCTACCGGTCCAATTGTGCGTCCGATAGGGGTCATTAGTGAGACCGACCCCCATTTATTTTAACCCTACAATATTTTTTTAAAACATACCTATGCCCTATCTTTACTCCCTAAGTAGGCTTCCATACAAATTACAGTTGGAGAAAGTTTTATAAAAATGTAATTTTGAATTGAAACCCACTTAGGGAGTGGAGATAGGGCGTAGGTACGTTTAAAAATATGTTGGAGGGTTAAAATAAATGGGAGTCGGTCTCACTAATTACCCCTCTCGGACGCACCATTGGACCGGTAGAAGCTGATTAAATAAAACAAATTTACAAAAAATAAAAAAAATTATATGGGGACCGCCTTAACAATTAGAGATAGAGGGTAGGTATGTTCAGAGGAAATGTTTGGACTAAAAAAATATTGTGGGTCGGTCATACATTTTGTTGCTCTAAGGGCACTATTAGTGCAGTTAGAGTTTTGTGTGGGAGTCCCCTTAGAAATTGGAGATAGGTATTATTTTGTTCCAAAGAAATGTTAAGACGTAAAAATTAATGGGGATCGGTCTTATAAATGACCCCTCTGTGACGCACCATTGGAGCAGTAAAAATGATTTTAAGATTGGAAAATTACAAAAAAAAATTTTTAAAAAAATTTAAAAAAATAGTAATAATCGTTATCCCACGATCCTCCTTACACAAAAAAATTTCAAAAAAATTGAAGAGTACAAACATTTTCAAAAATGAGATTTAAATTTCAAAACTTAAAAATCTCATACTAGAGCGCTTTTAAGAAGTTTTGGTATTTTTTTTTTAAAGTACATAAAAAAACAAAAATTTAAAAAAAAAAATTTCAAATTTGGACCATTATTGAAGAAGTTATGAGTAAAAGAAGTTTGAGTAAAGGAACAAACTACCAATTTTTAAAAATTCGATATCTTTTGAACGGGTCATCAAAAAAAATCTGAAAATTTGCCACGAAGGAGTTTTCGAAGAGTACTAAAAACTGGTAACAAATTTAGAAAATCTAAAAATATTTTGTTTTCATAGTGTCCGATTTGACATGGAATGCCCCATATACATTAAATTTAAAGCTGCCTTTTTTTATTATATTATACATATTTAGTTGAATGGCAGCCATACAAGACCAAAAAAATCGTCAAGGATTTTGTATTTTGTAAAAACAGTGTACTGTGGTTTTTCAAGAATTTAGAACAAAGGAAAATAAGTAATGCATATAATCATCATTCTGTATAGAACTAAACAAAATGTAATTACGTGTGGTAAAAAAGCTTTGAGACAGAGAAATTTAAATTAAGGAAATATGCGTCAAGGATTTTGGTCATGTTTTGTTTGATGTGCATGGAAAACACTGGCTGACATAATATAAATAACACTGAATACATTTTCTAAAGTATTTTGGCTTTTTAAACACGAATCGGTCATCAGAACAGTTGTATCAAATTGCGTTCTCGAGATAGAGGCATTTTCATTTTTTGTGGGCCAATCCCTCAAAACCTATTATTTTTTTAGTATTGGAAAAGTGTATGCAAAAATTTATACATATTTTATTTATTCAAATTTCCAATAGAATCACCTCACTTTTAAAAAAACTCCAGACTCGATACGATCAATGATACGATCAGAACATTATAAGGAAGTTTAAAATGTCCTTTTTTTGGTTTTATCCTTATAAGTATCCGAATTTTACAAGAAATTTCCTGTTTAAAGAAGATATGTAAAGTAAACACTCCAATAAAGAGAACCTAGGGTTAAAATCCAAAATCCATTGGGTATATACAGAAATATAAAAATATGCCAAAAAAATTATTTTTTCTGTAAAATAACTGATTTTTTCTGCAAAATAATAAAATAATCTGCATAATATCTGCACAAAAGTATTTTAAAATTCAGCAAACAGAACAAGTTAAATTGCAAATTTCTATTATTTTCTACAATTGAATGACAGAGAATTTACTTAAAATATCTATTTCAGCAGAAAAATCTGCTTAAAGTTTGGTAATTCAAATTGGGAGTCATTTAACAGATTTTTTTAAAAAGAGCTTTTCTTTTGAGTGTAGAAAATTTCCTCAAGGAATTGGCTGGAATTCTTAAAATAGTTTGAGGCTTAAACCTTCCTGTACCCAACAATCATAATCTTACAAACGTAATTCGCAAAAAATCAAGAGAAATTAGAAGATTTAAGTTTTAAAAGAAACATACAACAATTGAGAGTGTTAAATTCGGTTGTGTCGAATCTTTAATATCATCCAACTTATAAAAACAAAAATAAAAAGAAAAAAAAAATTAGTTAGGGTTCATTTGGGGACTCATAATCCCTCGCGGTAAATGTTTTCAAATTTATTTATCATGCTTTTTGAGCCTCAGTAATACAATTTTATCCTTATTTAAATATATTTTTAATATTCAAGCCCACGAAAGGGGGCTGGCAAAGAAAACTTTTTTTTCTATTTTCTGGTACATTACATATGGGTGTTAAAGGATCGCCGATCACGATTCTGGAAAAAAAAAATCAAAATTCAAAATGGCGGATTCAAAATGGCGGACATGATTTTTTAATTCTTCGCTTATTGTATTTACTATAATCACTGTCGATGTATTTAGGGTCGTTAATAACGAATATGAGCTCAGACTTTTAAAATTCAAAATGGCGGATCCAATATGACGACAAATTTAAATTTAAGATTTTTTATATGTTGTTTATTTTTGCCAAAAACTTCGATTTTAATGGTTTTTCGGATGTTAAAACCGATTTTGGAATTAAAGATTCGAAACTCAAAATGGCGGATCCAATATGGTGGATATGCTTTTGTAATTCTTTGCTAATTGTACTAAAATTTATCATTTTCGACGTATTTTGGGTCGTAATTACGAATATGAGCTCCAATTTTTTAAATTCAAAATGGCGGATCCAATATGGCGACAAATAAAATATAAAATTTTTTCTATGTTGTCTGATTTTAATGCTTTTTCGGATGCAAATCCGATTTCAGAATAAAATGTTCAAAATTCAAAATAACGGATCCAATATGGCGGACAAGATATTTAAATTATTGATTAATATCACTTGGAAATGATTGCGTAACACGAATACGGACTCAGACTTTTTGAAATCAAAATGACGGATCCATAATGTTGGACATAGGTTAGGTTAAGAGGTTGACGTAATGTCTACAAGACCAGTTCCTGATCCAAAGTGATACCTCGAAAGGGGGGGGGGGGGGGGTTGGTTTTTGTTGTTGGCTGCTTTACATATTAATCATAATTCACTACTGCCTTCCTGGTAAATGATGATTTATGTCTCCACATATGTCTCATCTAGTTTACTTAGCCTAATATATTTAAGCATCTTCCATGGGTTGACATCTCTAAGTTCCTCCAGTTCCTGAAAGAAATAAAACCCAAAACAATTAAATCGAGTGCGAGATAGTGCAGGGCACTGACAAAGATAATGGAAGGAATCTTCCACTATCTCTTCGTCCCCACACCATCTGCACAAGTCATCTCTTATCAATTTTAACTTTTTCAAATAAGCTTTCAAGCCAGTATGGCCTGTAATTAAACCTACATACTTCCTGAGGTCTGATTTTTCCATATAAAGTAGTGTTTTCTGGATACTTTTTCCACCGCGAGTCCACAAGGCTTTCGTTTGGATACAGTCCTGGCTGCTTTCCCATTTCAAATCTTCCTGTCGTTCAAATGTTCTCCGTATTTCGAAATAAATCGCATCCAGGCCCGGATGCACATCGGTCGCGATTGAACTTAATGGTTAAACTGCTCCCATACGAGCTAACTCGTCAGCTTTCTCGTTTCCTGGAATATTCTGATGACCTGGAACCCAGCACAGTCTTAAAGAGTGTTGTTCGATGAGAGCCATGAGCTCTTGGCGACAACGGCTGACAACCTTTGATCGAATATTCCTGTTATATAGTGCCTTTAAAGCCGCCTGACTAATGTTAATAATGATCTCACTAGAGTAGATCGGCCTCATTAAAATAAGCCAGGCTGCCTCTGACACTGCATGCAGTTCCGCCTGAAAAATATTACAGCTGTCCTGTATCCTTGAACTGTGTTCAATTCCTAGTTTCTCACAGTAGACACCGCTACCTGTTCCCTGTGGCATCTTTGATCCATCCGTGTAGACTGCAATGTGCTGTTCCCCAACAGGTGTATTTTCCCAGAATACTCTAGATGGTATTTAAATTGTTATACCTGCATCCCACACGATATGTGGAGTCATATAATTAGTCACACAGTCATCATATCGATGGTATCGTATGAGTTTTGTATGTCCATAGTCTCGAACTTTCAGCGCGCAGTTTTGACTTAGTCTCAGCTGTGTCCTAAGTGCGTATTCCTGGATGTAAAGATCCAAAGATGGCAAGTCCAGAATCCTACTAAGACCATGTGTGGATGTTGTCCTTCGCGCTCCAGTGATACTTAAGGCGGCCACTCTATTAACCCTGTTCAGGTACGTGGCGTGCGTGGTCTTTCCTACAATAGGCCACCACACTACTGCACCATGTGCCAGTGTTGGTCTAACAATTGCCGTTAATATCCAGTGTATAAGTCTTGGTTTAAGACCCCATGTGTTTCCAATAATTCTCTGACAAGTATACATGGCTGCATACGCCTTTTTCACTCTCTCCCTTAGGTTTTCGAGCCAGTTCAATTTCCTATCAAAGATTATGCCAAGAAACTTGGCACTATCAGACAGTGTCAGACACGTTCCCCCAATATGTGGTAATCGAAATTCAGGTATTTTTCTCCTCCTTGTGAAGAGAACCGTTTCCGTTTTCTGAGGATTTATTCCTAGTCCACAGGCCGAGGCCCACTTATAAAGCGATGAGAGAGCATGCTCCATAATGTCGGATATTGTGTCCAGGGATATCCCTCTTGCCAAAATTACTAAGTCGTCGGCATAAGCTACTACCTTCACTCCGTATTTTTTCAGCTTCAATAAAGCCTCATTTAGTACCAGAATTCACAGTGTCGGTGAGATGACACCCCCTTGGGGAGTACCTCTAGTCGCCATTGCCTTTATTGATTCCCCTCCTATTTCGGCTTCAATTATACGGTTTGTGAGGACTTTCATTATCCAGTAATTTCACCATTGGGTCATTACCTGAATTGGCTAGAGCTTTCTCTATTGCCCCAGATTTTATATTATTAAATGCACCTTTAATATCAAGAAAGCATGCCAGAGTATATTCGCTATAATAAATGGTTTCCTCAATATTCATCGTCAACTCATGGAGGGCGGTTTCCACTGATTTACCCTTTGTGTAGGCGTGCTGGTTTCCCGAGAGTTCCATTGCACACATACTCTTCCTCAAGTGGTCTTCCAGAATTCTCTCTAGTGTCTTAAGTAGGAAAGATGATAGACTGATTGCCCTATAGTCCTTGGCGCTACTATGTTGTATCTTCCCAACCTTGGGGATGAAGACAACTTTTACTTCTCTCCAGCTTTTCGGTACATATGATAGCCTAATGTTGGACATAGTATTTTAAAAAAATGTACAATGAATGAATACATTCCTAAGTTTTTATAAATCCCTCTTTTTGCTTTTATCATACAATTTTATGCGTTCCCATTTTTAATGCTTAGCACTAGAGATGGACGATGGTCACGTGACTTAAATTTTTTGTTCATGAGTGATATGTGAGTGAGACATTTTTTGCGTGAGTGATTCGTAGTGAGTGCCATTTTTTTGCTAGAGTCAAAATTATTTAATAGTATTGATATATGCCCGCTTGAATGCATTCCCAGCTTTAATGTTTAACACTACAGATGGACGCTGGTCACGCGAATCACGCGTGATCGAAAGTAAGCGTGTCTCAAATTTTTTGTTCGCGAGTGACAAGTGAGTGAAACATTTTTTGCGTGAGTGATTATTAGTGAGTGACATTTTTTTGCGTTAGTCAAAATAATATAACTGTATTAATTCAGTTTTTACAATTCTTTTTGTGTTTAAAATGTTTAGCGTGAATTACGCGTGAGCGTGAGTCACACGTGAGGGGTGTTTTTTTTACTCACGTAAATAGTGAGTAAGCGTAAGAAAATAAAAACAATTGAGTAAATTATTTTTTTTTTGCGTGAGCGTGAGTGAACGTGAATCAAAATTCACTCATCGCG
Source organism: Pegoplata infirma (assembly GCA_963921195.1). Classification (NCBI taxonomy): domain Eukaryota; kingdom Metazoa; phylum Arthropoda; class Insecta; order Diptera; family Anthomyiidae; genus Pegoplata; species Pegoplata infirma. Next base: position 42,744,913 of record OY992538.1, read on the forward strand.
CTCATCTCCAGTTACCACGCCAATGTTGTCGAAGTAGGAAATTTTTTATTAGAAATCAATAGAAACAAAAATATGAAAACAATTTTGAAGTTCCATTTTAGGGCACTTCTAAACGCCATATTTTTGCGCACAGGGTCGCAAAAATGTGAATAGAATACATTGTCAGATACAGATCGTAATTCGAGGTTAGTCAATATCGTTTGGACTTTGATGTTGAACAACGGCGGATTTCAACAAAAGTATGAATTTCCATAATTTATTAAAGAAAATAGTATATACACTTAAAAAAATTATGTTAGTAAAATCAACTGAAAATGTCAGTTAAAATAACTATTTTATAAGTTGTTTTGGGGTCAACTACTTTTTCAGTTAAATCAACTAACAATGTTAGTTATTTTAACTGGCAAAAAACGACTGACTTATGTAGTAAAAACTACTTACATTTGTAGTCAAAACAACTAAAATGTAGTAAAAATAAAAAAATCTATAAATATTTTTTTTTTCAAAAAAATTTTCAGAAAAAAAATTGAAGAACAAATTTTTTCAGTTTTTTTTTTTGTTTTAAAGTTGTGAAAAATAAAAAAAAAACGAAAATTTATTTTTATTTTTTTTGAAAAAAACTTTGAAAATTTTTCAGAGATAAAAAAAATAAAATTAACTACTTTAAATAACTGTTACTACATCACAGTAGTTTTTTGTTAGTTATTCAAAAAAACTACTTAAAATAACTAACCGAAATAGTTGTTTGATATTTTTCATACAAAAACAACTGACTTTGTAGTTGAAAATAACTAACTACTGTAAAATATACAAGCAACTAACATGTAGTAACTTACATAATTTTCTGAGTGTAGTTTTAGCTTACTTTTAGGCAGTTTATCTCATGTGTTGAACTAACAAGTATGTCTTTAGAAGAACTTCGCATAAAATTTGAAAAAATGTTGTGTTGAAGCACAAAAAAAAAATATTTGTTTCATGAATACAAAATAAAAAAAAAATCTCAAACTTTAACTTTAACCTCATACAATAAAAAAGCTTTAAGCTACAATAAAAAGATATTAAGGACGCACAAAATTCAAGATGTTGACATTTTGAAAAAATTCTTTTAAATATGTGTTGCCTTACAGACCTTATTGGCCAAAAAATGGAAATCCTGGTCCACAGTGCCCTGGTTCACAGTGCCCTGGTCCGATTTTGCCCATTTACGAACTTTTTTTTGCCCGCCTCCTTTTGTGGGCTTGAATATTAAAAATTAATGCTTTAACCCTTCGTAAAAGTATATTGATAATAAAAGTTCTGCAAAAATTCTATTTTCTACATTATTTTAAAAGTTTTATTGCAAAAACCACCATAAAATGAAATGTTGCTTATCGAGTTTTTACAATAAACCCTTCATATACATATACTTTGTGGGGTCCTAGATCAATATTTCGAGGTGCTACAAACGGAATGACAAACTTATATCCTCTATCACTAGTTTAAAATAATATCTAAAGTGACCACTGTGCACTACTACTTACATACTTATGTATGCACTATGGTGGAATTGATACCAACATATGTTCTTGTTATAATTTTTTTGTTCTACAGTTCTTTTTTATCTTTTGGTAAATATTGACATTATATTCGACTACGACGACGACGACAAAAAAACTGCAATAATGTTTCTCATTTTACGGTGGTAAACAATAGTTTACCAAATGTAAAATAAATTTTTTTACCATAAATCACCCCACCACTAACTACTTTATAAAGTCAAAATAAATAAAAAAAATAAAAAATTATAAAGTACGAAATTGTTTAGTTAGATTGTTATTTTATGTCTTGACGCCCCCGAGTAAACAAACGTAAATAAAATTGTAATTTCCGTTGACTACACGATATTTACCTTGACATGATTGTTGATGGTTATTTCGATAGACAAACCCTTTTCTATGCCCTCCACTTATTGTTAGTGGGAGAGGGTATATATAAGTTGGTCATTCCATATGTAACTCAACGAAATATCGGTCGGGGACCCCGAACCCGAATTATATATTATTGTGCAATGACCGTTTCTAATACATTTTGACGATGTCCGTGTGTCTGTTGAGATGGCGATCAGTAGAAGCTGATTAAATAAAACAAATTTACAAAAAATAAAAAAATTGTATGGGGACCGCCAAAACAGTTACAGATATAGGGTAGGTTCAGAGAAAATGTTTGGACTAACAAAATATTGTGGGTCGGTCATACATTTTGTTGCTCTTAGGGCACTATTAGGGCAGATAGAGCGGTTGGAGCAGATTTTAAAAAATTTCGTTTTGTGTGGGAGCCCCCTTAGAAATTGGAGATAGGGTATTAGTTTATTCCAAAGAAATGTTAAGACGTAAAAATGAATGGTGTTGGTCTTATAAAGAACCCCTCTATGACGCACCATTGGAGCAATAGAAATGATTTTAAGATTGGAAAATTACAACAAAATTTTTTCAAAAAATTTTAAAAAATAGTAATAATCGTTATCCCACGATCCTCCTGGGCAAAAAATTTGTAGAATCGATAGAAATTTTACACAAAAAAATTTAAAAAAAAATCGAAGAGTACAAACATTTTCAAAAATGAGATTTAAATTTTAAAACTTAAAAATCGCATACTAGAGCGTTTTTAAGAATTTTTTGGGATTTTTTTTTTAAAGTACGCAAAAAACAAAAATTTGTAAAAAAACTAAATTTGAAATTTGGACCAATCTTGAAGAAATTATGAGTAAAAGAAGTTTGAGTAAAGAACAAACTACAAATTTTTAAAAATTCGATATCTTTTGAACGGGTCATCAAAAAAATCTGAAAATATACCACGAAGGAGTTTTCGAAGGGTACTAAAAACTGTAAACAAATTGGGAAAATCTAAAAACAAAAAATTTCAAAGTGTGCGATTTGGCATGGAATGCTCCATATATATTCATGATTCTCGATCGATTTTAAGACCTTCTAGTGATGTCCGTCTGTCTGTCTGTCTTTGGAAATGCGTGATCAAAATATTACACGAAGATAACTGGAACTTAACATATTTATTGGAAGTCCCGAGAAGTTTGGTAAATGTAAGGACACCTCAAATATTTTAGTACATTCAACATAACCTAAAAATACAAAATTCTTTAATTCTGCTGCTGGTTGACATATGAGGCATTCCACACCAAATGTCCGGCGAAAAAAAACACGTGTACCGTAAACTTCTGAATAGGTTGTATGGATAGCCCTATATGGAACTTAAAAAATTGCGTTTTTGGTTTTTCAATTTTTCAAAAACTGGGCACCACAATCTCAAAAATTTACATTCTTATATAGTTTTGTATGGCCTATCGATTAAAAACTTTTTTTTTTTAATTTTCAGAACACGTTCTGAAATTTTCTATTTTTTAAAAATGTCAATTTATTAAAAATCATGCCACTTTTTTTTTCTTTTTTCTTTTTTTTTTTGAAGTTTAGATGTTTGTCCATCCACACAAAAAAATTCAGAAACACGTTCTTCGTTTTTTTTCGAGAAAATCGCATTTGAACTTTAAATTTCATAACAATTTTGTAATTTGCTTGTATTTTCTTGATTAAACGTTGCGAATGAGTAATATCAATTGCATAAATATTACTCATTCGCAACGTTAAATCCAGGAAATACAAGCAAATTACAAAATTGTTATGAAATTTAAAGTTCAAATGCGATTTTCTCGAAAAAAACGAAGAACGTGTTTCTGAATCTTTTTGTTTGGATGGACAAACATCTAAACTTTAAAAAAAAAAATTTAAAAATAAAGAAAGAAAAGTGGCCGGATTTTTGATAAATTCACATTTTTAAAAAATGAAAAATTTCAGAACGGGTTCTGAAAATTTTCAAAAAAAAAAAATTTAATCGATAGCCCATACAAAACTATATAAGAATGTAAATTTTTGAGATTGTGGTGCATTCCGTTTTTATGTGATAAATATTTAATCAAGGCAACTCGCCACAAATTTGACAATTTTTCCAATATTTGACCACGCCTTCTAAGCCCAGTTTTTGAAAATTAGAAAAACCAAAAACGCAATTTTCTTAGTTCCATATAGGGCTATCCAAACAACCTATTCAGAAATTTACGGGACACATGTTTTTCTGTAGCGGGACATTTGGTGCGGAATGCCTCATACACTCAAAAAAAAAACTGTTAAGTTAGTAAAAAAAAGCTTGTAAACCTACAAGAAAATTTGCTGATTTTGAACCCACAATTTTTTTTGGTAAATTTAGCAAAAACGTTTTGCTAAAAATTAGTTAACTGAAATTTTTTTTATTTCAACTTAGTTCATACACATTTGAGGACCCCATTAGGTTCGGACCCAATAGGTCCAGACCCTGATGGGCCTAGACCTAGTTGGGTTCCTTAAAAATCGACATAGTTTTTGATCCAAAATTTGTGTCCGTTTCGCTCTACCTTGCTTAGTTTTTGAGATACGTGATTTTAGGGGATCACTGGGGTCTTGAGAATTAAAAAACTCGATAACTTCAAAAATATTACTCTGAGAGCTTTTGGTTATTTTGCGGTCTTGTTCTACGTGTTAAGAGCTACAAAAATTCTTTTGGACTTTTTGTTGTGTCGGCAATATTTACCGAGATATGAGCATTTTAAAATTTTCGGCAATGCTAACTTTTTTGGATCCAAAGTTAGGTCCCGTTATGGTCCACACATGTGAAGAGGACCCGCGAAAGTATGGAGATTCTAAGAACCAAAAATGCCCTCCATTTTGCTCTAAATGCCTTAGTTTCCGAGATAGCGCCATTTTAAGTTTTCTGAAAATAAAAAAAAATTTACCATTTATTTTTGCTAATGTTAGCAAAAAATCTTGTAAAAATGTTGTCAACTCAATTTCAAATTTAGCAAAAGAAATTAGTTCAAAGTTTGTTTAAAATTGCTAATGTGCTAAATGAAGCTTACAAGAATTTTTTGCTAACATGCTAATCTCAACTAAAAATTTGCTAAAAGTTAGCTAACTAGCATTAGCAAAAAAAAATTAGTAAATATACTAACGTATTTTTTTGAGTGTATGTGAACATAATTGAACACTAAATGGTATTTAAACAAGTGCAAACATATTTTTTGAAAAAAAAAATCGCGGATTTTTTTTTAACAAAAATTTTTTTTGCGGAAATTTAAAAATTTTTTTTTTCTATTTTGAGGATGTTTATTCTGGCTCGAGGTCATTATTTTGTTTACTAATTAAAACCATGATATTCTCATAGCATAATTTTCAAGAAAATTATTTTTTGTTTTAAATTTATTTATGTTGGTCATTTTTGCAAGACTTAATCGACACGTGTTTCGGAATTTGTCAGATTCCATTGTCAAGATTATTTAGCAAAAAATAGAAACGATTTACTACAAAGTAGCAAACGAGTCTAATGACAATCGTTTGTGCACATACTAGAATATTTATACATATTCGCCTCTATTCACAATGAGAATTAGTGCCAGTTTACAGAAGGCGAACGATACACATGAACGAAAATTTTGCATGTGTTTTGTAATTGTAACAACAAAAAAATACATGTAAAATTTTCGTTCGTGTGTATTGTTCGCCTTCTGTAAACTGGCACTTAGAAAGACGAAGAAATTGTACCATGCTTATAAGGCAACGATTGTCAAAACAAAAAATAATTTTCTTGAAAATTATGCTATGAGAATATCAAGGTTTTAATTAGTAAAGAAAATAATGACCTCGAGCCAGAATAAACATCCTCAAAATATAATATTTTAAAGGTCGAATAAAACAATTTTTTCATATCGCCGAACTATATTCAATAAATGCCAACTGTTAAAAGCTTACTTTTCAGGAGAGCTAAAAAACTAGTTATTTCGCATATTATTGCAAAAATAAACAATGTACCTTCCACAAGATGGTTTAAATATTCTAAATAATTTTTACCTATGCAAAAAATTTCATATTTTGCACTTGTTTGCGTATTTTTCAGAGATGACATTTATTACTATATCAAAAAACAAATATTTTTTTAGAGTTGGCATATTTTGTCGGAAAATAAAAATATTTTTTTTTTTTGAATTTTTATTATTTTTTTTTTGTGTTTGGTTTTTGTTATCCTTTGCAGTGTAATTGCAAAAACTGAAAAAAATTAAAAATCTTTCCATATTTTTAAAAGTTACAGGCTCCGAAAGCCTTTTAATCTCGGGGTGGTTATCTTTGGCACTCTGTAACTCACGCTGTATTGTAGTAGGCTCAATCCAAACTTGCTAGTTTGAAAGCTTATGTCATTGACTGTATTTGCCCCACTCATAATGTTTCAATCTGATAAATAGTTTGAAAGTTACATGTATATAAGCAATTTTTTTTTTGCAACCACTATTTACCGAACTTTTCAAAATGACAATATCTCGAAAACTAGCCATTAGATATCAAAATCTTTACCGGATTCGTGTTCAGCATGGCAAATGGAATATGAGGTATAATTTTTTTTTTTAAATTTTTTTAAAAATTTTTGGAAATTTACAATGGGAGTTGGCATTTATTTTCACCAAAAAAATATCTACTTTGGGATAGCAGAATAACAAAAATGGATGTAAAACGACAACAAATTATTTTTTTTGCGCTGAAATTTTTATCACAGATGGGTATTACATAGGGGAGCTATTTGCCATCGGAAACTCATTTCGGTCAAATTTGAGTTGGCATATTTTGAATATAGGTTTACGATATGTAAAATTGTTTTAAATATTTTTGTTGGTTATTGACAATCGTTGCCTTATTAGTATGATACAATTTCTTCGTCTTTCTAATTCTCATTGTGAATATAGGCGAATATGTATTAATATTCTAGTTTGTGCACAAACGAATGACAATTAGACTCGTTTGCTACTTTGTAGTAAATCGTTTCTATTTTTTGCTAAATAATCTTGACAATGGAATCTTGACAAATTCCGAAACACGTGTCGATTAAGTCTTGCAAAAATGACCAACATGAATAAATTTAAAACAAAAAATAATTTTCTTGAAAATTATGCTATGAGAATATCATGGTTTTAATTAGTAAAGAAAAAAATGACCTCGAGCCAGAATAAACATCCTCAAAATATAATATTTTAAAGGTCGAATAAAACAATTTTTATTTTTTAATAAAAATTAATCAGAATTTGAAATTTTTTTTCTTTTAAAAGTAATTTCCTTTTAAAGGTACCTACAGACGACGCAATATTATGTACAATATTCAATTACATTGATGGTATGGGGGTAATATTGACGATTGTACAATGGTCAATCTTACCCACACACCATCAATATAATTGAATATTGTACATATTATTGCGTCGTCTGTAGGTACCTTAAATAAAGTTTTTTGCAATAATCTTTTTGAAATTGTGAAGGGTATCGCTACATTCGGAAAGGCTGAATTAAATTTTTTTACTTGTTTTAATTATTGTTTCTGTTGTTGTTTTAAACAAACAATTGTATCTTATCAATTCTATTATGTTTGGAAAATTGTGCAAAACTACAACAATAATATCCTTTTTCATTATTCAGGAAATAATGGAAGTTTTGTATTATAGGATAAACAAAAGACTTTACATGTTTTAATTGGAGTGGGCTGAAAGAAATAATTTGTAAAATTATCTACACATTTAAGAAGTTTCATCAAAATATATTTTTTCAGCCCTCTTCAATGTTTTTGTGTTTTTTATTTATTAAAAAATTTAATTAAATTCTTTATTTTTTTTTATTTATAATATTATTAAAAAAAAAATTACATAAAATGCTTGTGGGTTTCATAATAATTTCAAACATTCATACTACTATCATCATCATCATCTCCCTATTTCATTATTAATTGTATTGTGATTTTTTTTTTATATTTTTGGTTTCATTTTAAAATTATTAAAAAATTATAAATATTATGTACGCGTATGTAGTTATGATACATCTAATGTAATTTATGTTATGTTTTTCTTTTGTTAAAATAATATTTTTTTTTTATTTAATTACTAACATACTTGGTCGCTAGTGAATTGTTCTAAAAAACAAACAATGTGGTTAAACAAAATAAAAAATACTAAGGTTAGGTTTTTAAAAGCATAATTTAAGTTAAAATATATATTTGAGGTTGCCAGATTGTAGGGGAATTAGCTGTAATGGACTGGCAACATTGTAGAATGAAAAAAAAAACAATTTTTTTTTTAAACAGACAAAATGTTTGGGTAAATACTTTCAATTACTACGAGTAATCAAACAATAATAAGTTTTTAATTACTCTTTTACTCAATATTAATCTGTCCCATTTATTGTACGTTTTTAAACTCCCCACTTTAATGAATATTAGACTGTCATTTATTGAATGAAAAAAAAAAAATGATCTTCCGAAAATTTTGATTTATTTCACATAACCTAAAAATGGTTTAGTTTTCTGCTGGTTCACATATATGAACAGAATTGGATACCGAGTGGTATTAAAACAGGTGCAAGCTAATTTTTGTTACAAACCAAAATTTTTTCCCATCAATTTTTTTTCCGCGGAATTTTTTTTTTTACATTTTTGCAAATTATCTTTTTGACATTGTGGAGGGTATTAATACATTCGGCAAGACAAAATTTAACTTTTTCTACTTTTATTAATTTTGATGCGCTGAATACGACTTAAAAAAAATGTAAAATCTGTTAAACGGTTTTCGAGATATTACTATTTGAAATTTGCAAAAAATTGTGTTTTTTCCTGCGTAAAAGAAATAAAAAAAAACAAGTGAGAGTGTTACATTCGGCGGTGCCGAATCTTTTATACCCTCCAAAATGTAAAAAAAAACAATTTAAAAAAAATCCAGGAGCGTCTTTATTTTTTTTGGTGGGGGATTGGTGGGAGACGTTAGGGGGCACCTTCCCCTTGCGATTTTGAACTTCTTCTGAGATAAGAATGTTGCATTTGCTTAGCAAAAGTACAGAAAACCCTGAAAAAAATGCGGTTTCTCTTAGGTTGGTTTAGTTCTCTAAGGGGGAAATTTTTCTCCCTTGGTCCGATTTTGCCCATTTATTATTTTGGACTGTATCGGGTCCTCTACAGACGGACGGACGGATGGACATCGTTAGAATGTCTTAGAATCGATCACTGATCAATAAAATATATACTTTATGGGGTCCTAGACCGATATTTCGATGCGTTACTCACGGAATGACAAAGTGAGTATACCCCCATACTGTGGTTGGAGGGTATGTAACGAACACGCCAAACGTTATATAGATGCGACCGTGCTCAGGGCAAAATGGGGGGGATCTTGTTCGGCCGTTACACAATAATAAAATAATAAGGATAAAATAAAAAGAAAAACCATGAGCCTGATACTCGCCTAAGTGGGTTGAACTCTACCATGTCTGTTTACCTGATTTTCCCTACCTTTCGTCAAATGAATCAAAATTTAGCAGATCATTTTTATAAAATTATACAGTTTATTAACAAGAGTTAAATAACGAGGTCATATGAATAAAAAAATTATATAAATGAAGAAACGAATTGGTTAAAAGACGAACTTTTAGTTAAGATAAAAAAATTTAAGTTAAGTAATATGGGTTTTAATCAAATTTATCTAACAAATTTAGGCGTTATATATCAATTAAGGAAATAAATTAAATTTACTTACATAGATTTACTCCAACGAAGTGATCACTGCATTGTTGTAACTGGTTAAGGAATTATGTTATGGTTCTATATAATTTGTTAGATAAAAGGGTTTTAACTATAAAGTTAACTCGAGATTAGTTGATTTAAGTTTACAATAACTTAGATAAACTACCTTTAATGACGAAATAAATTATAAACCACGATCACAAGGGCGTTAAGTCAACGCAAAACTACGATTAAATCAAAGTTATTTAAAGTTTACATGTAATTATTTAAACTAAGACTATTTTGAAGTTAAAAGTTGAACAAAAAAAAAAATTCAATAGTTAAACTAGGATTAAAATTAATTTGAAAGTTAAACCCCGGGTAACTAACGTAAGTTAAATATTTAAACAAGGATCAAAGTTAGTTGAAAATTATTAGAATTAAGGTTAAGTTAAAAGTTAAACGAGGATTAAAACGAGATTCAAGTTACGTTTTACGTTAACCCGCGATTAGATTAGAATAAGATAAAAAGTTTTTTTTTCAACCGATAAGTTTACGTATTAACGATATTCAACTCAAATTAGATGAAGGACCAGGCAAGATATCAAACTGCAGATATATTTTTCAGTAGCTCAACTGACGGTTAACTGAAGATGCTGTTTAATTAAGATCCGTGAACTGCAGTTTATTTAAACGTTGTATCAGGGATTATTTTAAATGACGTTGCTGCAGGGATTATTTTAAATGATGTTGCTGTAGGGATTATTTTAAATGATATTGCGGGTTAGCTTGTTGTTGTTCAAATCTGATAAATGATGTTGCAGATAGTAGTTGTTGTTGTAGGAATTAATTGATTCTATTGCTCTTAATATAACGGTATAATTGCAACTGTATCGGCAAATTATTTTTCAGTTGCGTATCAAATCTTAAAATTCTCTTTAACGAAAGCTGCGAGATAACCAGGATTTCCAATACGGATAAATTATCAATTAGATTCAACGCTGGTCTCTTAATTGAGGCCACAATCTTGCTTTTCAGACTCCAATATCTGGTTTCAGCACTCAAACCGTGAGGACTTTAATTATGCCTAAAAGACCTGAATAAGATGAAAATCGTTAGATTGTGCCTCCTCACGAAGTTTCGTATTGTACCTTTTATTGTTACCAATATCTTTGAGATCTTTAAAGCAATTGCGTTTTTCTCTTTTACAAATGATTTGTGAATACAATTATGTTTGAATTTTTCTGGGCTATTAAAATTTGAAAAGAAAATTTTTGAAAACCTCAAAATTTAAAAATCGAAGGTTTCCTTTTTTTTTTATTTTTTTTTTAAATTGTAACTTTGCTTTTTTTTTCGAATAATTTCCGAAGTCAATTAACCCATTGGGTGTCACAAATTACATCACCAATTACAAAAAAAAAAAAAAAAAAAAAAAAAAAAAAAAAAATCACTGCCATATATCTTTAGCATGATATGTCGATGTACTGCCAGTATCTACATCTTCTAATACGTAATTACAATTTCCAATCTTCTCTATTATTTTAGCTCTTTTTCCTACTGGTGCTAATTTTGCATTGAAATTGTCCACCAGTCTACTTTGAGTGAAATTTCTATGAAACACGCACTGTCCAACTTCAAAATTTCGATTTCTGCTTCTCAGATTATATGAATACTTATTTTTCTCATACGACTCTTTCATCTTCTCCTTGATCATATCACGCAAAAATTTGAATTGATCTTCCCTCTCTAACTCTGATGGACCATCTTGTAACAAATTCAGATTTCTTAACACCTTATAGTCATCCCCATGAGCCATCATGTTTTGACCAAAAACGACAAAATACGGAGATTTACCGATAGATTGATGGATATTATTTCGTAAAGAACTGTTGATGCTACTTAAATATAAATCCCAATCTCGTTGATCGTTACGAATATAAGCACGTAATGCCTCGTTAATGCTCCTATTAACCCTCTCACTGGCATTCGCCTGCGGAGAATGAATAGCCGTAAAAATATGGTTTACTCCATACCTTTTCAGAAATTTGTCAAACTCTTTGCATTTGAATTGACTTCCATTGTCTGATATCATTACCTCTGGAACCCCAAAACACGAAAATATCTCCTCATTCAAAAACTTAATAATTTGTTTGGAACAAAATTTCCTCAGAGGCTTCAGAAATGTGAACTTCGAGAAATGGTCTAACACAATACAAATACCAACGTTTCCCTGTCTACTTCTCGGAAATGGACCAATTAAATCTATATACATTCTCTGAAAAGGACGTTCAGATTTAGCCATATTACCCATTAACGGCCTAAGTGTTTGATTTGGTGTTTTTGAAGTTTTACAACTTTCACAATCCTGTATATATTTTTTTACGTCCACCACCATACCGGGCCAATAAAAGTATCGTCGAATTTTCTCTAATGTTCTAGCTATACCCGCATGAGCGGACGATGGCGGGTTATGACCGGAATATATTACTTCTCTTCTCAAGTCTTGTGGCACTAGAAGTTTCCAATTTGTAAGGTCATCGAAATCTGCTCTATAATAAATATACTTATCCATAACTCTATAATCTGGTAGTTTAGCCTTTTCAAATTTTCCTCTTAAAGTTGCATACTCAACAGAATTAAAAGCATCGGAGTCCAAATTAATAATCGGTAACCGTTCTATTTCAGCAATCTCATCTACATCAAAACTCCTGGATAAGGCATCCGGCACCACATTTTCTTTTCCTTTCCTGTGTTCAATATTGAAGTCATATCCTTGTAGTTTGAGAGACCACCTAGCTAACCTTCCACTTAAATCGTTTTGATTCATCAGCCACTTTAGGCTAGCATGATCCGTTACCACTGTAAAATTATACCCTTCTATGTACTTCCGAAATTTTTTTATGGCTAAGACAACAGCGAAGCATTCTAATTCCGTAACGGTGTAATTTTGTTGGGCTTTATTTAGTTTTTGAGACATAAAAGCAATGGGTCTCTCTATACCCTCTGTGTCCTCCTGAGCTAGTACTGCACCCACACCAACTTTACTAGCATCGCATTGCACAATAAATTTCTTTTCATAATTTGGATGAATTAAAAATGGGGCTGAAGACAACATGGTTTTTAATTTGTCAAATGACTCCTGAGCCGCAGAATTCCAGCAATATTTTTTCTTTTTGCTCAATAACTCTGTTAACGGGTACGTAATTGTTGCATAGTCCTCAACAAAGCGTCTGTACCAGCCCGTCATACCGAGAAATTGTCGAACTTGTTTAATTGTTCTGGGAACTGGATACTCCGTGATTGCCTTTACCTTATCTGGGTCTACCATTAGCGTTCCATTGCCTACGACATATCCCAAATATTTTACTTGGTTTAACCCAAAACTGCTCTTTTTGACGTTAATTGTCAATCCAGCTTTTTTCAAAAGCTCAGCTACTTGCAATAAATGGCGGATATGTTCATCGAACGAGTTAGATACTACCAACAGATCATCCAGGTATACAAAAACATGACTTTTTAGATCATACGTAATAACCTTATCCATCAGTCTGCACATGGTTTGAGGTGCATTGCAGAGGCCAAAAGGCATGCGAGTGAACTGGTATAAAGGACGATTCGGAATGGAAAATGCCGTCTTTGGTCTGGACTCTTTTGCAAGGCTAATTTGCCAGAAGGCATCCTTTAGGTCGATTTTGGATATTATATTAACCGGTGGCAATCTAGAGATGAGACCATCGATGTTTGGCATCGGATAAGCATCCTTTATGGTTGCCTCATTTAACTTTCGGGAGTCCAAACAAAATCGAACCTTATTAGGCTTTACGATTAACACTCCCGGAGACGACCACGCCGAACTTTCTGCTTCCTCAATTACCCCTAACCCAATCATCCTATCTATTTCGTCACAAAGTATCTTTTCACGAACTGGAGAAATCGGATAAAACTTTTGTTTTATCGGTTTAGCCATTCCTGTGTCGATGATATGTTCTAATAATGTTGTTTTTCCCAAGCCTTCTCTCTCTGAAGATGGAAACAAAGATATAACTGCCTCTAACTGTTGACGCTGTGCAGGAGTACAAGGGTAACGTTCTTCGTCTGCTTCCAAAGATACTTCCGATATGTTGGTTAATATTTTAAGGTCAAATAGATTCCAGAAATCCATTCCACAAATCAGATTTTGCTTCATCTTGGGTATGATTAATACATTTAAAGATTTCGTTTGGCCTTCAAACGTTAACTTTACCGAAATCGAACCCACAACCTGTTGTTGTTTACCATCCGCAGTTTTCACTTTACCCGTGAATTTCAACAATTCGGAAGAGTAATCAGTTAGAATCTTTTCTGCTAACCCACTACCGAAGCAGCTAATAGACGCTCCGCTATCTAAAAGAGATAAGTACGTTCCCCCAAAGACTGATACATTAACATACGGTCTACAATCTACTCCTTTTGAAACTATAGATGATACACAATGTTTCTTAAGACTCTTACGGTTCTTCCAAAATGTCTTAACTCTAAGAGCTGAACGAGTTTTAGGTTTGGTTAAAGCATTGGCCAATAACTTTTCACGAGAATTATCAATAAAATTTTTAACACGAATATGGTAAGGTAAGGTAATATCCGGGATAGAATTTTTGTTCTCATTTGTCACGTCTGGTAAAGAATCTAAATTATCAGTTGAAGAAGCTATTTTCGAGGTTTCTTGTGCGGATGTGAATTCCTTTTTGAATTCACACCCTCCTTGGAGTTTAAATTTTCCCGCTTAGATAAACATTTTGCACAATTGGGCATATATGTATCCAATTGGCCACAACCATAGCAAAAAATTCTTCGAGGAGATAAACAATCTTGATACCTGTGACCAACAATATCACAGTTCCAGCATTTCAATGATGAAAAATCTAGAGCCTCTACGATATCTTCATCCTCTAAATCGTCCTCACTGGCGGATTCATGCGTAAGAGCTGCAACCTGTCGACGAGCACTCGTACTTGCACGATTGGTCCAATGTTTTTCATCCTCTAAAAATTTTTCGTGTTTTCTGACCTCGCATCTCAACGAAAAAATATCCGGAATTCTAACGTGAAGTAGTTCATGACGTATATCGGCTCTCAAATTCTTTATCACGATTTCAACGAATTCTTGTTCCTCCAAAGGTTTTTTTAGTTTATCACTCATACCCGAAAGAACTTCTAACATCTCATCAAAGTTTTCGTTAAATTTCTGTTTTCGTCTACGCATGTCCTCCTTAATGTCATAATCGGTGGTAGTATCCTTAAAATGATGTTCCAGAGCGTCACATAGCTCTGTCCATGAGAAGGTGCCCTTAGTCTTGCGATGATAACGCCAAAACCATTTATTTGCTTTACCCTCAAACAAAATGTGAGCATGCTGGCAAAGCAGATCAAAATCCCCACTCAAGTGAGCTTCTGTCAAATTTTTTATACGATAAATAAATTCTTCAGTGGTCTCTTCATCGGAGGTTCCCTTATAAGTAACATGCCAATCATAGATCTTCTTGGAAATCTTTTCCCCAGATGAGTGTCGTTCCTCCCTTTCCGGTTCACGATGAGGATTGGTGCGTCTCGGTGTAATTGGATCATTATTATGTGGTTGGCGTCTATCGGAATTCAAAGCATTCAAATTCAAGGACGCAAAAGCATGTTGTATTTCAAACCCAATAGCTGCTGACACTTCAGACCGAAAATTTGTCAAAGATTGCGTCACAATCGTATTCACTTCTTGCGCAGTGATTGGGTTACCGCGTGAAGGAGTATGATATGAATTACTTGCCATATTAAACGCCGCATTTCTCTGCTGACGAGTTTGTTGACGAGTCATTATACGTGGTATCGTCCCCTGATTTTCAGGATTACTTTGGACAACAGTATTATCATTTTCGTCACTACTTAAGTCGTTCCCTGTATTAAAATTAGGGTCGCTTGGACTATGAGTTATTGGCATTTTAAAATATTATTTAACACACAAACAAAAAAAAAATAATATAATATGCAAAAAAAAAATAATTAATTAAGAAAACGGGTTATATGTGCAGACAGAAATATTGTTGAAATATTGACTACTCAATAGGGTTATCAGGTAAACATACAGTACATTATTTGGCTAATTATACGAGACAGCTCATTGTGAAAATACACGAGAAATTTTATTTTGAATGTATTCATCGAGTTAAAACCGAATATGAATCAGAATTACATTTTCCCAATAAAAATCATTCAAACGAAATAAAAAAATATAAGTAAAAAAAAATATATATTATCTTTTATTACATTGATATGACGACAAAATCATGTCCATTCAAACTACAAATGCAAAGAAAAGATCCAAATCAACAATTATCCGTGAATAAATAATGGTCAGTAATGAAAATTTGCTTCATTAAACTGCATCTTCCATTTTTAAAACACAAATTCCACCACCGTTTTTACCTGGTCAGTTATTCCATAGAACTACTGCAAGTCCGTAAAAACAAACAAAAAAAATAAAAATAAAAAAATAATGAAAGGACATACATTCACACCTACAATGTTTAGGTTAAAGATGATAATAACCAAGGACTCCCTTGAATGTAGGCCCCACGTTGGGAGCCAAAAATTATGTAACGAACACGCCAAACGTTATATAGATGCGACCGTGCTCAGGGCAAAATGGGGGGGATCTTGTTCGGCCGTTACACAATAATAAAATAATAAGGATAAAATAAAAAGAAAAAACCATGAGCCTGATACTCGCCTAAGTGGGTTGAACTCTACCATGTCTGTTTACCTGATTTTCCCTACCTTTCGTCAAATGAATCAAAATTTAGCAGATCATTTTTATAAAATTATACAGTTTATTAACAAGAGTTAAATAACGAGGTCATATGAATAAAAAAATTATATAAATGAAGAAACGAATTGGTTAAAAGACGAACTTTTAGTTAAGATAAAAAAATTTAAGTTAAGTAATATGGGTTTTAATCAAATTTATCTAACAAATTTAGGCGTTATATATCAATTAAGGAAATAAATTAAATTTACTTACATAGATTTACTCCAACGAAGTGATCACTGCATTGTTGTAACTGGTTAAGGAATTATGTTATGGTTCTATATAATTTGTTAGATAAAAGGGTTTTAACTATAAAGTTAACTCGAGATTAGTTGATTTAAGTTTACAATAACTTAGATAAACTACCTTTAATGACGAAATAAATTATAAACCACGATCACAAGGGCGTTAAGTCAACGCAAAACTACGATTAAATCAAAGTTATTTAAAGTTTACATGTAATTATTTAAACTAAGACTATTTTGAAGTTAAAAGTTGAACAAAAAAAAAAATTCAATAGTTAAACTAGGATTAAAATTAATTTGAAAGTTAAACCCCGGGTAACTAACGTAAGTTAAATATTTAAACAAGGATCAAAGTTAGTTGAAAATTATTAGAATTAAGGTTAAGTTAAAAGTTAAACGAGGATTAAAACGAGATTCAAGTTACGTTTTACGTTAACCCGCGATTAACGTTTTAGAATAAGATAAAAAGTTTTTTTTTCAACCGATAAGTTTACGTATTAACGATATTCAACTCAAATTAGATGAAGGACCAGGCAAGATATCAAACTGCAGATATATTTTTCAGTAGCTCAACTGACGGTTAACTGAAGATGCTGTTTAATTAAGATCCGTGAACTGCAGTTTATTTAAACGTTGTATCAGGGATTATTTTAAATGACGTTGCTGCAGGGATTATTTTAAATGATGTTGCTGTAGGGATTATTTTAAATGATATTGCGGGTTAGCTTGTTGTTGTTCAAATCTGATAAATGATGTTGCAGATAGTAGTTGTTGTTGTAGGAATTAATTGATTCTATTGCTCTTAATATAACGGTATAATTGCAACTGTATCGGCAAATTATTTTTCAGTTGCGTATCAAATCTTAAAATTCTCTTTAACGAAAGCTGCGAGATAACCAGGATTTCCAATACGGATAAATTATCAATTAGATTCAACGCTGGTCTCTTAATTGAGGCCACAATCTTGCTTTTCAGACTCCAATATCTGGTTTCAGCACTCAAACCGTGAGGACTTTAATTATGCCTAAAAGACCTGATTAAGATGAAAATCGTTAGATTGTGCCTCCTCACGAAGTTTCGTATTGTACCTTTTATTGTTACCAATATCTTTGAGATCTTTAAAGCAATTGCGTTTTTCTCTTTTACAAATGATTTGTGAATACAATTATGTTTGAATTTTTCTGGGCTATTAAAATTTGAAAAGAAAATTTTTGAAAACCTCAAAATTTAAAAATCGAAGGTTTCCTTTTTTTTTTATTTTTTTTTTAAATTGTAACTTTGCTTTTTTTTTCGAATAATTTCCGAAGTCAATTAACCCATTGGGTGTCACAGGTATAATAAGGAAATAATTAAAAAATTAAGTAAAATTAAAAAAAAAAACAAGTGAGGGTGTTAAATTCGGCTGTGCCGAATCTATTATACCCTCCAACATGAAAAAAATTTAAAAAACGCAGGGGCGTTTTTTGTGGGTGAGGGGGGGGGGTCAGTAGGGGTCATTGGGGGACACATAAACCCATGCGGTAAATGTTTAAAAATTCATTTATAATGTTTTTTAAGCTTAAGTAATACAATTATATTATTATTTAAAAACATTTTTAATATCCACGCCCACAAAAGGGGGGGGGGGGGGCAAAAAAAAATATTTTTTTATATCCTAAGTCCAAGTGCAGGACCTTGAACTTTTTCTGACATCAAATTAAGAAAAATACAAAAAAACCTGTGAAAGTATGGCGTTTTTCAGAGGTTACTTAAGTTCTTCAAGGGGGAACTTTTTCCACCCTGGTCCGAACTGCCTAGGACCAAAAGGCATATTCCTGCTAAACTTAACGAGTCTGTCTCTTTTATTTTCGACTGCATCGTATCTTATACAGACGGACGGACGGACATATGGACATTCTAGAAAAGTCTTAGAATCGATCATAGATCAATAATATGTATGGGGCATTCCATGTCAAATCGGACACTTTGAATTTTTTTTTTTTGGATTTTCCCAATTTGTTTACAGTTTTTAGTAACCTTCGAAAACTCCTTCGTGGTATATTTTCAGATTTTTTTGATGACCCGTTCAAAAGATATCGAATTTTAAAAAATTGGTACTTTGTTCATTTACACAAACTTCTTTTACTCATAACTTCTTCAATAATGGTCCAAATTTAAAATTTTTTCTTTCAAAATTTTTGTTTTTTTACGTACTTTAAAAAAAAATCACAAAAAAATTCTTAAAAGCGCTCTAGTAGCGATTCTTAAGTTTTAAAATTTAAATATCATTTTTGAAAATGATTGTACTCTTCGATTTTTTTGAAATTTTTTCGTGTAAAACTTCTATCGATTCTACAAATTTTTTGCCCAGGAAGATCGTGGGAAAACGATTATTACTATTTTTTTAAATTTTTTTGAAAAAATTTAATTGTAATTTTCCAATCTTAAAATTTCTACTGCTCCAATGGTGCGTCATAGAGGGGTCATTAATAAGACCGACCCCCATTAATTTTTACGTCTTAACATTTCTTTGGAACAAACTAATACCCTATCTCCAATTTTTAATGAGGTATGTTTTTTGTAAAACATACCTACGCCCTACCTCCACTCCCTAAGTAGGCTTCCATTCAAAATTACATTTTTATATTCTGTTTTAATTTTTAAATTAATAAAAATTATTTATTATTCGACCTTTAAAATTCTATTTTTGAGAAAGATTATTCTAGCTCAAGGTCATATTTCTTTTACTAATCGTTACGATGATATTGTCAAAGTAACAATTTTCAAGAAACTTTTTATAAAGTTGTTTGTTTTAAATTGATTGGTTTGGTCATTTTGCAACAATTTTGAAAATTGTTACTTTGACAATATCATCGTAACGATTAGTAAAAGAAATATGACCTTGAGCTAGAATAATCTTTCTCAAAAATAGAATTTTAAAGGTCGAATAATAAATAATTTTTATTAATTTAAAAATTAAAACAGAATTTAAACAGAAGGATAGCACGCCTCACTTCTGTTCATATTATGAATAAGAAGGAATACAACAAAAGCAGTGAACATCTTACTCGCGTAAGAAATCTACTGTCTGTATGTACATATATACTAGCATGTAATACAAGCTGTATATATGAAGGTATGTTTGAATTAAATAGTGATGGTTTGGTTATGGCTTTTCGTTTGAAATTTAGAGCTGTATTATGTTGTGTATTTATTACATTTCTCGTTATGACTATTTACATACGAATATAAGTGTTTATGTTTTGCCACAAACGATTGTCAATTTGCTAAATACTCTTGATAATGGAATTTGACGAATTCCGAAACACGTGTCGAGTAAGTCTTGCAAAATGACCAAACCAATCAATTTAAAACAAACAACTTTATAAAAAGTTTCTTGAAAATTGTTACTTTGACAATATCATCGTAACGATTAGTAAAAGAAATATGACCTTGAGCTAGAATAATCTTTCTCAAAAATTACATTTTTATAAAATTTGTTCCAACTGTTATTTGTATGGAAGCCTACATAGGGAGTGGAGATAGGCATAGGTATGTTTTAAAAAAATGTTGTAGGGTAAAAATAAATGGGAGTCGGTCTCACTAATGACCCCTCTCGGACGCACCATTGGACCGGTAGAAGCTGATAAAATAAAACAAATTTACAAAAATAAAAAAATTGTATGGGGACCGCCTTAACAATTAGAGATAGAGGGTAGTTGTGTGTTGAGAGAAAATGTTTGGAATAAAAAAATATTGTGGGTCGGTCATACATTTTCTTGCTCTAAGGGCACTATTAGGGCAGTTAGAGCGGTTGGAGCAAATTTTGATAATGTCGTTTTGTGTGGGAGCCCCCTTAGAAATTGGAGATAGGGTATTAGTTTGATCCAAAGAAATGTTAAGACGTAAAAATTAATGGGGGTCGGTCTTATAAATGACCCCTCTATGACGCACCATTGGAGCAGTAGAAATAATTTTAAGATTGGGAAATTACAACAAAATTTTTTCAGAAAAATTTAAAAAATAGTAATAATCGTTATCCTACGATCTTCCTGAGCAAAAAATTTGTAGAATCAATAGAAGTTTTACACAAAAAAATTTAAAAAAAATCGAAGAGTACAAACATTTTCAAAAATGAGATTTAAATTTTAAAACTTAGAAATTTTGAAAAAAATAATTGAAATTTGGACCATTATTGAAGAAGTTATGAGTAAAAGAAGTTCGAGTAAAGGAACAAACTACCAATTTTTAAAAATTCGATATCTTTTGACCGGGTCATCAAAAAAATCTGAAAATTTACAACGAAGTAGTTTTCCAAGGGTACTAAAAACTGTAAACAAATTGGGAAAATCTAAAAAAAAAAAATTTCAAAGTGTCCGATTTGACATGGAGTGCCCTATATACTTTATGGGGTCCCCGACCGATATTTCGATGCGTTACAAACGGAATGACAAAGTGAGTATACCCCCATACTGTAGTTGTAGGGTATAAAAATCTAAACAAGTATACAGATGAAGCCTAGACATTTGCTTAATTTCAGGAATATTAATAAAACTGCTGAACATTTTTTGAACAATTCAAAAAATTAAGAACAAATCAAAAACAAGTGCAAAAAAATTTCTCGAAAACTTAGAATTTAAAAAAATTTTAATTAAATATTCGGTTGTTGGCACCTTAAGGAATTAAAATCGGTTATTCAAAAAAAAAAAATATACCCGATATCGTGTTAGTTTAAAAATATCGGGTTGAAAGGAAAAAATCCTAATTTTTTTTAGTTGAACCGCGAATAATCATTTTAAAGAATAATAGTTAGAATCTTTTACTATGTGATTAAAATCTAAAGTTATTCACATTGTATATTAATTAATCGGAACTTGAGCTAAACCTTATACCAGGCTTATATCGCTATTTAAAATCACCCATATATAAAAGTTTTAAGCAGCACTGTGAATGTCCTTATTAACCAAAAATAATTTTGCATGTAATTTTTTGTTGTTTTGTGCTTTTATATGCATTCTAAAATTATCGCCCTTTTTATTTCAAATACTAATTTTTGCTTTTTGAAATAATTTCATAATTAAAAACTTCAAATCAATAAAATTTTTGAAAACTATCAAATGCAATTGCATATTTGTTTTTTTTTCGAAATTTCTAATTATGTGTCATTTATAAATGTTTTGTGTATAATTTACTTATAAAATCATAATTTAGGTAGTTATTTTTATTTATAATGCAACATGATTGTTATCATCCTTAAAATAATTGTGTGTTTTTAAAACGAAAATAATAAAATAATAATTTGATTGTAAATATATGCTGAAAAAAGATATAAGTTTTTGTTATGTTTTATAGCAAAAACTTATCGAAAACTATAATGTGTCATTAAAAAAATATTTTATATTATTTATAAATAATTGGGTAAAATCGCAGAAGTTTAATAAAAGTAATGATAAAAGCGAAAATAATTTTGAAAAACAAGAATTTGACAAAAGAAAAGTCATGATTTGGAAAATTTTTTAAGCCTACTGGTCTTAAACAAGCCAATATACTCAATTTTGATTAAAGTTATCAAAATTTTTAAAAGAAAACTGTTTTAGTACAAAAAAATTAAAAAATATGTGTAAAATTACGCATATAAAATGTAATTGTTTAATATTACACATTTATTGTGTAAAATTACATATATTTTGTTTGCTGTTTCCAATTATTATATTAAATTTGAAAACAAATTATTTAGATTAAATTTTATTTATAAATATTGCATCTCCCGGGTAAAAATGAAATATATATGATCATATATGAAGATATATGGATCATATATGGATTTATATAACCATATATTATCATATATGTCTCCATATATGTTCATATATGATCTGATCCGTAAATTGGCCCGATATGAGGTCATATCAGGCCAATTTTCGGATCAGATCATATATGAACATATATGGAGACATATATGATAATATATGGTTATATAAATCCATATATGATCCATATATCTTCATATATGATCATATATATTTCATTTTTACCCGGGCTTTATTAAAAATTTCTTACTTTTATTAAACTTGTTGTGAATACCCTTAATATTATTACTATTATTTATGTTGCTTGAATTTTTTTTTTAATTTTTCTTTTGTATTGTGTGTATTGTCTAAAATTCATCATAACTAAATACTCGTATATAAAGAGTTTATTTATTACTCATGAAAAAAAAAATCAAAATTAATTCGAAAAATTCAAAATTTATTGTAAATTATTAATATCATATTCCTTTGAGCTCGTATGATGTTTTATATTATATTAAATTGTGATACTTTTAAAAAATTTAAGCATCATTTTGAGTTTTTAAAGCGTACTGGCTGTCAAAAAATAATAATTTTCAGGAAAATTCAAATCCCGAGTAAAAATGTGAAGGATCAGTACTGGATCCAAAAAATGTATCGCTAAGATTAGATCAGTTTTAATCAGCCGGACCAGAGTAAAAAAGTTTTGATATAATCATATATTTTGTAATATAATTATATATAAATTGATCTATCATTTGATCCCAAAAATGGAGGATCCAAAAATATATGATTATATCTTATTAGATTGAATTTGATATTATTAGACATAATTAGATGCCAAAAATGGAACGTTAAATTTCATATAATTTGATATAAAAGATCATATTAGATCTATACAGATATAATTATATATTATTATATCTTATTAGATCTAACTTTTTATAATATCAAATTTGATAATATTTACCGTTCCATTTTTGGGATCTAATTATATCTTATTATATAAAATTTGATCTAATAAGATATAATCATATACTTTAGGATCCTCCATTTTTCGGATCAAATGATATATGGCGCCTAGAGTGTCCCTTTTTTTGGAAATGTTGGAAATGTTGAGACGGTATCCACTCATTTTTTTCCTTTTGGCTTAAAACTAACTAAGAAAAAATTTTACGCCCCTACGACCACGCCTTTCCTACGCGATGGGGCCTTAAAGAGCGGGGCCTAAAAATTCATTTTTCCATACAAACCCAAAAATTTTAGAGCCGCAGGGGTCCTGCGGTAAAAAATTTGTAAAAAATATTTAGTTGTGACAAGCAACGGTTATTTGTGACAAGCAACGGTTTTAGTTGCTATGTTGCTTTAAATGATATATATTCATAAAAAATATTATTTGTATCTGTGACATCTTTATCGTGTTCTAAAAAAAGGGTAAAAAATGTATTTATGAGATTTTTCGATACATGATAAAGATATCACAGATATGAATAATATTTTTTTTGAATATATATCATTAAAAGCAACATAACAACTAAAACCGTTGCCTGTCAAAACTAAAAAAAAAATTTTTTAAAACTTTTTTACCATAGGACCCCAACGAATCTAAATTTTTTTTTCCAAAAAGATAAAGATGTCACAGATATGAATAATATTTTTTTGAATATTTATCATGAAAAGCAACATAACAACTAAAACCGTTGCTTGTCAAAACTAAAAAAAAAAAACATTTTTTAAAAATTTTTTATCGTAGGACCCCACGGCTCTAAATTTTTTTTTTCGAAAAAATTTTTAGAGCTGAAAGCCTTATTCCACCAATATCAAATTTTTTGTAATGAATAAGCTAACCAAGAAATATGATAATTAATAATAAAAAAATTAAAAATTAAAAAAAAAAATATTTTGGTTTGTATGGAAAAATGATTTTTAAGGCCCCGCTCTTTAAGGCCCCGTCGCGTAGGGAAGGCGTGGTCGTAGGGGCGTAAAATTTTCCTGAGTTATTTTTAAGTCAAATGGAAAGAAATGAGTGGGTACCGTCTCAACATTTTCAACATTTCCAAAATAGGGGACACTCTAATGGCGCCGTATTATTTTTTTTTAGTCGGGGATACAATTTCATCCGATTAAAACTGATATAAGATTTCAAATATCTGATCAGTACTGATCTTACTCGGCTCAGTACTGATTTTTTAAATCTCGAATCAGATGTGATATACATATAAGAATCTATATAAACATTTTTACTCCGGATACTATTTAAATTAATGTCTAACAGAGAGAATCATTTTTCACTTTTATATTAAAAATCAGAATAAATATTGAAATTAAACAGATAAATTCTAAAGAACCCTACTGAAATTCAGAAAAGATAAGTTGGAATTCAGAAAATTCTAACTGGAATTCAGAAAATTCCTTTCCCCTAACGAGAAATGTTTAAAAGTAAATTTATTTTGATAATTTGATCAATTTTTTTTCCACTCCTACAAAAAAAGGCGGATCTACAAAATGGCATATTTTACTAGAAATTCTGTAAATTAACAGTTTTTTTTGTTAAAATCTTTTTAGAGAGTTTTATAGTAAAATTACCAAGTAATGTTGCTAGCTGGAAAAGTAAGGTGTACTCTGTTAAATTAGCAGAGTTTTTCTGTAATTTAACAGAGTTATTATTTAGAGTGTATTGAATATTTCATGGATATTTGAGCACAATCAGACCATTTTAACCCACCGATCCCTTTGATCAAAGTTTACAGTTTTGGGTGAAAGTTTCTTTGTTTAAAAAAAAATTGGTGGTCAAAAGAATTTGAGGTCAAAAAATTTATTTAAAAAATTGAATTTTTTGTTTGGGTTGTTGAAAAAAAAATAAGTTTTAAGTGATCAACTCAAAACTGTTAGACCATTTTTTAAATTTCTAATGTTTGAATTTCGAAAAAATCTACTTAAAAATATTTAAAAATTTTTTTTTTTTAAATATGTTTACAAATAATTTGTTTTTCCAGCGCGACCCTCGTATCTCTAATAATATTTGCTTAATCTGGACACTATCAAAATTAAATTAGCGCTTGGAAAATGACCTATATAGCACTTTTAAAAAAATAATCGATTGATAATAATAAGGATTAGCATTGATAACTTTTCCTTTTAAGAACGCTATCAAATATATACTGTTCCATTATATGTTTCGAAACTCCTTCGTGGTAAGTTTTCAGATTCTTTTTGATGACCCGTTCAAAAGATATCGAATTTTTAAAAATTGGTAGTTTGTTCCTTTACTCAAACTTCTTTTACTCATAACTTCTTCAATAATGGTCCAAAATTTCAAAATTTTTGCTTTTTTACGAAGTTAAAAAAAAAAAAACCAAAAAATTCTAGGGGGTAGGTATGTTTAACAAACATGTTGGAGGGTAAAAATAAATGGGGATCGGTCTCACTAATGACCCCTCTCAGACGCACCATTGGACCGGTAGAAGCTGATTAAATAAAACAAATTTACAAAAAATAAAAAAATTGTATGGGGACCGCCTTAACAGTTAAAGATAGAGGGTAGGTGTGTTCAGAGAAAATGTTTGGACTAAAAAAATGGGTTGGTCATACATTTTGTTGCTCTAAGGGCACTATTAGGGCAGTTAGAGCGGTTAGAGCGGAGCAAATTTTGAAAAATGTCGTTTTGTGTGGGAGCCCCCTTAGAAATTGGAGATAGGGTATTAGTTTATTCCAAAGAAATGTAAAGACGTAAAAATTAATGGGGGTCGGTTTTATAAATGACCCCTCTATGACGCACCATTGGAGCAGTAGAAATGATTTTAAGATTGGAAATTTACAATAAATTTTTTTCAAGAAATTTAAAAAAATAGTAATAATTGTTATCCCACAATCCTCCTGGGCAAAAAAATTGTAGAATCGATAGAAGTTTTACACGCAAAAAATTCAAAAAAATCGAAGAATACAAATATTTTAAAAAATGAGATTTAAATTTTAAAACTTAAAAATCGCATACTAGAGCGCTTTAAAGAATTTTTTGGGATTTTTTTTTTAAAGTACGTAAAAAACAAAAATTTTGAAAAAAAAAAATTGAAATTTGGACCATTATTGAAGAAGTTATGAGTAAAAGAAGTTTGAGAAATGGAACAAACTACCAATTTTTAAAAATTCGATATATTCTGAACGGGTCATCAAAAAAATCTGAAAATTTACCACGAAGGAGTTTTCTAAGGGTACTAAAAACTGTAAACAAATTGGGAAAATCTAAAAAAAAATTTTCAAAGTGTCTGATTTGACATGGAATGACCCATATATATTATTGATCAGTGATCGATTCTAAGACATATTAGCGATGTCCGCCTGTCCGTCCGTCCGTCTGTGGAAGACACGATGCAGTCCAAAATAAAATAGCTAGACTCTTGAAGTTTGGCACGAACATGTCTTATGATATTGGGCAGGTTAAGTTCGAACATGGGAAAAATCGGATCAGGGGGAAAAAAGTTCCCCCTTTAATAACTAAACCAACCTCTAAAAAAACGCCATTTTTTTTTATACCTTTGCTTAGCAAACGAAACATTTTTATGGCAAAAGAAGTTTAAAGTCCTGCAGGTGGATCCAGGAAGGTTGTCTCCCATCACCGAACCCCCCCCCCCCAAAAAAAAAAAAAAAATAGACGATCCGGGTTTTTTTAACGTGTTGGGGGGGTATAAAAGATTCGGCACAGCCGAATTCAACACTCACTTGTTTTTATTCAAATTCCCAATAAAATTACCTAACTTTTGCAAGAATTTCGGACTCGATACGATCAAGGATACCATCAGGACGTTAAAATGAAGTTCAAAATGCCCTTTTTGTTTATTTCCTTATAAGTATCCGAATTTTGCAAGAATCTTTCTGTTCAAAGCAGATATGTAAAGTAGACACTCCAATAAATAGAACCTAGGGCTAAAATCCAAAATCCATTGATTATATCCAGAAATATTTTTATTTTATATCCAGAAATAAAAGTCAAAATTTTAAACCAAATCTGCAATTTTTTTTTTCTTTATTTGAAAGTGATAAGTATTGACTCTGTTACACTAACAAAATATTTAATATTTTCCTAAAAAAAATATTTAATGCTTTTGATTTGTCAAGTATTGCCTCAAAGACTCAAATACATATAATACCATCCATTTCCCCTTAATATTATTAATTTGTTTACCATATTCCCGCATACCATACATACAAAAACTCCCTCCATTAAATTTACCAAAAATTCCATCCAACATCCTTACACCTAGATGCCCACAAACATGTTTTTAAGTTAAACAATAAAATAATAAAACTTAATTTTAAGTTCCCCTAAAAAACCAAATAATAAAAAAAGAGACATTAAATGTAATTTATTCATTTAATGTTCTTCTTTTTCATGTTAAAAAATACACAAAAAAACCAAAATTGTATTGTGCTAAAAAACAAAATCGAAATTATGGATGAGCAGTCGATTTCATGAATGGTGATGCCAAGAGTCCACAACATACGGTGGTCCATCCAATGTACGTGAGCTATACAAGCATACCAACATCAGCAAGTGCCACAATGCTCTCTCAAAAGCATCAGAATCATACACACCATACTCTCAGTAATAGTAACAATCATCTCAATAACAGTAACCATGCAATTTCAACCACTACTACTCCAACAGCAACGAAAAAACTGCAAGCAAAGTCATACTCTCAGCAAACATCTCTTCATAAACAACTACTAACAACTAACAACAGCAATAGCCATAGCCATAGAAATAGCAATATTAGCAATATGAGCAGCAATGCTAATAACAACTACAACAACAATAATACTAGCAACAGCAACACATTTTTAATACATACACATCATAGTAATCATAGAAATCGGGCACTAGGACAAGCAGGAGGAGTAGTAGGTCCCGGTGGTGTAGGATTGGGTGGATCAGGACTAGCAGACGGGGTAGGAGGTGTCAGTTTTAATGGTAGTCTCGTTAGCAATAGTAGTCAGTTTCAACCTTACAATACCGGTAGTAGTTATCAACAAAAACGTAAAAATCGTAATATCTCACCCTCTAGCCGTAGTTATACACCAAATCCAAGTAATGCTAGTAGTTCTCTAACCCATATACTATATAGTCCTAAATCGGGACGTAAAGTTCAGCCTACTTCAACAAATAGTATTTTTCCCGCCAATATAGATTTGGCACAAAAACAATCGTCTATAACCGCCTATTATGATGATAGTACAGCCAAGGCAGATCATCAGTTGTATGTTAATGGTTCTAGACGGCAAATGTTGATAGCAGCACAGTCACCCAATCAAGATACAACACCCTCTTTGTCCTATGCTAGCTTACAAAACTCTACACAAAATTTAGATAGCAGTTTAAAACAAATAGGACCCGGCGGTGGAGGAGGAGGAGCTGGTACACCCAGTATAGGCTCCGGTTGTAATCCTTTGACTAGTTCTTTGAGTAATAGTAATTATAGTTTAACAAATTCTTTAAATAATAATCAAATGGTGCAGGCATCCTCCCACAATTCCAATAGTGGTCATTTTGCTAGAATACATTCCAAACCGAAACCGCCCAAATCGTCTAGTTATAGTAGTTTTAAACATGCTAATACTTCAGCATCAGCTCAAACCACTGCTACAGGTGGTGGCGGTGTTGGTGGTGCAATAACCGAACGTCCAGATATAAAATATTCACAAATTTTTAATGAATCAACAACGTCCAATCAATTTGATGAATCTTTTGAAGATGACAATTTTTCTATACAAAATCTAAAAACCGATGAGGGAGCATATGTTCCCTTTACAAAACCCACACCTGGTAATAACTACTTTTTAAATCCAACGACGTCGTCACAACAGCAACATTTGCAAACACAAGGAGAAAATAATAATTTTTCTCATACCTATAATTCCATTAACTCACAAAATTCTTTGAATAATAACAATAATTCCCGCATAAGTCCAAATAATAATTCCCATATTTCGGCAGCTACTCCCCATATACAATATCATGATAATGCGGGTATTCTATTAGAACATGGAGCGATTTTACAACCTTTAACTCCTCATGAGTTTAATCCAGCCCAAAGAATAATATATCAACAAAATGGTTTACCATTTCATCCAGCCTATTCCCCTACACCTTATAGACAAAATTCTGCTTGTCCGGCTCAAAAACAACCGACTAGACCTACAAATATACCCTTGCCCAAGGTACCACTCTCCTATGATAACCAACAATCTTCTGGAGAATTTTTATCTCCTTCAGAGGTAACACCGCCACCACCACCACATCCTAGACCTCACATATTTCAACCTAGAACTGGTACGGCCCCATATCCAGATCTTTCACCCGAAGTAACTGAACGTTATGCCATGCCCACTCAATATATACCACGTTCGCCGATAGCTTCACGTATAGCTAGACGTCAGCGTCAACAACAAAACTCCCAACATAATAACGAACGATCTCATTTACCTATTAATAATTCGGCAAATTTTTGTGATCAAATACGTGACACTCCGCCTGGTTATGCACCAGATAATAGTTCTTTACACTCATATACCATATCTAAAGCTAGATCATATGATCGTTTATCATCGGCTCATACAGCAAATGGTTCGTTTAAAGAAAAAGATAGATCAACTTCAAATTCTTCCTCTTCTGGTGGTGGTGGCGGTGGTGGAGGTAATAGAGAAAACCCACAGCAACAGCAAGGTAAAGATTCTGCTCCTCATGTTAATCGTCGTAGTGGTCGTAGAGATGGTGGTAAAATACGTCCCCGATCATATTGTAATTCCATGTCTGGAGGTGAGGGTGTTATAAGGGTTAATATATCGAATGATAGAAAATTGGGATTTGCAGCTTAAATTTTGAGAATTTACTAAATTTAGGAAAAAATAAAACAAAAAGTGTACAAAGATTTTCAACTAACTAAAGAAACTTAACTTAAAACGCTTCAGATGAACACATTTTCATGACAACCCGAAGGATTTTATGGTTAATGTTTAAAAAATATATCCTTTTAAAAAACTCTCATAGAATTATTGGCTCCCAATGTGGGGATTTTTTATATCAAAACGGTCCATGTTTGAATTTGGGACCAATTTTCCGGGAAACCCTGGTCTACATATATATATATATATATATATATATATATGGTCGATCTTGACATATATGAGATATTAAGTTTAATATTTCTTACAAGTAAAAGACTTACCAGGATATAATAAAATTTGGCGCCCAACGTGGGGCCCCTAGCAAATTAATACATTATTTTGAAAATTAATTTCTTTAAAATATGGAGTGAATCAAAGTTTATGAAATACTGGAACTTTTGTACTGCCCAAAGGCAGATGAAGATATTCTCAACTCTATCCAGCTGCTAATATTCTTTGACAAAAAGGATCTCAAAATCCTTACCTCCTACCTAACTGAACATTGCAATTGACGTTACCACCTTAAGAAGAAAAATTTATCTGACACGAACACGTGCAGATTATGCGATATAAAGGAGACAGCAGAACATATTCTTTGTACGTAACCAAGACTGACTGATAGAAGCTTCGACATCTTCATCTCAAACTGACGCATGGAACTCCCTAAAAAATAGGATTCTCGGCTTTAGTAAAAGCCTAAATATTTGGGGCACCTCTTTCATGCCTCTTGATCTAATTTCATAAATGTTTTCAATTACACCGCTCAACACTCATTTTCCGGTTTGAATTCTGATGATCAATTTTTGTAGACTTTGATTTCCTGATTCCAAATCTGTTCTCCAAATTTTCACATCACTTCCAGATTTTTAGTTATTCACGGTTGAAAGTGCGAAAAATTACGATTTTTGCATTATTTGAAAGCCTGCGCAGCAGCCATTCAGTGGAATACAAATCTGGTATAAGTTGGGCTTAACTCGCGTTTTAAAATGATACTGTTAAAATCACAATTTCTGTAAAATTCACCTTAGTTTTTGGATATTTTTCAAAGAAAAACTCCAAAAAAATAAATATCTTACAAAATTAAGCTTTCTGTGTTATTTTTTGTATAGACCGAAAGATATCTTGAATTTGTTTACAAGTCTATACGAAAGAATGAACTTTTGCCTAAATTTTGAGCTCATCGCAGTAAATATTGATCATCTGGTTTTTGTTTCAGAGTCTTTTAAAAATGGTACTTTTTCTAATTTTTTTGACAGTGTTTTTTTAAAATGCATGTTTGACCAATAATAGTGCAACAACTTCAAATTTTTTTGATCATATTTTTGAGATCATACACTTAAAAAATTATGTTAGTAAAATCAACTGAAAATGTCAGTTAAAATAACTACTTTGTAAGTTGTTTTGGGGTCAACTACTTTTTCAGTTAAATCAACTAACAATGTTAGTTATTTTAACTGACAAAAAACAACTGACTTATGTAGTAAAAACTACTTACATTTGTAGTCAAAACAACTAAAATGTAGTAAAAATAAAAAAATCAATATATAATTTTTTTTTTTCAAAATATTTTTCAGAAAAAAAAATTGAAGACCAAATTTTTTCCAAGTTTTTTTTAAAAAAAAAGTTGTGAAAAATAAAAATAACGAAAATTTTTTTTTTTTTGGAAAAAAACTTTAAAACTTTTCAGAGATAAAATAAATAAAATTAACTACTTTAAATAACTGTTACTACATCACAGTACTTTTTTGTTAGTTGTTCAAAAAAACGACTTAAAATAACTAACAGAAATAGTTGTTTGATATTTTTCATACAAAAACAACTGACTTTGTAGTTGAAAACAACTAACTACTGTAAAATATACAAATAACTAACATGTAGTAACTTACATAATTTTCTGAGTGTAGTTTAATTCTACTCTCACGCTTTATACCAGATTTTTACTCCACCCATCGGCTGCTGTGCAGGCTTTCAAAAAATGGCAAAAATCGCGTTTTTTTCGCATTTTCAACCGCGAATAATTAAAATTCGAGACAAGATGGAAAAATTTGGAGCACTGATTTGGAATCAGCGAGTCAAAATCTTTAAAAATTTTATATGAAACTTTAAACCGGAGCCAAAAACCTTCGATTTGTTGAGCGGTGTTATTTACCCATAAGGTACTATCAAAAGATTGACATAAATTTATTGGCGCCCAACGTGGGGCCCCAATCAAAAACTTACTTACGTGTTAAAGTTTTAAATTTATTTTTCGATGTTAAGTATGAATTCCCCAAACTCCCATAAGTAGGCAAGCGCTTCAGGCTCTATTCGAAATCGTATGGCCCGTGTTTAAAGAAGGGATGCGTTGCTTAATAATATTTGTAAAGAATCTAATGTATTGGCTCATTAGATCATCGTACAAATGTAAGTTCTGTTACTTGCGCTTTAATAAATTTTACCATTGGAGGTGTTTTACAGACAAATAAAAAAGTAAATTCAATCCTTGGGCCCGAGCCTAAGAAAAATATAATAACCCATCGGTGGAAATGACACTTTGTACACTTGATTTTTTGAGATCTCCGAATTTGGAGACGATTTTATTAGTTATTTTTCACTATTGTATTAAAAAAATGTTATTGGCCCTAAGAGTCGTCATCTCTTATAGACTCTGAGGTCCGTTGAGAACCTATACCCAACCAAAACTCCTTGGAAAAAAAAAATTGTTGTAAATAAACCTCAATATTATAAAAAATGTATGCTCTGAAAATTGTTATCTTCTTCTAAACTCACCACTCTTCATTTATTCACCACCTTAACCATGCCCATTACGACAAAAAGCACCATTTATTCTTCTATAAAGTAAATATTTTTAATTAAATATCCTCAACTTTTTAGCCTGATAGACTGCGATTGCTGATGTTAAAGAAGTTTAAGAAAAAAAGATAGCTTAGAAAACTAAAAGAAGTTAAGGTTTCATTAATTTTCAAACAAACAAAAAAAATCACCACGAAGATCTCTACTAAATGATCTTTTTTTTTGTCATAAGCTTTTAAAAGTTGCCTGCCTAAGCTGCCAATTGCTGAATAGTTTTTTTTTTACCTTTTTTTAAATTATTGCAATTATTTTTTTATGTGTACTATACTATTACTTCATTCATCCATTGATTTTTTTATAAACTGTATGTAAAAATAAATTAATTAATCATTCATTTTTATAAAACATAAGTCGTAGAGAAAAGTGGCTCAAAAAAACTTTTTTAAGATTTGACAAAGTTTTTTGTTAAGTGACCTAAGGAACTTTGTTAAATCTGTAGCTGAATTTTTTCTTCATGACTAAATTATTGTTTACATATTTTATTTTTTTGTATGTTGTGTACTAAACAAAAAATGTGTTGTGTTGTTTATATGTTTTAAAAAAATACTATATATTATATATGTTTTATATGTAAAAAAGAAAACTTAGGTAATATAACTATGTTTATAAATTTAAATTGGTAAATTTTTTAAATTTAAATTTTTAAATTTTTTAAATTAAAATTGGTAAATTTCTGATTTATGAAGAGTTGAATTATAAGCTAAATCAATTAAGTTGAGATAATAGAAGTTTCATAAAGCCCTTATAACACTCCATTTTTGGTTTTTAATGAATTTTGGAGAGCAGTGGAAATGAAGGATAAATATAAGTCGTGTTTCTAAGTATACTAAGATGTAAAAAACCATAATGAGTTTTAGAATAACTGAAACCACCTGTTTCATTTCTTCATTCTATTAGTGTCATAAGGGCTTTCATATTTGTATAGTGATTAATAGAAATGTCAAATTTTAAATTGCAGATGTTTTTAAGAAGTACGTTTTTATTTTTGAAAAAAAAAAAATATAGAATTTATTTGCAAATTCTTTATAAATTAAGAAGGTAGGGAAAGAAAAACGAATGAAAAAAGAATGAAAAAAGAGAAAGCAAGCAAACACAGAAACAAATTTGTATTTCCAATTAAGACGTTGCTGTATTAACAAACAATTTAATTGTATTGACGAATACAACAAAATTTGTCAATACTATTAAATTGTTTGTTGAGTCATTAATACAAACAGTTTTTTTTTTTCTGTGAAAGAAATGGATATAAACATTTTTTAAGAAATTACTCAGTAGATAAGTTTTTTTCTTTTGGAAAAAAATGTTGATACTTATCTTCAAGAAAATATCTTAGAATCTAAAAATTTTTCTGTACGAAAATTATCTCATATCCTAAGAATATTTCTATATTTCGGACATTTCGTTTTGAATTAAGAGCTGATGTTGTGCCTTTAGTACATAATTTTCATTATGTCTACTAAAATACGAAGATATGACTATTTTTCGCGAATAACGATTGATAATTTGGAAAATTCTCTTGATAAGATTCCGATAAGAGTTTAAGACCCTTTTTCAAAACCGGAAAAAAGAATTACAATCCGAGTGTGTAAAAAACATAAATGTGTTGCAATCTGAGTTTTTATATGAAAAATGTCTCAAAATCTAAGCGAATTTTATTTTTTTAGAAATCTCCGGTCCGTAATTAATCTTTACAAAAATGTCTCAGAATCGGCGTTGCCACAAAGGAGATTTGAAATTACACATGGAAGCATTTAAAATTACACATAAAATTTTAAAGTACCAAAATAGACTTCTTTAAAAAAATAGTAGTTTAAAAGTCCTTTTTATTAGAAATGCTTTAAAATGTACTAAAATATACGTGTTTTATAAAAATTACAAAAAAAATAATTTTTAAAAAAAATTTACAAAAAAATACATAAAAAGTAAATATTTATAAAAATACTAAAATAGTAACTTTTATAGTACTTTTATAAAAAAGTACTGAAATAGTACATTTATAAAAAAGTACTGAAATAGTACTTTTATAAAAAAGTACAGAAATAGTACTTTTTTATTACTTTACTACTTTTTTTAAAAAAAATTACTAAATAACTACTTTTTTTTAAAGAATACTAAAATTGTACTTTTTCATTAAAGTAGTACAATAGCAACATTTTTCAAAATGTACTACAATGGAATTTATTAAAAAAAGTACTAAAGTATGTAGTACTTTTTATAAAATGTAAAAAAAGTAAAAATACTTTTTTTATTCCATTTAAAAACTTTTATCAAAAGCACCAAAATTGTATTTTTTTTAATAGTATCTAAATAGTACTTTTTTTTATTAAAAGAACCAAAACGGTATTTTTTATAAAAAATTGTACTTTTCAAAAACAAGTATCTAAATAGTACTTTTTTTTTAAAAAAAAGAACCAAGATAGTAATTTTTGGAAAATGTACTAAAAAAGTAAAAAAAAAAGTACTAAAATTACTTTTTTTATTAAACGCAACAAAAAAGTATTTTTTATAAAAAGTACCAAAATAGACTTTAAAAAATAGTAGTTTAAAAGTCCTTTTTATTAGAAATGCTTTAAAATGTACTAATAAATTTTATAAAAACTTATTTTTATAAAATAAGTTTTTTGTAATAACAATTACAAAATATTAACTTTTAAAAAAATTTTACAAAAAATTACATAAAAAGTAAATATTTATAAAAATACTGAAACAGTAATTTTTATAGTACTTTTATAAAAAAGTATTGAAAAAGTACTTTTATAAAAAAGTATTGAAATAATATTTTTTTAAAAAAGTACAGAAATAGTACTTTTTTGTTACTTTACTACTTTTTTTAAAAATTACTAAATAACTACTATTTTTAAAAAGAGTACTAAAATTGTACTTTTTCATTAAAGTACTACAATAGTAACATTTTTCAAAATGTACTAAAATGGAATTTATTAAAAAAGTACTAAAATATGTAGTACTTTTCTATAAAATGTAAAAAAAAGGAAAAAATACTTTTTTTATTACATTTAAAAATTTTTATCAAAAGTACCAAAACTGTATTTATTTATAAAAAAAATAGTACTTTACCAAAATTTTAGTTTTTTATAAAAAATTCTAGTTTTTGAAAAACTAGTATCTAAATAGTACTTTTTTATAAAAAGAACCAAGATAATAATTTTTGGAAAATGTACTAAAAAAAAAGTAAAAAAAGTACTAAAATTACTTTTTTTATTAAACGAAACAAAAGTATTTTTTATAAAAAATACCAAAATAGACTTTAAAAAATAGTAGTTTTAAAGTCCTTTTTATTTGAAGTGCTTTAAAACGTACTAAAATATACGTATTTTATAAAAATTATAAAATAGTAAATTTTATAGTACTTTTATAAAAAAGTACAGAAATAGTACTTTTATAAAAAAGTACTGAAATAGTACTTTTATAAAAAAGTACTGAAATAGTATTTTATTTTTTTATTACTTTACTACTTTTTTTAAAATTACTAAATAACTACTTTTTTTTTAAAAAAAAGTACTAAAATTGTACTTTTTCATTACAGTACTTCAATAGTAACATTTTTCAAAATGTACTAAAATGGAATTTATTAAAAAAAGTACTAAAATGTGTAGTACTTTTTATAAAATGTAAAAAAAAGTGAATTTTTTTTTTAATTCATTTAAAAACTTTTATCAAAATACTTTATAAAAAGTACCAAAACTGTATTTATTTATAAAAAATAGTACTTTTTGAAAAACTGGTATCTGAATAGTTCTTTTTTTATTAAAAGAACCAAAATGGTATTTTTTATAAAAAATGGTACTTTTTCAAAAACTAGTATCTAAATAGTACTTTTTTTAAAAAGAACCAAGATAATAATTTTTGGAAAATGTACTAAAAAAAAGTACTAAAATTACTTTTTTTATTAAACGAAACAAAAAATTATTTTTTATCAAAAGTGCCAAAATAGACTTATTTAAAAAAATAGTAGTTTAAAAGTCCTTTTTATTAGAAATGCTTTAAAATGTACTAAATTTTATAAAAACTCATTTTTTAAAAATAAGTTTTTTGTAATAAAAATTACAAAATAGTAATTTTTAAAAAAATTTTACAAAAAAAATACATACAAAGTAAATATTTTTAAAAATACTGAAATAGTAATTTTTATAGTACTTTTATAAAAAAGTACTTTTATAAAAAAAAAACTGAAATAGTACTTTTATAAAAAACTACTAAGGTAGTACTTTTATAAAAAGTACTAAAATAGTACTTTTATAAAAAGTACTGAAATAGTACTATTTTTATTACTTTACTACTTTTTTTAAAAAATTACTCAATAACTACTTTTTTTGAAAAAAGTACTAAAATTGCACTTTTTCATTAAAGTACTACAATAGTAACATTTTTCAAAATGTACTAAAATGGAATTTTTTAAAAAAAGTACCAAAATATGTAGTAATGTAAAAAAAATACTTTTTTTATTACATTTAAAATCTTTTATCAAAAAATACCAAAATTGTGTTTTTTTTAAACAGTACTTTTTAAAAAACTGGTATCTGAATAGTACTTTTTTAATAAAAAGTACCAAAATGTTTGTTTTTATAAAAAATGGTAATTTTTCAAAAACTAGTATCTAAATAGTACATTTTTTTATAAAAACAACCAAGATAATAATTTTTGGAAAATGTAGCAAAAGAGTACGAAAGAAGTACCCAATAAAGTACTAAAATATTACTTTTGAAAAAAGGCACTAAAAAGTACTTTTCATAAAAAGTACTAAAATAGTATTTCGTTATAAAAAGTACTAAAATGATATATTTTTATAAAATTTAAAAAATAGTACTTTTTTAATAAAATTTACCAAAAAAAAAGTAATAAAATAAATGCAAATTTTAATTACTTTTTCCTATTACATTTAAAAACTTTACTCAAATTATTTGAATGTAGTGAATTTACACATAGAATCACATAAGCTACATGTGTAATACAAATGAGTTGGCAACACTCCTCTGATTGAAGTTAAAAATGAGTGAGAATTAAATTAATTCTCAAGTCTCGAGCTCTAATAACAGATTTTTAAAATCTTAAAATGCTTTTATAGAAAGAGTTTCATAGTTAAGGAGTTTCAATATTTCTTTTAAAAGTTCAAAAGAAACAGTTTTAAGCTCTAAATTTTTTAAGTAACAAAAAAAAAAAACATTCTTGAGATTGTCGATAATGAGGTTGCCCTAACCTTAATGCTGTTATGGTAATCGCATCATGGTTGTTACAACTGCATTTGGGTTGTGACAACCACACGTTGGTTGACCGGGCTTTGGTAGTGTTAACATAAAACCTTAAATCTGGGGTTGGCGGTGTGGATCAAGTTGACATTTGTAAAGAATGCATTCAAAACGGGATATAGTATTAGCAACCAAATTTTCTCGTTTTAAGAAACATTGACTTCAGAGGCTTGACAGCCAGAATAGTGAATATGCTGTTTTAGATAAAATACTCCGTCCAAACCAGTGAGCAACTTCTTTTAATTCCAGCACATCTGGCTGGAAATCACTTTAATGGTTCCGGAATTTTATAGCCAGACATAATACAAGCTCCCCTGTATGGACTCCACTGTTTTGCATCATTTTATATATAAAATAATCGCTCAAATTGAAAACTTTCAAGTATTCGCATTATTTTTAATGTTTTCTTTTATTTAATAAATTAATTCATGTTTGATTCTTCTACACACAAAAAATAATTGGCTACAAATTTTCAATTAAATCTATTGATCAACAAAATTTAAATGAGTCAATCAACGTTTTGATTGAAATTTTCGTTATTTTCATTAACTGTCGAATTACAAATTTTCAACACATCAGATTTTTTTTTTCGCTTTAATTTATTTGAATGGATTTATTCAAAAATATACATAATAACCGGGGTTTACTTTTTTTTATTGTTGGCAACATATTAGAAAGCATAAAAGATGAATTTTTTGATAATTTTGTCATAAGATTAAAATTCATTTGTTAAATCAATCATTATTTTGATTGACTATAAATAAAAAACTGATAAAATTTTTGATCAAAATCAAAAAAATGGTTGATTGAAAAAATTTTCAATCAGTCACCTACAATTTGATGATTGGCATAACAATTTTTTTAATTGGAGGAATTTCAATCAAAAAATTGATTGAATAAGCGTTTTTGTAGATTGAAATTCGTTTCAAATTTTTTCTGTGTACCTTCTGGCTAAAGGCAACTTTTACAAAAACTTGCACATTTGGACTTTTTGCCATTAAGTGCAATTTTGTTAAAATTTGTATAAAATAAAAACCATGTTTAATTAGTTTTTTATTGAAACAATTAAAATTTAATTGAAACAGTTAAAATATTATTCAATATTGGAGTTCTTAAAAATTACTCTCAATTAACTTTGTTGTTAAACATCAATGAATGAGCTTCTTTCAAATATTCTAAATATTTATTAAACGCTTTAATTGAATCAATTAAAACAATAATTGAATATCCGTTGTCATTTTTTCTGTGTAATTTGGTGCTTACATTTGCAAATTGTATAAATTTTGCTAAACTTTGCTTGCTGCTAAAAATTAAAAACAAAATGAAATTAGTTATGACTTATAAAATTTATTATATTTAGCCTTTTTTTAAATTAAACAAAAACAAAAAACATAAATATATAATTGTTTTATTATTTTCAACTGTGATATTAAAAAAAAATCAAAAAAATATGTTTAAAAAAAAATATTAATTAAAAGAAAGAAATTATTAAATGTTTTATGTGTAGGGAATTGAATTCTTCAATAATAAAAAAAATAATAATTAAAAAAAAAGCTTTTTTGAAATAAATATGAAATGCCTTCAAGTTTGAAAAACATAAAACAAATTTATGTAAAATTATTTACAAAAAAAAAACAATGCAATTAAAAACAAAAATAGAATTGTTAACAAAATTATTGATTGTTATAATTAAAAGTATATAGTACATTTAACCTAAATTTAAATATTTTTTATTAAAACTATAGTTTAACATTAAAAATAAATATGCTTAAAATTTATAATTACTATTTGAAAGTTAATTAATTTTAGTTTTTAACTAAACTATTAACAAAAGCTGGGGTTATTATTGAGAGATTTATAACAAAACCAACCCCTCAATAGAGATTAATTAAAAAAGTAAAATATTAAATTTGAAAAAAATATATCTTGAATTAAAAAAAAAAATAATTGAATGTATAAGTATGACTTCTATTTAAGCCATTTAAAGAAAAACATAATTTTTTTGTAATTAAGTAAAAACCTAATTCGAAAAATAAACGATTATTTTTAAGACGATCTAAAATTTAAAACAAAAAATTCTAATGTTTTCAATTATTTTTTTAGATAAAAGAGGGTTTAGGAAACAATTTAAATTTTGTAGAAAATTGGTAGAGGTTCTTACAAAGTCAAAGAATGTATAAAAGCGCGCCCCGAATAAGATTGCCATCTTATTTTTCCGAATTAAGAAATTTGGTTAAAATGCCATCGACTTGTTGTTGCATATATTGGTGAAAATTAGGGTTGCCAGACGGCCTGGAATGGCCTGGATTTTCCAGTTATTTTGGGTCTGGTCCAGTTTCCAGTTAAAATATAATTTATCCAGTTAAAAAATTTCTTTAATTTTAACAATATTTTTTTTTATTTAATATATGTTACATTTTTTGGACAACTTTTTGAATAAAACTTAAAATCTTTTAAATGTGTTCTTTCTGCTGCATTTTCCCTCCTTTTTTATTACTTTCTCGAGCATCTCGCAGCCTAGTGTTGATTTCAGCATGAATGTTTTCCTTGATATCTTCGATTATCTGAAGATTGTTTGGTGAAAATTTTGCTTTTCAAATAAAATCCAAAAATAGGTCTGGAGCGGTCAAATCTGCTGATGAGGGCCATTTATTGTCGCCCTTTTTTGACATCGCATGTCCAGGGAATTTTAACTGGCCACCTAGATTTCCTTATTTGACCACTTCGGACTTATTTTTGTGGGGTTATTTGAAAAGAAAAATCTACGCTAACAGTCATTAGACCATTGACGAGCTCAACGTCAACATTTCGAGATGATCGAATATGTAGTGGAAATGCTTAAAAAGGGGCACATTTTGCCGTGGCCAATAAATGAGTCATTTTATTGATGTTATATTCGAAAAGTAGTCCAAAGTATCTTACTTTTCAAAATCGGTCGATTTGTTTTAAGTTATTAAAAAAAAATATAGTTATTTTTTCAAAATCCAGCTGAATTTTTTCCATTTTCCAGTTATTTGACTTCTAGTATCTGGCAACCCTAGTGAAAATGCATATTTTTTGCATATTTTAGTTTTAAATGTGTGTGAGGCATTCCATGTCAAATCGGGCATTTTGAAGTTTTTTTTTTAGATTTTCCCAATTTATTTACAGTTTTTAGTACCCTTCGAAAATTCCTTCGTGTTAAATTTTCAGATTTTTTTGATGACCCGTTCAAAAGATATCGAATTTTTAAAAATTGGTAGTTTGTTCCTTTACTCAAACTTCTTTTACTCATAACTTCTTCAATAATGGTCCAAATTTTAATTTTTTTTTTTCAAAATTTTTGTTTTTTTACGTACTTTTTAAAAATCTTAAAAAAAAAAATCTTAAAAGCGCTCTAGTATGCGATTTTTAAGTTTTAAAATTTAAATCTCATTTTTGAAAATGTTTGTACTCTTCGATTTTTTAAAATTTTTTTGTGTAAAACTTCTATCGATTCTACAAATTTTTTGCTCAGGAAGATCGTGGGATAACGATTATTATTATTTTTTAAAGTTTTTTGAAAAAAATTTATTGTAATTTTCCAATCTTAAAATCATTTCTACAGCTCCAATGGTGCGTCATAGAGGGGCCATTTATAAGATCGACCCCCATTAATTTTTACATTCTAACATTTCTTTGGAACAAACTAATACCCTATCTCCAATTTATAAGGGGGCTCCCACACAAAACAACATTTTTTAAAATTTGCTCCAACAGCTCTAACTGCCCTAATAGTGCCCTTAGAGCAATAAAATGTATGACCGACCCACAATATTTTTTTAGTCCAAACATTTTCTCTGAACTCACCTACCCTCTATCTTTAACTGTTAAGGAGGTCCCCATACATTTTTTTTATTTATTTTTTTATTTTTTGTAAATTTGTTTTATTTAATCAGCTTGTACCGGTCCAATGGTGCGTCCGAGAGGGGTCATTAGTGAGACCGACCCCCATTTATTTTTACCCTCTAACATTCTTGTAAAACATAGCACAGCCCTATCTCCACTCTGTTATTTGTATGGGAGCCTACTTAGGGAGTGGAGATAGGGCGTAATTAAAAAAATTTTGTAGGGTAAAAATAAATGGGGGTCGGTCTCACTAATGACCCCTCTCGGAAGCACCATTGGACCGGTAGAAGCTGATTAAATAAAACAAATTTACAAAAAAAAAAAAAATTATATGGAGACCACCTTAACAGTTATAGATAGAGAGTAGGTTTGTTCAAAGAAAATGTTTAGACTAAAAAAATATTGTGGGTCGGTCATACATTTTGTTGCTCTAAGGGCACTATTAGGGCAGTTAGAGCGGTTGGAGCAAATTTAAAAAAATGTCGTTTTGTGTGGGAGCCCCCTTAGAAATTGGAGATAGGGTATTGGTTTGTTCCAAAAAAATGTTAAGACATAAAAATTAATGGGGGTCGGTCTTATATATGACCCCTCTATGACGCACAATTGGAGCAGCAGAAATGATTATTGGAAAATTACAATAATTTTTTTTTCAAAAAATTTAAAAAAATAGTAATAATCGTTATCCCACGATCCTCCTGATCAAAAAATTTGTAGAATCGATAGAAGTTTTACACAAAAAAATTTCAAAAATCGAAGAGTACAAAATTTTCAAAAATGAGATTTAAATTTTAAAACTTAAAAATCGCATACTAGAGCGCTTGTAAGAATTTTTGTGGATTTTTTTTTTATTTTTATTGAAATTTGGACAATTATTGAAGAAGTTATGAGTAAAAGAAGTTTGATTAAAGGAACAAACTACCAATTTTAAAAAATTCGATATCTTTTGAACGGGTCATCAAAAAAATTTGAAAATTTACCACGAAGGAGTTTTCGAAGGGTACTAAAAACTGTAAACAAATTGAAAAAAACTAAAGAAAAAATTGTTCAAAGTGTCCGATTTGACA
This sequence comes from Pegoplata infirma, assembly GCA_963921195.1. Lineage (NCBI taxonomy): Eukaryota > Metazoa > Arthropoda > Insecta > Diptera > Anthomyiidae > Pegoplata > Pegoplata infirma. The sequence continues at coordinate 42,788,346 of OY992538.1, forward strand.
TGGAATGCCCCATATTTAGTGCATATTTCAAACTTTTAAGTGCATATTTTTGCGGTATAGTCTAGCAAAAAACACAAATTTAAACTTGTTTTCTTCAAAAGATTTTTTAAATTTTAACAATTTATTTTTAAAATGCGAAAAATTATAGATTGTCTCAATTTCTAAAAAAAAAATCCTGCTTACATAAAGTTTTTAATCTTAATATTAAAACCCAATTACGTAATTCTTATCTTCCCGGGTGAAAATGACCATGTATGTTCATACATGATCATACATGATTACATGTATGATAGTATATGAACAATATATGGAAATAAATGTCATATATGGGAGCATATATGAACATACACAAGTAATGTAATATTCCATATATGTAAATGTATGCAACTATGTGTGGATAGGTACATGTCACACACCTTCATATATGCAATGCATCTGCATAGCAAACATGCCTTAAAAACATTTTTATTTTAAAGGTTGGGTTCGGCAGAACTTTGCAAAATTGGACGAAGTTCATGTAAGGGTTCAGTCTGAAAAAGTCTTTCGGTCGGACAATATTGATCATAAATCAAAATTGATTATAATTTTTGTATTCTATAGGCGAATATGAACGGCACTAACGTAACCAAATTTAGAAGAAAATGCGAACACTCTGACGGTATTACTGTCAGAGCTGCGAAGGATTTCATTCCTTAATTAGATTTGGTGCTTGAATTTAACTTTAATGACTGCGTTCCCCAATCACAATTTATCGAATGATTTTACATTTGATTTTAAAATATAGAATGCATTCGATTTCTTTGCCATTCGACTTTGAAATTGAATGCGTAAGTTTTTATAAATTCGATTTTTAAAAGTCCCATGAATAATAAATGAATGCATTCAATTTTTATAATTCTCATAAAAAAACTGTCCCAGGCAGAAAAATACAAACGGGCCAACGTTGGAATGAAGTTGGCGGCAACGGTACCAACGTTGGCGAATCATACCCGTTTCTAAGTCTACGACGTCATTCCGAGGTTGAAATGATAACAGTGGCCAACGATCGCTCGACTTTTGTTTTGACGTTGGGTTAACATTGATTTTCCAAATTTACGACCTTAGATTTACCTTTTGCTTAGGAATGTATTGAAAATCGCGATTTAGTGCTTTTTATCTACCATTTTGTACAAATTGATTGAAAAAGCCACTACTTAAGTGTCCACTTAGATTAAAGAGTTGAATTCTATGTAAATCAAAAACTTTTTAAAAAAATAAAAATCTTAAAAATCTTAAACTTTTAAATTATAATCTATAGTGTAGTGAATTATGTAAACACAAAGTTGTGCCAACACAATATTTTTAGTAAAACTGTTTTACACCATACAATGTTGTATTTTTGGCTAGCCCGACATTGTACCAACACAAAATTTTTGGTACGGTTGGCAATTTCTGACTGGGGTGTTATAAATTAATACAAATTATTTATATTTGAAAAATTTTCAATTAATAGCTATTATATAGACGTTTTATGGAAAAAATTAAAAAAAAAAAAATTTGCATACAAATTCATGTATGACAATGTATGATCATTAATGTACATGTACCCTCAAATTACGGATATGCACTTGTATGGACATCCATATATGCATCATATATGAACATACATGGTCATTTTCACCCGGGTTATCAAAAATTAAAAAAATTTAAATAGTTTTTAGAGTAAGACCACAACCGCTTTTGCGACTACACAGAAAAAAAATAAAAAAAATATTTGAGTAAATTTTTAATACTATTGATTAAAAAATTACTCAATTTTGCACCAGTAAATGATTTAATAGTATTGAGTAAATTTTTAATAAAAATTTATTAAATGTTTGAAAACAAATTTGAGTATGAGAGTTTAAAAAAAAATTAAAAAACTATAAAATTTTTATTAAATTATTTATATAAATTGTTTTTAAAATTTGTAAGTAAATTTTTAATTGCGTCAATTAAAAAATTCCTCAATTTTAGTTTTCAAATTTAAACAAGTGATTACTCAAATTTGTTTCCTCCATATTTTTTCTGTGTAATTTCGCTTTAAGTAAAAATGGTTTCAGGTACACTCTTTTCTGTCTGCAAGAGGCAAAACTGAACAAAAATTATAAAAATTTTACAATTAAAAAAAAGCAAAATTCGGGATGCGCTAATGCACAGTATATAGCTTTTTGATTGTTTGTCTGTAAAAAAAATATGCAATATGTTATCTGAAAAATGCACAAAAAAAAAACCTTGAAAAATTACTAGGAAATGTCTCGCAATCCCATTTTACCAATATTTGACAGTTTTCCTTGTTTTTTTAACAAACAAATTTGGATCGAAATTTACGTTTTTTTTTTTTTTTTTTTTTTTTGTAAATTTACAACTTTTTTTGTAATTTTACAATTTTTTTTGTACATTTACAAATTTCCAAGATAATTTTACAAAAAAAAAAATTAGTAAATTCACGAGAATTCCTTGTAATTTGAATTGCGCCAAAAAAACTGTAAATTTACAATTTACTTGGTAAAAAGCTTATAAAATTACAAAATTATTGGTAAAAAGCTTGTAAAATTACTAGGAATTCTCGTAAAATAGGAGGTAGCAAAAAATCTAGTAAAGTTACGAAACCTCCTTGTAAATTGTGTCAAAAAATTTTTAAATTTACAATTTTATTGGTAAAACTCTTGTGAAATTACAAAATTATTGGTAAGAAGCTTGTAAAATTACTAGGAATTTTTGTCAAATAGGAGGTAGCAAAAAAAAGTTACATGTTTTAGGATGTTGTTATGTTCGGACAAAATGTTGGGAATTAAACAATAATGAGGTTCGGTCGTATATTTTATCTCTCTAGAAGCTGGTTTAATAAAACAAATTTATAAAAAAATAAACAAATGTATAAGGACCACCTTAAGGGTTATAGATACAGGGTAGGTATGTTGAAAAGAAATGTTGGAATTGATAAAATAATGGAGTCATAAATTTAACTCCACAATTTATGGAGAGTTACACTCAAAAAAAAAAACTAGCAAAACGCCTGGTAAAATGCCTTGTAATCCCATTCTACCAATATTTAACAATTTTCCATGTTTTTAACAAAAAATCTTGTACTTTGGTCAAACGAGAACTACAGTTTAATTAGTAATTTTACAAATTTATTTTCGTAATTGTGTTCTACCATTTTGAAAGGTTATTTTACAAAAAAACAAGTGAGAGTGTTACATTCGGCCGTGCCGAATCTTTTCCAAAATGTAAAAAAATATTAAAAAAATCCAGGGGCGTCTTTTTATTTTTTTTGGGGGGGCACCTTCCCCTTGCGATTTTGAACTTCTTCTGAGATAAGAAAGATGCACTTATCAAATGTACAAAAAACTCTGAAAAAAATGCGGGTTTTCTTGGGTTGGTTTAGTTCTCCAGGGGGGAACTTTTTTTTTTTTTTGTAAATTTTCTATTTTTTTTAAAAACAAGTGAGAGTGTTAAATTCGGCTGTGCCGAATCTTTTATACCCTCCAAAATGTAAAAAAAAAAAAAAAAATTGACAGGGGCGTTTTTTTTTGGGGGGGGGCGAAGTTGATAGGGTCAGTGGGGCACGTTGAGAGCACCTTACCATCGCGATAAATATACCAAATGTTTCATTTATTTAACAAAAATACAAAAAAACATGTAAAAACTTGTATTTTTTAGAGGTTGGTTTAGTTCTTCAAGGGGGAACTTTTTTCCCCCTGGTCCGATTTGGCCAATTTCCGAACTTAAGCTGCCTAGGAACATAAGACATATTTGTGCCCAACTTGAGGTTCCTAGCTCTTTTATTTTGGACTGCATCGTGTTAACTACAGACGGACGGACGGACGGACAGACGGACGGACGGACGGACGGACATCGCTAAAATGTCTTAGAATCGATCACTGATCAATAATATATATACTTTATGGGGTCCCCGACCGATATTTCGATGCGTTACACACGGAATGACAAAGTGAGTATACCCCCATACTGTAGTTGGAGGGTATAAAAATTTCCAAGTCCCGGATTTTTTTTTTTTTTATTGAAATATTTTATTGAATATTTACAAAAAAACTGAAAAAAATTAATTGACAACACAGGCTAAGTGGAGATGTCGACAGCTTTCGGAAGAAGCCACCCTTCCTTCGTCAGCACTCTTCGATTGTCACTGTAGGTGTGTAAGATCAGCTATTTAAACTACTACAGTGTAAGAAATTACAACTGTGATGGAAAAAGTTAAAAATAAATTCATTAAGTTCGTGCTAAACGTAACATATGGGTAATGAAATGTGATATAATTCCCGTCCGCTTTTTCACCTTAATGTACGTTTAAATAGCTGATCTTAATCTTACACACCTACAGTGACAATCGAAGAGTGCTGACGAAGGAAGGGTGGCTTCTTCCGAAAGCTGTCGACATCTCCACTTAGCCTGTGTTGTCAATTAATTTTTTTCAGATTTTCTCATTGTACAACAAAAATAATTATTTCTCAGAAATAATTAATATGGACTCAAACCGAAATAAATAAAAACTTCAGTTATAAAATATAAAGTCAAACAATATATAAAACAGAATTAAAATTTAAAAAAAAGTGGACAAAATTTTGAAAAATTTATTACGAGGATTCTAGTTAATTTACAAAAAAAAAACAGTTATTTTACAAAAAAATGATTTTATTACAAGGATTTATATTATTTAACAATTTTTTTTTTGTAAATTTACCATTTTAGTTTGTAAATTTACCATTTTTTTAAACATATTTACCATTTTTTTTTTATTTTTCCGGTTTTAAAACAATATTTTTACCAATAAAATTGGTTAGCTTACCAATTTTTGGCGCATTCAAAATTACGAGGAGTCCTCGTAATTTTACGAGAATTTTACCTACCTCCTATTTTACGAGAATAGCGTCGAAAAATCACGAGATTTTTCGGTAACTTTACAAGTTTTTTTTTGAGTGTAGGAAGGTAGGAATTTTTTTTTTAAAAATGTTTTGTATGCACTCAAAAAAAAAAACTTGTAAAGTTACCAATAAATCTCGTGATTTTACGAGGCTATTCTCGTAAAATATGACGTAGGTAAAATTTTCCTAAAATTACGAGGATTTCCTCGTAATTTTAAATGCATCAAAAATTGGTAAAATAACCAATTTTATTGGTAAAAATATTGTTTTAAAACCGGAAAAATACAAAAAAAAATGTTAAACTTACAAGAAAAAATGGTAAATATGTTTAAAAAAATGGTAAATTTACAAACCAAAATGGTAAATTTACCAAAAAAATATTTTTGTTAACAACATAAATCCTCGTAATAAAATAATTTTTTGTAAAATAACTGTTTTTTTTTGTAAATTAACTACTCCTCCTTAAATTAATCCTCGTAATAAATTTTTCAAAAGTTTGCCAAGTTTTCTTTAAAATATTTAAAAAAAAAATAGTATTTTTGTTAAACAACATAAATCGTCGTATAACATAATTTTTGTAAAATAAAGTTTTTTTTTGTAATTCAACTAGAATCCTCGTAATAAAAACTTTGTTGTAAAATTACAGTTTTTTTTGTAAAATAACCTTTTAAAACGGTAGAATACAATTACAAAAATAAACTTGTAAAATTACCAATTAAACTGTAGTTCTCGTTTGAGCAAAGTACAAGATTTTTTGTTAAAAAACAAGGAAAATTGTTAAATATTGGTAAAACGGGATTACAAGGCATTTGACCAGGTGTTTTACCAGTTTATTTTTTTGAGTAATTTGTGCCCCTTAACGCCTTACTTTGAACCCGATTAGGGGCCATATGCACTTTTTATTTTATTTCTTTTCCAAAGATTGTAGAACCAGCTATCTAACACACTTTAAACAAATTTTGCTAAAAACTATATGTAAAAAGTTGTATGTTTGATCAAAATATCAAATTTTGACCCCCTCTTACTGAGAGAGTCATTGGCCGATCTCGTTTAAAAATTGTGTACAAACTATTATCCAATGGAACCAACGATGGTGCAAATTTCATTCCGATCGTAGTTTATTTTTATTATACATATTTTATAACTTGTTTTATTTTTAATTTTGTTTTTATTTTCTGTTTTTTCGTTTTCATTTAATTTATTTTTTTGGTTACTTGCTGCTTTATTATTTGTTTATTTTTCCAAAAAATTCTATTTTAGTTTAAAAATTTTTGTTACTAATTTTTTTCTTAATGTAGTTTTTTTAACTGTCAATCAATCAACCATGCTACTTTTATATCTTTAATTAACCTAAGAAAAAAAAGGTAAAACTTTTTTAAAAATAAATGTCACACAGGGGAAGACGATATTTATAATTATTTGAAAACTTTGATTAATTATAAGATACAATTTTACAGATCGGTCGAAAATATAAAATAATTTGGAGTAAAGAAAAAATTTTCTGAAATAAAAAAAAAAAAAATAAAAAAGTTTTTGGAGTAAATATATTATAAACAACACTCAAAAAAAAAACTGTAATGTTAGCAAAAAAAGCTTGTAAACTTACAAGAAAATTTGCTGATTTTGAACCCACAATTTTTTGGGTAAAGTTAGCAAAAATGTTTTGCCAAAAATTAGTTAACTGAAAATTTTTTATTTCAACTTAGTTCACACACATTTGAGGACCCCATTGGGTTCGGACCCAATAGGTCCAGACCCAGATGGGCCTACCCCTAGTTGGGTTCCTTAAAAATCGTCATAGTTTTTGATCCAAAATTTGTGTCCGTTTCGCTGTACCTTGCTTAGTTTTTGAGATACGTGATTTTAGGGGACCACAGGGGTTTTGAGAATTACAAAACTCGATAACTTCAAAAATATTACTCGGAGAGCTTTTGATTATTTTGCGGTCTTGTTGTTCTACTTGTGTTGAGAGCTACAAAAATGCTTTTGGACTTTTTGTTGTGTCGGCAATATTTACCGAGATATGAGAATTTTAAAATTTTCGGGAATGCTAACTTTTTTGGATCCAAAGTTAGGACCCATTAGGGTATACACATGTGAAGTGGACCGGCGATACTATGGAGAGCCCGAGAATCAAAAATGGCCTCTACTTTGCTCTATCTGACTTAGTTTCCGAGATAGCACCATTTTAAGTTATCTGAAAATAAAAAAAAATTTACCATTTATTTTTGCTAATATTTGCAAAAAAGGTTGTAAGAATTTGGTCAACTCAATTTTAAATTTAGCAAAAAAGTTAGTTCAAATTTTGTTTAAAATTGCTAGTGCGCTAAATGAATTTTACAAGATATTTTTGCTAACATGCTAATCTCAACTAAAAATTTGCTAAAAGTTAGCTAACCATCATTAGCAAAAAAAATTAGTAAATCTACTAATGTTTTATTGTGCGTGAAGTGAGAGTGTTAAATTCGAATCTTGTATACCCTCCAAAATGTAAAAAAAATAAAAAAAATTGTCAGGGGCTTTTTTTTTGGTTATTGGGGGGGGGGGGGGGTTGATCGGGTCAGTGGGGGACGTTGAGAGCACCATCCAATTGCGATTAATATACAAAATGTTTTATTTATTTAACAAAAATAACAAAAAAAAACATGTAAAAAAGTGTATTTTTTCAGATGTTGGTTCAGTTTTTCAAGGGGGAACTTTTTTCCCCCTGGCCTGATTTCGCCCATTCACGAACTTAACCTGCCTATGAACACGGGACGTATTTGTGCCAAACTTCAGGAGTCCAGCTGTCATTTTTGAATGCATTGTGTTATCTACAGACGGACGGACGCACGGACAGACATTCGTAGAATGTCTTAGAATCGATAATGGATCAATAATATATATGGGGCATTCCATGTCAAATCGGACACTTTGAAAAATTTTCAAACACCCGTTCAAAAGATATTGAATTTTTAAAAATTGGTAGTTTTTTCCTTTACTTAAACTTCTTTTACTCATTACTTCTTCAATAAAAACCCAAATTTCAATTTTTTTTTTTTTCAAAATTTTTGTTTTTTTATGTACTTTTAAAAAAAAATCTCAAAAAATTCATAAAAGCGCTCTAGTATGCGATTTTTAAGTTTTAAAATTTAAATCTCATTTTTGAAAATGTTTGAACTCTTCGATTTTTTTGAAATTTTTTTGTGTAAAACTTCTATCGATTTTACAAACTTTTTGCGCAGGAAGATCGTAGGATAACGATTATTACTATTTTTTAAATTTTTTTGAAAAAATTTTATTGTAAATTTTCAATCTTAAAATAATTTCTACTGCTCCAATGGTGCGTCATAGAGGTATCATTTATAATACCGAACCCCTTTAATTTGTATGTCTTAACATTTCTTTGGAATAATCTAATACCCTATCTCTGATTTCTAAGGGGGCTCCCACACAAAACGACATTTTTTTCAAATTTGCTCCAACCGCTCTAACTGCCTTAATAGTGCCCTTAGAGCAACAAAATGTATGAACGACCCACAATATTTTTTTAATCCAAAAATTTTCTCTAAGCTCACCTACTCCTATCTTTAACTGCTAAGGCGATCCCCATACAATTTATTTTTATTTTTTGTAAATTTGTTTTATTTAATCAGCTTCTACTGGTCCAATGGTGCATCCGAGAGGAGTCATTAGTGAGATCAACCCCCATTTATTTTTACCCTACAACATTTTTTTAAAACATACCTACGCCCTATCTCCACTCCCTAAGTAGGCTCCCATACAAATAACAGTTGGAGCAAATTTTATAAAAATGTAATTTTGAATGGAAGCCTACTTAGGGAGTGGAGATAGGGCGTAGGTGTGTTTTAAAAAAATGTTGTAGGGTAAAAATAAATGGGGGTCGGTCTCACTAATGACCCCTCTCGGACGCACCATTGGACTGGTAGAAGCTGATTAAATAAAACAAATTTACAAAAAATAAAAAAAGTTGTATGGGGGCAGCCTTAACAGTTAAAGATAGAGGGTGGGTGTATTCAGAGAAAATGTTTGGACTAAAAAAATATTGTGGGTCGGTAATATATTTTGTTGCTCTCAGGGCACTATTAGGGCAGTTAGAGCGGTTGTAGCAAATTTTACCAAATGTCGTTTTGTGTGGCAGCGCCCTTAGAAATTGGAGATAGGATATTAGTTTGTTCCAAAGAAATGTTAAGACATAAAAATTAATGGGGGTCGGTCTTATAAATGACCCCTCTATGACGCACCATTGGAGCAGTAGAAATGATTTTAAGATTGGTAAATTACAATAAAATTTTTTCAAAAACATTTTAAAAAATAGTAATCGTTATCCCACGATCTTCCTGGGCAAATAATTTGTAGAATCGATAGAAGTTTTACACAAAAAAATTTAAAAAAAACAAAGAGTACAAACATTTTTAAAAATGAGATTTAAATTTTAAAACTTAAAAATCGCATTCTAGAGCGCTTTTAACAATTTTGTGGGATGTTGTTTTTAAAAAGTACGTAAAAAAACAAAAAAATTTGAAGAAAAAAATTTGGAATTTGGATCATTATTGAAGAAGTTATGAGTACAAGAAGTTTGAGTAAAGGATCAAACTACCATTTTTTAGAAATTCAATATCTTTTGAACGGGTCATCAAAAAAATCTGAAAATTTACCTCGAAGGAGTTTTCAAAGGTTACTAAAAACTGTAAGCAAATGGGGAAAATCTAAAAAAAAAATTTCAAAGTGTCTGATTTGACATGGAATGTCCCATGTACTTTATGGGGTCCCCGACCGATATTTCGATGCGTTAAAAACTGAATGAGAAAGTGAGTATACCCCCACTCTGTGGTTGGAGGGTATAAAAATAGAAAATGTAAAGTTCGGCCTTGCCGAATACCCTCCACAATGTAAAACATATAAAAATAAAATTTAGGGGGAAAAATGAAGCGAAAAAAAATTTTTAGTGAAAAAAAAAATTTTCGGAAAAAAAATTTTGTTGTTAAAGGGTGTAACAGTAAGCGTTCAATAGTTGAAATATCGATCAAAAAAATTGTATCCTAATCGTTTTGAAAATCAAATCTTCCTCTGTGTGAATTTAATTTCATGTAAAAAAATATTTTTTTTAAAATCTAAAACTAATTAAAAAATTTTTTCATCTTCTCTCCTACCATCCAACTATAGTGAAGCATGTTAATAAAAAAGCTAAATATCGTCAGTCATTGTATTCGATTGAATTTGGACCCAGTTTGGATACCATAAGAAGTCGTACCGATACCATACTTGACTTTGGGGACGATCATCTAAATGCACATTGTGGTGGCCTAGAAGGAGACAATGGAGAATTGACTCCTAAACCAATGACTCCGCGGCGGGTTAAAAGACGTTCTGTTATGCATCGCGGCACTAACAATCGCCAATCAACAGCCAGTAGACGTAGTTCGGGACATAATAGTAATAAAAATACCTTGAGAGGTGAAGGTGGTAGTTCAACAGGTACACATTCCAGAAGTAGTACAAGAAATTCAAGACGTAAATATCATCAAAATCCGGTAACAAAGTTACTAGATCAACAACAACCGGGTAGCATACATTTACATGGTACCCATCCTAAGCAGCCGGTACAACAATTTGGTTCATTTCATCATAAAGATAATACGGCAACCTTAACGGCCACAAATTTGCTGTCATTAAATCAAGAAATGCATAATAATATAAATGCTACATCATCAGCCATAGCAGGAGGAGGTAGTCTTACCAAAACTAATAATAATCATTATCAATCATTTCGGAAAAATATACCACCAGATCCGATTTACTATAATACAAATGCTCAGACTGCTTTCTTGCAACAACAGCAATGGCAACAAATGCAGCAAACACCCTCCCCCATACCAACTATAGATGAACCACAATCGCCTACTTTAACACTGACACCCTCTCTGGGAGGTGGTCATTATAATCCTACCTATCAACATTCTACAACAAATCTCAATGATGGTGAACATGTTGATGAACTTTATAATAATCGTCCACCTTCAGTAAGATCAAGTTATTCAAATTTCCATGGTGCCCGACCAATGTCTTCCTATATGTCTGCCTCGACTACTACCACCACAGAAAATGTATTTGCTGGCTTAGTTACTGCCAATCCAGCACAAACTACACAACAAACGTCTTCCTCTAATACTGCCAACTATCATCAGCAACAACACCAACAACAACAGCAACATCAACAACAATTGCCTCATGAATCTCCCTCAACGCCACCGTTGTATCAACAACATCCTTTGCATCAACATTCTGTTAGCCAACATTCATTACCGCCACCACCACCATTGCCAGATCCACCATATACCTCATCACAACCTCAGGCCATACCATTTCATAAACGTACCGCTTCTCGTGAGAGCATACGTTCAATGGCTTTTTTAAATAGCGGTCCACCAGCCTATAATCTTAATTATCATACACCACCGGACTCGGAAACAACAATGTGAATGATTCCATTATTATTTAAAAGCGTCATCACACTTTGAAAATGCCGTCCATTAAGATATGATTGCCTTTAGTATTCTGTTTACAAATAGGGAGGATAATTGTAGTTTAAATCATAAGCCATTTTTATCCATAGATCAGTAAAGAAAGCAAAGAGTAATAAATCGAAAAAGCTTTCTCTCTTCTTTCCCGTGTAAATATTGATAAAATTTATATGAATTGTATCTGTATCGAATCTATTATATTGCCTCTATGGCCAAGCTTGCATTTGATTTTAAATAAGACAACTTTATTTTCTCTTAAGTTCAGTGTGAACAGGGTACACAAATATTTAAACAATAAATAGCTTTAAGTTTGTATTCAAATACAATAGTATGGAAAGAAAATATTTAAATTTTAGTTTAAGGACAATTAAGTTTAGTTTAGAACTACTTTAGTAGACTAAAGAAAAATGAATACAAATCTCTAATAAATCGGGAAAAACTTAATATAAAATACATATTCTTAAAAATTGTGTATTATAATCAATTAAACCAATGTTCTTGGGGTTAATTTGCGGATTCGATAGCGATCGATATTTACTCAAACGAGCGATTTTTCAAGACGCCTAAAATTGTGCTTTGATATATACAAACTCTTTATCTGTTTGTTTTACAACACTGAAACATTAAAACACGAACAAAAATATAAAAAGCTCGTAATAGTGCGTTTACATTGGATTTCTAATCTAGTAAATTTCGATTTTAATCTACTTCGCAATCTGTACCGTTTACATTGGCATTTTTTACATTTGAGAAGATTAGGATTGGCATTTATAACAACAAGTTGGTAATAAATGTGTGTGACTGCGTCAAAAGACAGCGACGGTAATTAGTCGTCGTATTAATAACAAGGACAGTGACGGCGTTTACGAATAACAATGACGGCGGCATACACATACTTGGCGGCGTCATCAAAACGGCAGGCTTTGTGTCGGTGTTTTTCAGTGTTGGAAAATGCAAATAATAGAAATACAGGGTTGCATCTAACTTTACCAGATTGCGTTTGCCGATTAGAGTCTAAACTACTAGATTGAAAAAAATAAATTTGTATGGGCAATCTAATAGATTGAAACTGGATTGGAGCCACAATCTACTTTAAGCTAGCTTAGAGGACCAGTGTAAACGCACTATAAAGCTATAATACAGAAACTCGAATTTATCAAATTATATTTTAGGCCTACAGAAAAATTGAAAAACCGCAAGTTCAAGTAGAATTTCGATCGCTAAAAATTAAAAAACTTGCGTTCACGTAGAATTTCGATCGCTATCTTATTCTCCGAGTCGATAGTGATCGAAATTGTACTCAAACTTGCGTTTTTCGTCTATGCCTAAAATTATGCTTTGATAAATACAAGCTTTTTGTGTTATTTTTCATGTTTCCTTGTTGTAAAAGAAACATATCGAGTGTCTACATTCAAAACCCTCTATCTTAAGAAACACAACTTTTCAGGAGAGCCAAAAAACTGTTTATTTCGCTTATTGTTAGAGTAAGTAAAATTTGATATTCTACGATATTTTTTTAAAACAACTACTGAATCTCACACATAATTAGTTTTTAAAATTTCGCACTATTGGGGATATTATGAAAGATAGAGGGTTTTGTTTCTCAAAAATATTAAGTAGATGAATGAAAATGATCAGATAGAGGGTTTAGCATTTTAACAAAAATTAATTATTTGATTCCTTTTACGACATTGGTAAATTTTTAACGTGATTTATTAATGATAACGGCTTATAAAGAATTCAGAAATCGCGGTTTTGGTCCAAGGGTGGTGATTTTTGAGACAAAAAATATTTTTTTCAGAGGTTGGTTTAGCTCTTAAAAGAAAACTTTTTCCCCCCTGGTCCGATTTTACCCATCTCCGAATTTAACCAGCCTATGACCGTTAGACATATTCCTGCCAAATTTCAGCAGTCTAGCTCCTTTATTTTGGACTGTATCGTGTCCTCCACAGACGGACGGACAGACGGACGGACATCGCTAGAATGTCTTAGAATCGATCGCTGATCAATAATATATATACTTTATGGGGTCCTAGACTGATATTTCGATGCGTTACACACGGAATGACAAAGTGAGTATACCCCCATGTGGTTGGAGGGTATAAAAAATATTTATAAATTATTTATTTGAAAAGATAGAGGGTTTTGCATTCAGAAAAATTAATTGTGTAAGAGATAGATAGAGAAAACCAAAAATGCAAATAAAGTAGCAAAAAAAAATATTTTTGTTCTGAATTTTACACCAAAAAGTAATTTTCGTGAAAATGGAAGATAGAGGGTTTTGAATATAGGCCCTCGATATAAAATGCTTGTTATACCCTCCACTTAGTGATAGAGGGTATATATAAGTTTGTCATTCCGTTTGTAACTCACCGAAATATCGGTCTGGGATCCCATAAAGTATATATATTCATGATCCCCGATCGATTTTAAGACATTCTAGCGATGTCCTTCTGTCAGTATGTCTGTGGAAATGGTGATCACGGCCAAAATATTACACGGAGATGACTGAAACTTCACATATTTATTGGAGTTCTCCCGAGAAGTTTGGTATTGCATTTGAGCGATATTGGTTTAGTGGTTCAAAAGTTATGAACGAAAATGTAAGGACACCTCAAAAATTTTAGTACATTCAACATAACCAAAAAATACAAAATGCTTTAATTCGACTGCTGGTTGACATATGTTAACATAGTTGAACACCAAATAGTATTTAAACAAGTACGAGCATATTTTTGACAAAAAAAAGAAAAAAATCGCGGATTTTTTTTTCGCGGAAATTTTTTTTTTCAAATTTTTTTTTTTAAGTAATTTCCTTTTAAAAACAGTTTTTTGAAATTGTGGAGGGTATCACTACATTCGGCATTTTTTTATTTGTATTTATTAAAACATAGTTTTTGTAAAATCGCACGTTCGAGTAGATTTTTGATCGATATCGACTCTTACAATTAGTCCCCTGATTAAATGGAACCCTAAAAGTATGCAACAAAATATTTATAAGAAGTATAAATATAAATGCTCTGAAATTATTTAAGAAAAAGGTTATTTTTAATCGTATATTTGAAAGAACCATTTTCCTTTTTCCGTTTGCTTGTAAAATAATAATACTAAAAAAAAGAAATATAAACCAACCCAGGCAGAAAAATACGAAGAGCGCTGGAAAAGTACCTTTTATAGAGTCCCCGCACAACAATGTCGCAGCGGTTGACGGTCTCGGTCATGGGAGAGTATAGGCGCAAAACAAAGGCGGCAGCGGAAAATTCAGTCAAACGTTTATATTCATATTATTTTTTCACTTTTTCTGCACATTTTTATTTAATTTTATTATTTTTTTTAATATCAATATAATTTTTTCATACTGATTCGTTTTTTTTTGGAATTTTTTTTTTTTAGAGATCACATTTTTTTGTTTACTTTATCGAAAATAATCGAAATATTTATAAAAATGTGGTAACATTTTCATATCAAAAATTAAAAGAGAGAGAGAAACCGACACAAAAATAAAATTGATTTTATTCAAGCGGTTTTCGGTCGAGCGTTTTTTCTTGCCAAATTTGTATGAAAAAAACGTCACCGACATTGTTGTGCGGGGACTCATAGTCGCTTGTGTGCTGTGAAAGCAACACAGTTTAGAACTCTCCCAGCGTCCAAAATGATAACCACGGTAAACGGTATGCCGTTGCTATTTTAAAGCGCCTTAAAAGCGCTTTAAAAACAAAAAATATGGTACTATTATAGCACTTTTAGAACAAAAAATGGGACGTATCTAAATTGTATACATAAGTCCATAAGACACAATTTTTTTTGGTGTTTATTTGAATAAAGAAATTTATTAAATTAGGATAAAAAATTTATTGACTCATTTATTAGGATAAAAAAATTTTGAACAAACTTTGAACAATTTTCCTAGTCCCGGAAAAAATTTGTTTGCAGTTTTCTTTGCGTTTTGGAATAACAAAATTATTAAAAATGCTTTTAGAAAAAAATTTGGGAAAGTCCCGAAAAAAAGTGGTGTATTGAACCGAATCGGGTATGTATCCGGAGTTTAAGATACTTTCTCACGAAAGAAACAGGTGTTTTTACATAAAAGGTGTCAAGTTTGTAATATGTAGGTCATTGTGTATAAGTGACATATCATGAGAACTATCAAGGACCGGCCACTTATCCTGCAGGGAAATAAAAAAAAAATCCAACTGTTATGAAAATTAATAAATTTTAATAAAAAATTTATACTTTGAACGGATTTAAATAGAAAAACATTGGCAAAGCGCTTGGAAAGCACTTTTTCGAATTCATACCACCTTCTACACAAAAAATAAAGTGCTTTGCCGAGACTTTTTCTTTGAAACGGTTGGCAGTTTCTGCCTGGGAAATTAATTTTTGAAATTTATAATTTTTTTTTTGCATATATTTAGGGTTCTAGTTAAATGCATTTATAAATGCATACTACATGAATATGTGTATAAGTTATTTTTACCCGGCAAACCTTTATTTTTTTTTTTTAATAATATTTTCAAAATTATAACATTTTTTTTTTTTAAATCTTCTTTAAAATGATTAAATCAACAATAATTCCCAAATATTTTGGGAATGAAAAACAAATTAAATTGTCTTCAAAATTACAAATTGTTTTTAATTAAATTAATAGTTTAAAAAATATTAAAATTAAATTCATAAAACAAAAAAAAAAAAATATTTTTATATATAAAAACTCAAGAAATATGCAGTGCCTTATCAAATTGCCTTATATTTTACGCACTGTAATCAATATACAATTTATGTTTAAGTTTATCTAAATTTTTTGTTTATAATTACCTAACTAATATACAATTTTTACCAAAGTACTTTTGTAAATATTGAAATATTTTCTTTGATCTTAAATTATTACTACCCTAGCTTTACTTACCGTAATTTTTAATCAAAAATTTATAAAATGTTTATGTAAAATAAAGAAAAATTTAAATTTCAAAATGAAAATGACTTTTGTTATTTATAGAACTGTTAATGCAACTGGTTTACACCGTCATCGAGCTAACCGATTTGTCTAAAAATTCTACCTGGTACTTATTTTGGTTAGTTTAACAAATCCTGAGGGCTAATCACGTAAAACGAAAACGATTGACGATAGATAAACGACATCAAAATACATATCGTTTTAAAGGGAAATGTAAAAGTTTTTCTTAATAGGGGAATATGTTTTTTAAGTTAGGAGCAACAAGGCGTTAAAAATCGTCGATAGTCAACTATCACTTTACTTGATCACTGTCCTGGCTTTAGGAGGAGAGATAGTCCCAAATTTTCAAAATAAAGACTACTCCAATTATATATTTATGATCCCCGATTGATTTAAAG
Organism: Pegoplata infirma; assembly: GCA_963921195.1. NCBI lineage: Eukaryota > Metazoa > Arthropoda > Insecta > Diptera > Anthomyiidae > Pegoplata > Pegoplata infirma. The sequence goes on from OY992538.1 coordinate 42,805,129, forward strand.
GCGATATAGTGATGTCGGTTCGTGTGACTATCTGTTGAAAACACGATAACTTTCGAAAGACTAGAATATTTTAAAATACATATAATATCACATCTAATGAGATATGGTCATATCTTATTAGATCCAATTATATCTAATCTTTTTTAAAAATGCCCAAATGTATTTTAAAATTGTCCAAATGAATTTTAAAATTGTTCAAATGTATTTTAAAATTGTCCAAATATTTTCTAAAATTGTCCAAATGTATTTTAAAAGTGCCTTAATGTATTTTAAAGTTGTCTAAATGTATTTTAAAGTTTTCCAAATGTGTTTTAAAATTGTCCATATGTATTTTAAAAATATATACCATTTATTTATTTTTAAATTACATTTGGACAATTTTAAAATACACTTGGACAATTTTAAAATACATTTGGAAATTTTTAAACTGCATTTGGACAATTTTAAAATACATTTGGACTATTTTTACCCTTTGACGACCACAGGCAAGTATACTTGCCAAAGCGTTCTCCTCGATTTTTTTTGTTTAGGTAAGAGATAGGGTAAATCTGCTAAAAAATGAATGTAGAGTAGTATTCGGGCAATAAAAGTCTAGTTTTCAGTAAGTCTCTAATTTGATCCACTTACACACTGTGAGCTTTCAAAGTTTGTAAAATAATAATCTCTATTTTTGGGACACAAGGATCTTTATTTGTGATGCAAAATCAGGGGCAAGAAGGGGGCTTAGAGGTCCAAGCTCTTGTAGAGTAACTGTTATTGAGTTCCAGATTTTAAAAATCACAGCGAATAGCAAATAGCTTTGGCCAGAACTGCGAAATCGTCAAATGGAAAGTTTTTTAACACGAAAAATAAATGGAAAGGAGATGTGTTATGGTTCCAATTTTTGTTTCATAACTATTATAAGGTCACAGATCACGACAATGAACAGAAACTGAAAATCGCCTCGGCAGAAAATGTATGGTCGTTAAAGGGTTAAATTACATTTGTACAGTTTTAAAATACATTTGGACAATTTTAAAATACATTAGGACAATTTTAAAATATATTGGGACTATTTTAAAGTACATTTGGACAATTTAAAATTCATTTGGAAAATTTTAAAATACAATTGAAAATGATGGAGTAAAAATTTCCAAACTTTAATGTGGAGAGTATTTTTGGATTCGGCCTACGTTTGCATCTAAGTAGGGTCGTGTTGATTGGTATTAGAGATGGGCGCGTGAGTGAATTTTGACTCACGCACGCTCACGCTTACGAAATAAAAATTTTAATCACGCACGATCGCGCACGAAATTTTTTTTTCTGATCACGTTCACGCACGCTCACGTGAGTAACTATAATTGTTCTCACGCTCACGAAAAAATCACGCTCACGAAGACTCACGAAATTAAAATTAGCGAATTTTTATTTTACTTCTTTCGATTTCTTGCACAAAAAGTATTGAATTTTCTTAAAACAATAATAAAAATCACAATTTTGGATTAATTTCCCTCTAAATTCAATGCAATGACGATTTTTTACCCTTGTTTTGTTTCAAACAGCACAAAAAAATCACGCAAACTCACGAAACAAAAATTACTCACGCACGCTCTCGCACGAAACTATTTTTCATAATCACGCGCACTCACGATCACGTGAGTAAAAATAAATTTCACTCACGATCACGCGTGATTCACGCGTGAATCACGTGAATCACGAAAAATTCGTGTCACGTGCGCATCTCTAATTGGTATGTATACAAACAGAGCTTCCAGCGAATTAATTCTATTGAGAATTAATTCCCAAAAAGTTCAAGTCTGGTTTAAAAAGTTTTGAATTATCATTCCCAACTACCATTCAACACGAACTAATTCAAAGGCTTAATTCTCAAAGCTTAAATCAAATTGAAATTATTCCCAAGAGAATTAATTCCTTTCAAGCTAATCATTTAATTGAATGATCAAAATTGTTCATCATTCAAATCTATTATTGAATGATGATTTTTGAAAGTTGAATGATTTTAGGGAATGCCAAATTCTATTTTTTATACCCTCCAACCTCAGTATTTGGGTATACTCACTTTGTCATTCCGTGTGTAACGCATCGAAATATCGGTGTAGGACCACATAAAGTATATAATTTATTGATCAGTGATCGATTCTAAGACATTCTAGCGATGTCCGTCCGTCCGTCTGTAGAGAATACGATACAGTCCAAAATAAAAGAGCTAGACTTCCGAAGTTTCGCACGAATATGTCTTATATTTCTAGGCAGGTTAAGTTCGGAAATTGGCAATATCGGACCAAAGGGAAAAAAGTTCTCCCTTGCAGATCTGAACCAACCTAAGAAAAACCGCATTTTTTGCAGTGTTTTTCTACTTTTGCTAAGCAAATGCAACATTCTTATCTCAGAAGAAGTTCATAATCGCAAGGGGAAGGTGCCCCCTAAGGTCTCAAACCAACCCCCTCCAAAAAAAAGACACCCATGGATTTTGTTTTTTACATTTTGGAGGGTATAAAAGATTCGGAACAGCCGAATGTAACACTCTCACTTGTTTAATTTGAATTAGAAAATTGAATTAAAGAATTAATTCTTTCGAACCTTTGATTGGATTTTCCTAAAATTTTTGCAAGATTTCACGAGATTTTGTTTAGGGCAAGCAAATTCATACATTATGTAGAATAAGGGCTACCCTAATGAAGCAGTTTATAATTGTCCAACAGAAGAAAACCAATATAACACATTTGTTATAAAAGCTAAAAAAGCTTTTATCATAGTACAGTTAATATGGTTTAAAACTAACATCCATTAGCTTTTACTTAAGTCGACAACCGCAATGTAAAGGGTTTTGAATAGGAAAAGTCTCAACATTATTTGTGTATAACAAATACAAAAGTTTATGATAAAAGTGTTATACAAACTGCTATACGGCGATTAAAATGATGTTGAGTTTGTGCTGATGTTTGTAACTATACGAAATATTGGTTCACCTTCAAGTATACCGATCGACTCAGAATTACTTTTTAAGACGATTCAACGATGTCCATCCGTCCTTTTGTCCATGTTAACGTTGAGAGCACGATTCAGGTCGCAATTATCAATCGATTTGTATGAAATTTGTAATTCGGTCCATTTTTTGACTCAAACCCATAACAAAGTTTTGTTGATTTTCAGTAAAATCGTGCTATTGGCAAACTTCACTCAAATTCTGTATGTGTGTGTTTTCTTAACTAATTAAAGATCTAACGAAAGATAGATCTAATCGGCCCATGTTTGGACTAGGGACCCATTTGCCGGACAAAATTGGCAGGGTCGGTTTTGACCGACTATAATTTTTTTTACTTGTTTTATATTCACGATGTAATATTTAAAGCTTGTAAAAAAAAAAACTTCTCTACACTTATAAAAATCACTAACAAGGAAGGTCTTTCAGATGGTATCTACCGATTGTCCTCAAACTTGCATAAGGGAACGAGGGAAGAAAAATAAGAGCTACTTGTTTTTTTTTAGCTGCCCAATTTCAAATTTAAAAAAGGTTTGTCACCTTACGAATTTTTGGACTTTGGCGAAAACCCGAATTAAAGCCGAACTAGCAGGAATTTTGACAAAAGCAAAAAAAGAGACAGCTTAATTTTAATAGAGATTATTATATATAATTTTGCCGGTCGTATGTATATGGAGCATTCCATGTCAAATCGTACACTTTGAACATTTTTTTTTTTAGATTTTCCCCATTTGTTTACAGTTTTTAGTACCCTTCGAAAACTTCTTCGTGGTAAATTTTCAGATTTTTTTGATGACCCGTTCAAAAGATATCGAATTTTTAAAAATTGGTAGTTTGTTCCTTTACTCAAACTTCTTCTACTCATAACTTCTTCAATAATAGTCCAAATTTAAATTTTTTTTTAAAACAATTTTTGTTTTCTTATGTATTAAAAAAAAAATTCCAAAAAATTCTTAAAAGCGCTCCAGTATATTTTTAAGTTTTAAAATCAAAATCAAATTTTTGAAAATGTTTGTATTCTTCGAATTTTTTGAAATTTTTTTGTGTAAAACTTCTATCGATTCTACAAATTTTTTGCCCAGTAGGATCGTGGGATAACGATTATTACTATTTTTTAAAATTTTTTAAAATTTTTTTTTGTAATTTTCCAATCTTAAAATCATTTCTACTGCTCCAATGGTGCGTTATAGAGGGATTATTAATAAGACCGACTCCCAATTAACTTTTACGTCTTAACATTTCTTTGGAACAAACTGATACCCTCTCTCCAATTTCTAAGGGGGCTGCCACACAAAACGAAATTTTTTTATATTTGCTCCAACTGCTGTAACTGCCCTAATAGTGCCCTTAAGGCAACAAAATGTATGACCGACCCACAATATTTTTTTAGTCCAAACATTTTCTCTGGACACACCTACCCTCTATCTTTAACTGTTAAGGCGGTCCCCATACAATTTTTCTTGTTATTTTTTGTAAATTTGTTTTATTTAATCAGTTTCTACCGGTCCAATGGTGCGTCCGAGAGGGGTCATTAGTAAGACCGACCCCCACTTATTATACCCTACACCACACTGTGGTACAGGGTATAATGAGTTTGTGCTGATGTTTGTAACTACCCGAAATATTGGTCCTAGGCCCACTTTTAAGTATACCGATCGACTTAGAATCACTTTTTGAGTCGATTTAGCGATGTCCGTCCGTCCGTCCGTCTGTCCGTCCGTCTGTCTGTCCATGTAAACGGTGTAAACACGATACAGGTCGCAATTTTCAATCAATTGACTTGAAATTTGAAACTTAAGCCTCTTTTGGCCCAAGGACGAAGCCTATTGAAATTGGAAAAAATCGCCCCCATACAAAGGTCCTCTTTAGTAGCCCCCATACAAAGGTCCTCTTTAGTTTTGGCTCAAATGATTCTAATAACCGCATTTTAATAGGTATCTTTTCGAAATTTGGCAGGTAATCATGTTTCATCCACACAAATCACCATTCCGAATTAAAGAAATCGGACCAGTTCTTCTTGTAGCCCCCATACAAACCACCTTCCCGATTTTCACATAAATCTCTAAAATTTCATGAAAATAGAAAATATTTAATTAAAATTCTGTTTGTGTATGTTAAACGCGTACTTAAATAACCTTATCAAATCTGATTTTAATCGGACCATTTTTGGACTTAGGTCCCATGTGAAAATTTCGCCCGATATTCAGTTGAAGCGGTTTTATGTCAACAAAAAGAAGCTCATTCCACTCAAATTTGATTTGTGAGTGCTTTTTACACTTATTAAAGATTTGACAAAATGTAGATCTAATCAGTCCATGTTTGAACTTTGGACCCATTTTCCGGGAATCTCTGATGTAGGGTATTACATGGTCGGTCTTGACCGACTATAATTTTCATACTTGTTTTTACCCTACAACATTTAAAAAAAAAAAAACCTACGCCCAATTTCTAATCCCTTAGTAGGCTCCAATACATATAACAGTTGGAGCAAATTTTATAAAAATGTAATTTTGAAAAAAAAATTTTGGAATTAAAAAAATATTGCGGGTCGGTCATACATTTTGTTGCTCTAAGGGCACTATTAGGGCAGTTAGAGCGGTTGGAGAAAATTTTAAAAAATGTCGTTATAAATGATCCCTCTACAACGCACCATTGGAGCAGTAGAAATAATTTTAAGGTTGGAAAATTAAAAAAAAAAATTTTAAAAAAATTTAAAAAATAGTAATAATCGTTATCCACGATCCTCCTGGGCAAAAAATTAATGGGGGTCGGTCTTACAAATGACCCTTCTATAACGCACCATTGGAGCAGTAGAAATGATTTTAAGATTGGAAAATTACAATAAATTTTTTTAAAAAAATTTAAATAAATGGTAATAATCGTTATCCCACGATCCTCTTGGGCAAAAAATTTTTAGAATAGATAGAAGTTTTACACAAAAAAAATTCCAAAAAATCGAAGAGTGCAAACATTTTCAAAAATGAGATTAAATTTTAAAACTTTTAAAGTACGTAAAAAAATAAAAATTTTGAAAAAAAAAATTGAAATTTGGACCGTTATTGAAGAAGTCAAAAAAATCTGAAAATTTACCACGAAGGAGTTTTCAAAGGTACTAAAAACTGTAAACAAATTGGGAAAATCTAAAAAAAAAAAAAAATTCAAAGTGTCCGATTTGACATATAATGTCCCATATACATCTCCTTATAAACCACCCCAACGATTATACATTTTTGACAATAAAGAACTTAACGATTGCAAATTTGGACACGACCGATGCACCATTGGGTAGACCTTCAAAAAACCGTTCGACCTGTATAAAATGTTCATATAGTTTCTTTTGAAGAAATGGGAAAAATCCTCAAAAAAGGAAAAAATACCGTTTTTCCCCCTCCCCTTTGACCCGCTAAATGTGAGATTGGGTAGCTATAAAAAACCAGATAACTTTTATTTTGCTCCCCTCTTTCATATATGCAAGTTTCAGGACAATCGGTGGGTGCCCTGTGAAAGACCTTCCTTGTAAGTGGAGGGTATAAAAATTAATAGCCGAAAATAAAAAAACGCAAAATTTTCGTTTTGCTCTCCAAAACTGTTCGAAAATTCTAAGTGGATCGTAATTTAATTTAAGTTTTGAATAACTACGCGTTATCTCGAATATTGTTATTTTTTTTTTAATTCATAATCTTTTTACCAAATTTTATCTATTCACCACAAAAAAAAAATATATTTTTATTCACAAAACCCCAAAATCGTTTTCATCAACAAATCATTTCCCAAAAGGATATGACAGGACATTTGAAATGGTAACTTTGTGGAAAATATTTAGTTAATTTTTTCCTCTTTTAATTTCTTCTCATTTTGAGTGTTTTTGTTTTTTTTTTTTTTCATATTCACTTAAATGCTTCCTTCATAGTTTGTGTGCTTGCTATTGGTAATTTTGGGCGAAAGCCAAACTAAAAGGTTTTGACAAACTTAAATTGTTTGCAAAAAGGATACAATTTTTGTGTTGTTGATTAAAGTTATTTTGTAAATACCCGTATTAAACAAAAAAAAAACGAGAAACAACTGACTACAATATTAAATACGGCCTTGTTGAATGTATGGATACCCTACACAATGTAAATTTTTTTTTATAAAAAAAAAAAATGAAAAAAAAATTTCGCGGAAAAAAATTTGGTAAAAAAATCAGCGACAAAAATTTTTTGTTAAAAATTAATTTTGAAAAGAATTTCCAAAAAATCCGCGAAAAAATGTTTGAGGCAACAATAGGTTTGTACTTGTTTAAATATCTTTCATTTTCTTTCAAAACTTTTGAACCGCTGAAACTTCCAAACTTCTTGAAGTAACAACAAGTAAATATGTTAAGTTACAGTTATATCTGTGAACATTTTGGAATAAATTTTGGAATAAATTATGAAAACAAATTTTTACGAAAAAAATTTTTGGGCAAAAAAAATATCGCTAGAATGTCTTACAACCGGCCATTGCTCAATACTACACTCAAAAGAAAAACTCTGTCAAAAAATCTGTAAAACGACTTTCAATTTGAATTAGCAATCTTTTAGCAGATTGTTCTGCTGAGAAGGATATTTTTACTAAAATCTCTGTCATTCAGTTTAAGAAAATAACAGACATTTTACTATGTTTATACTGATTTTGTTTGCTAAATTTCATTATTTTTTCAAGAAATTTTTTTATATAAAAAAAAAGCAGAACAGATTGTTCTGCTGAAATCAGCAGATTGCTCTGCTGAAATCAGCAGATTGTTCTGCTGAAATCAGCAGATTATTCTGCTCAATTCAGCAGATTGTTCTGCTAAAATCAGCAGATATTTCTGCTAAAATCAGATTTCTCTGCTGTCGAACAACACACATGTTTAATACCTAAAACGCCAGATAAAAGTATAAGCTTCCGTAGAGTAGTGGTTAAGAAGTGTACTTTCAAATCGGAAGGTGGCGAGTTCGATGCTGGCTGGCGGCGTGTGTTTTTTTTTTCTTGTTATATTTATTCACCTCTTATGACAGATATTTAGCAAACCGTATCTGATAAAATCAGCAGATTTCTCATATTTCTGCTGATTGGACAGAGAATTTATTTTGAGTGTATAGTATTAAAGTATATATATGGGGCATTCCATTTCACATCGAACACTTTGAAACATTTTTTTTTTAGATTTTCCCAATTTGTTTACAGTTTTTAGTACCCATTGAAAACTCCTTTATGGTAAATTTTCAGATTTTTTTGATGACTCGTTCAAAAGATATCGAATTTTTTAAAATTGGTACTTTGTTCCTTTATAAAGGAGTATACTCAAACTTTTTTTACTCATAACTTCTTCCATAATGGCCCAAATTTCAAAATTTCAGATTTTTTTGATGACCCTTTCAAAAGATACCGAATTTTTAAAAATTGGTAGTTTGTTTCTTTACTCAAACTTCTTTTACTCATAACTTCTTCAATAATGGTCCAAATTTAAAATTTTTTTTTTTTTTTTAATTTTTGGTTTTGTTACGTTCTTAAATAAAAACAAGTGAGAGTGTTAAATTTGGCTGTGCCGAATCTTTTATACCCTCCAAAATGTAAAAAAATAAAAATAAAATGGTCAGAGGCGTTTTTTTTGGGTCGGGGGGGGGGGGATAGGGGTTTCAGGAGGTCAGTGGGGGACTTTGAGAGCAACTTCCCATCGCGATAAATATACCAAATGTTTCCTTTATTTAACAAAAATACAAAAAAAAACATGTAAAAAAATTTTTATTTTTTCACAGGTTAGTTCAGTTCTTCAAGAGGGAACTTTTTGCCCCTGGCCCGATTTTGCCCATTCACGAACTTAACCTGCCTATGAACATAAGACATATTTGTGCCAAACTTCAGGAGTCTAGCTGTTTTATTTTGCACTGCATTGTGTTATCTACAGACAGACGGACGGACAGACGGAAATTCACAGAATGTCTTAGAATCGATCATGGATCAATAATATATGTATATACTTTATGGGGTCCCCGACCGATATTTGGATGCGTTACAAACGGAATGACAAAGTGACTATACCCCCATACTGTGATTGGAGGGTATAAAAATTCTTAAAAGCGCTCTAGTATGTGATTTTTAAGTTTTAAAATTTAAATCTCATTTTTGAAAATGTTTGTACTCTTCGATTTTTTTGAAATTTTTTTGTGTAAACCTTCTATTGATTCTACAAATTTTTTGCCCAGTAGGATCATGGGATAACGATTATTACTATTTTTTAAAATTTTTTGAAAAAAATTTATTGTAATTTTCCAATCTTAAAATCATTTCTACTGCTCCAATGGTGCGTCATAGAGGGGTCATTTTCGAGACAGACCCCCATTAATTTTTTCGTCTTAACATTGCTTTGGAACAAACTAATACCCTATCTCCAATTTCTAAGGGGGCTCCCACACAAAACGACATTTTTTTAAATTTGCTCCAACCGCTCTAAGTGCCCTAATAGTGCCCTTAGAGCCACAAAATGCATGACCGACCCACAATATTTTTTTAGTCCAAACATTTTCTCTAAACACACCTACCCTCTATCTTTAACTGTTAAGGTGGTCCCCATACGATATTTTTTATTTTCTGTAAATTTGTTTTACTTAATCAGCTTCTACCGGTCCAATGGTGCGTCCGAGAGGGGTCATTAGTGAGACCGACCCCCATTTATTTTTACCCTACAACATTTTTTTAAAACATACCTACGCCCTATCTCCACTCCCTAAGTAGGCTCCCATACAAATAACAGTTGAAGCAAATTTTATAAAAATGTAATTTTGAATGGAAGCCTACTTAAGGAGTGGAGATAGGCTTGTTTTACAAAAATGTTGGAGGGTAAAAATAAATGGGGGTCGGTCTCACTAATGACCACTCTCGGACGCACCATGGCACCGGTAAAAGCTGATTAAATAAAACAAATTTACAAAAACTAAAAAAATTGTATGGGGACCGCCTTAACAATTGGAGATAGAGGGTAGATGTGTTAGAAAATAGAAAATGTTTGGACTAAAAAAATCTTGTGGGTCGGTCATACATTTTGTTGCTCTAAGGGCACTATTAGGGCAGTTAGAGCGGTTGGAGCAAATTTTAAAAAATGTTGTTTTGTCGGAGCTCCCTTAGAAATTGGAGATAGACTATTAGTTTGTTCCAAAGAAATGTTAAGACGTAAAAATTAATGGGGGTCAGTCTTATAAATGACCTCTCTATGACGCACCATTGGAGCAGTAGATGTGATTTTAAGGTTGGAAAATTACACACTTAAAATATTTTGTAGGCAAAAACAAATGAAAAACACATTTAAATCAAGTGATAAAACACTTGAAAATCATCCCAGTAATTATTCATTTGTTTTAACAAACATCAACATTTATTTTTTACTGTTGATAAAATTTTCAAAATAAATAACATTCAACATTAAAAAATTACGCTTTTTTCATTATTTTCTACCAAAAAATTCAAAAAAAAAAAAAATAACCTTCGAAAACATTAAAAATTAGTGATAGTTCTGTTATTTTTACCAACAAATTCCAAAAATATAACAAACGAAAACGTTAAAAATTAATGATTTCGTAGGTTATTTTTTACAATTTTCTACTGAAATATTTTTTTAAAAATTTTGAATAAAATTTTGGGGAATCGATACCGCAATCAACTACATTCTGGTAAGACACTCTACCCATCGTGCCAAAGACACTTGATACATGTTTCTATATTTTGAAAAATAATTTTTTGAATTTTTTTTTACAAAAAAATAACCTACTGTGTAGGTAAAAACTAATGATATCTCATTAAAAAATACCAACAATTAAAAACAAAATACTTACACAAATCAATAAAAATTTAAAGAATAATCAGTAGTTTTTACTTACAGAACAAAAGTAAATGACATTAAAAATTAAATGTTAATGAAAGTCTTTATTTTTTAGTGTGTTATTTTTGAAACAAAGTACAGAAGTAGTCATTAATAAAAACTGAACATCAAACAAATGTTTTTTCTTTTAAAAACGACTAAACGTAAAACTTTTTAAATAAACAACAAACAAATAATCGTTATCCACGATCCTCCTAGGCAAAAAATTTGTAGAATTGATAGAAGCTTTGCACAAAAAAATTCAAGAGTACAAACATTTTCAAAAATGAGATTTAAATTTTAAAACTTAAAAATTGCATACTAGAGCGCTTTTAAGAATTTTTGGGGATTTTTTTTTAGAAGTACGTAAAAAAACAAAAATTTTGAAAAAAAGAATTTGAAATTTAAACCATTATTGAAAAAGTTATGAGTTAAAGAAGTTTGAGTAAAGGAACAAACTACCAATTTTTAAAAATTCGATATCTTCTGAACGGGTCATCAAAAAATCTGAAAATTTACCACGAAGGAGTTTATGAAGGTTACTAAAAACTGTTAACAAATTGGAAAAATCTAAAAAAAAAAAAAATTTTAAAGTGTCCGATTTGACATGGAATGCCCCATTAATACTTTATGTGATCCCAGACCGATATTTCGATGCGTTATAAACGGAATGACAAACTTATACAGGGTGATTCAGTCACGACCCGCCGAATTTACCAGCGTATTCCTTGGCTCATTTCATGAAAATATGTCCATTACGACCATCCCCAAAAAATGCAAGTGTGCGAAATGGCAGCGGTTTGAAAATTTTCGGATTGGTGGTTGGAGGTTAGTAGGGTAAAATTGATAATTCTGAACCTGTGGTCCGATTTTTTTTGTTTTTAGGCTTGTTGGAAAGTTTATTAGGAGGCCTTTCAGAATCAATAACAAAAAAAATTAAAATAAAGTGAAAGCATCGATATACAGAGCTTTTAAAAATAAAATTTGAAACAGACATACGAATTTGTACATAACCTCAATTTGCTCAGCCAGATGGCAGGTAACTTATGTTTTTTATTCTCTTAAAAGAAAGCCCTACGTCTTACCTTTCCAAATTGCCCTTAAAGAAGCCCAGAGGTCTTACCGTTCCAAAGTTATGACCATTTGCCTTCCAAAAAATTAAAAAAAAAAAATTTTAAACTTGTTAATTTACAAAAACAAATGAATGTGTGCTGTTATTCGCCTCTAAACCCAAAAAAAAAATTCTTTGCATTTCAGTCAAATGGTCATAACTTCAGAACAGAAAGACCTCTGGGCTTCATTTAGGACATTTTGGAAAGGTAATACGCAGGGCTATCTTTTAAGAGAGAAAAAAATATAAGTTACCTGCCATCTAGCTGAATAAATTGAGGTTATGTGCAAATTTGTATGTATTTTTTTTCAAATTTTATTTTTAAAAGCTCTGTATCTCGACGATTTCATTAAGCTTTCTAACAAAGCTTTCTAACAAGCCCAAAAACAAAAAAATCGGACCACAGGTTCAGAAGTTATCAATTTTACCCTACTACCCTCCAACCACCAATCCGAAAATTTGCAAACCGCTGCCATTTTGCACTCTTGCATTTTTTGGGGATGGTCGTAATGGACATATTTTCATGAAATGAGCCAAGGAATACGCTGGTAAAATTCGGCGGGTCGTGAATGAATCACCCTGTATATACCCTCTGCCAATTATTGTAAGTGCAGGGTATAAAAAAAACTAGAAACAACTGAGTAACAAAAAAAATTGTTACAGAAAACTTTACTAACATTTGGGGAAATGATGTGGAAAATGTAAATGACTGAGAAAAAAAACAAACTGTTGTGCTTAGTTTGAAGAATATCACAACAAAAAAAAATGAAAGAAAATCAACAAAAACTGAACATAGACCTACAGGCAGTTAAAGGATACTATTTGACTTTAACCAGTAGTGAGTGAATCAGGGTGAAAGAATTTGATAGGATTGAGTGTTTTATGTGTTCTACGGTAAAAGTAATGATGATGAAGAATTTGGCCAAGCTGTAGGCTTTAATAAACATGAAAAGGGTTTTTCGATTTTTTCTTTTAAATGAAGAAAAAGTGCATGTTTTGTAATAGATTTAAAAGGTTAAAATGGATTTTAACTTTTTTTATAATAATAGAGGAAATTGTTAATCTTTAAAAACTTACGGTCAAAAAAAAAATAACTACACTAAGAAAAAAAAAAAATAAAAATCAAGCAGAAACAACCTCATATTAAAAAGAAAACAGTGACTAAAGTCAACAAAGTTAGTTTTTGCTTAATTTGAAAACGTTTATTTTCATTTTTAAAATGGGCGAACAAAAAATAACATTTTAAAATGATAGTTGCTTTATTTTTAATTTAAAGTTGAGACATTTTTGATTTAAGGTTAATATAACTTTATTTTTGTGTTGTTACATACCATTTATGTAGGCTGGGGAAATGATAAACTCTATAATCAGACTATATTGATTGTGGTAAATTCTTATATTCCCGAGTAAAAATAATTTAATATTATCTTATATAACTTTTTCAAATCGTATTATTTCATATATGATCATGTGTGGCACTATATATTGCGAGATAAATTTATATAATAAATTTTGATGTGCGATTTTATTTAGATATCGCCATACATAAATATATGTTATAAGGTATAGTCCCATGCATCATTTCAAATTTCTAAGTGTTTGATATCAAATGTTATATATGCCTTCATTTATTTTATATAAAATTTATATGAATCCATTTATTTTAATTTTTCTAAGTTTTTTTTTTTCCAAGGACACGAATAAAAAATGCCTGCGAATTTTGTACTCTTGCCCAAAACATTAAATCATGATAATGTTTTGCGGAAGATTTGGGTGTACTTGCCAAACCAAAGTGTTTTTAGAAAAATTAATGTTATATTACTTAGCTATTTCAAGCAAAACGAATTGAAATATCAGTCGAGGACCCTATTTAAAAACCAAAAGAGCTGTACATTTCGTAAGTGAGTGCAAAAATAAGTGCAAAAATGTGTTTTTACATTTTGGAGAGTATAAAAGATTCGGCACCAAAGAATATAACAGTCTCACAATCAGTTGTTTTATGTACATTTGATAAACAAATGGAAAATTTTTATGCAAAACGCTTAGACTTGGTGAAAAAGTAGTATTTGTAAAAAAATATGATTTTTTTTTTTTCACGAAAAACAAATTATTTTAAAAAAAATTTAACAATTGGTGAACAAAAATTTTGATGTGAAAAAAATTGATGAAAAAAAATTTTTTTTCATGAGAAAAAAATTGAAAATAAAAAATTTGATGAAAAAAAATTTTTGAAAGAAATATGATAAAAAGAAATATGTTAAAAAAAAATTTATGAAAAAAAAATTTTTGATAAAGAAAAAAAATTGGTGAAAAAAAAAATTAATAAAAAAAAATTTATGAAAAATAAAATTTAATGAAAAAAAAAAAATTGATGAAAAAAAAGGTAAAAAAAACAAGTAAAAGAGTTAAATTCGGGCTTGCCGAATGTAGTGATACCCTCCACAATTTCAAAAGATTATTGCAAAAAACTTTTTTTAAAAAGAAATTACTTTTGAAAAAAAATTTCGCGGAAAAAATTATTTGGTAAAAAAAAAATCCGCGATTTTTTTTCTTTTTTTGTCAAAAAATATGTTCATACTTGTTTAAATACCATTTGGTGTTCAATTATGTTCACATATGTTAACCAGCAGCCGAATTAAAGTATTTTGTATTTTTAGGTTATGTTGAATGTCCCAGTTAGAAAATGTGTCACTGAGGAAATTTCCACAGTGATTCCTTGAGGAAAGGTCTTCAGGTTCTGACAAATCATACAATTTTACAAATAAATTTTGGAACAAGTGGTTAGGTGTGGGACTAATAAACTGGAGGTTCCAGGTTTAAATCCAGTTGGGACTACAAAAGGCGAAAAGTTTTTTCTAAATATGAGAAAGATAATTTATAAAGGAAAATGGATTAAAGTAAAAACTAAAGGAAATACGAAATTTGTTTGTATTTCCGCATGACCTATGTCAGACATTTCCCCAAAGAAGTCGTAGGTGACATGTCCCCAGAAGGTCAGCCCTGACCACTGCTGACTTTTAGTGAGGACATTTTGAAAATTTGTATGAAACTGTCCTCAACCCAGTACATAGAGATGTCTTGTGGATGTCAGGTGTGACTGTGACATGTCATCGCTCCGTCACTGAGGATGGCTCGAGGACGTTACCAACTGGGGTACTAAAATTTTTGAGGTGTCCTTGCATTTTTATTCATAACTTTTGAACCGCTGCACCGATATCGCTCAAATGCAATACCAATTTTTTTGGGAGAACTTCTAATGAATATGATCAGTTTCAGTCCTATCCGTGTAGTATTTTGGTCGTGATCACATTTTCCACCGACAGACAGACAGACGGACAGACGGAGATCGCTAGAATAAATGAAAATTTCATGAAAAAAAAAATTGATGAAAAAAATTAATGAAAAAATTGATGAAAAAAATTAATGAAAAAATTGATGAAAAAAAATTTGATAAAAAAAAATTGACGAAAAAAAAAATTTATAAAAAAATGGTAAAAAAAGTTTGATGAAAAAAAAATTTATGACAAAAAAAAATTTTTACAAAAAAAAAAATTGATGAAAAAAAAATTGATGAAAAAAAAAAATTGATGAAAAAAAAAATTGATGAAAAAAAAATTTGATGAAAAAATTTTTTTTTTATGTGTATATAATAATATAATTATAATAATTATGTTATTATAATTATATAATTATGTTACTTTTTATTCACCACGAGGTGAATTATTATCCAAGTTACAAACCCAAGTTATTAAAATTTGTGGTTTTAAGAAAATGAAAATAGTAATTCTTGTTTTCTTTTTCGTTAATTGTTAGTTTATATGTATAGTCAAACAAAATATGTATAGTAAAATTAGACACCAGCCTAAAAACATTATCATGTTAAAAATTATCTTTGTGGAATTTCTATTAATTTATCGCCCAATTCACTTTTCAAAATGTTATGTTCTTAAAGTATTGTGCTTACAATTAGTAATTTTTTTTTATACCCTCCACTCTAGTGATAGAGGGTATATATAAGTTTGTCATTCCGTTTGTAACACCTCGAAATATTGGTCTAGGACCCCATAAAGTATATATATTCATGATCCTCGATCGATTTTAAGACGATCTAGCGATGTCCGTCCGTCCGTCCGTCTGTCTGTCTGTTGAAAACACACTAACTTTTGAAAGGCTTTACGGAGGCTCCTGAAGTTTGGCATATATGTTGGGCATTTACCTGGTCAGGTTGGTATTGCAATCCAGCAAAATCGGTCTAGTGGTTCAAAAGTTATGAGCAAAAGACTGAATTTCGGCAAGGGTTTTTCATGAATTTTTAAGATAAAAAGCACTATAACTTTCGAAAAGCAATTTTGAGGATGCTGAAGCTTGGCATATATATTTTGCGTTCCTCCGGCCTCGTTCGTATTGAATTTCAGCCAAAGCGGTCCAGTGGTTCAAAAGTTATTAGCAAAACCGTGAATTTCAGATTAGCTTCACCTTAAATTCACGTGTTGAAACCCCGTTAAACCTGTTTTAAAAATATTGGTAAGTCACAAAAATATTTTACAACGTATTTTTGTCACTCAAAAATATTTTTATACCAAAACAAAAAAAAAAATACACTCAAAAAAAAATTAGTAAATTATTATTTTTTTTTTTTAAATTACTAAAAAAATTCTTTTTTAAACAAAATAAGATATTTCTAATCAAAACTGTTATTTTTTCACGTTCGAAAATTTATTATCACTTAAAATGGGGGGGGGGTATTCATAGATTCGGCCAAGTCGAATTTAACTTTTCTACTTGTTCTAAATTAAAGACAAAAGTCTTTGACTGGGCCCCAACGTGGGCGCCAGTTTCTAGTCACAAAAATATTTTTCTAGGCTGCTAGCCGCGACAGTAGCATCGTGAATATTAAACCCTATATTTTAAAATATATAAAGGCGAATATTTTTTTCCTGTTGTTGGAGGATATAACCAAATAAAATGTAAGATCTTTACTCGAGGAAAAGTTTTTGCAAAGAAATAGAGAACTTTCATCAACTAGTTTTCACTAACGGATCATTTTGCTTATCAAAAGGGTCCCATGAGTCTTTGTACCAAATTCTGCATATTGTAAGGATTCAATATATTCCAAAAGTTGGCGTTAAATCAATTGTAATTGTAATTTCTGATATAACGAATTTATACTCTCAAACCACATTATTAAGCTGATGTTGAAAATTGAAACGTTTCGTAATATAAAATTTCTAGTACTAGAAGGTGTAACATGACCTAAAAGTTATATATTGTACATATTTAATGCACTGCATACGGGTACAGTGGATGTAAAAAAAATAGCAGCTTTTAGTAAATTTTTTATTGAACTACATCTAACGCAATTAAAATTTGGAAATGATTAGATATAATTTACAAAATGTCAATGGGAAGACAGAAAAACCCAAGAAAAATTCTGAGATCAAAAATTTAAATTCTGAAAAGCACAAGTCAAATTCAGGAACCCCCAATTAAAATTCTATGATACTTAATTTGGAAGAACTTAAATAAAATTAAAAAAAAAATCCAATTAAAATTCAAAAAAGTTCTACTGAAATTTACACTCAAAATAATTCTACAGTAAAAGGTTTAGTAAGTGATATTGTACCCAAATCTACTAATCAGTTACTAATTTTAGTATCTTCAAAGTACTAAAATTAGTAATTTCTACTGGTTTTGACTAATATAAGTTAAAAATTTTAGTATTGGTTACCAATTTCTGCACTAGGTCCTTTTGGACTAAAATTAGTTAAATTTTTAGTATTAAATACCCACGTTTTTTTTTTTGGGTGTAGAAAATCTTAATTGAAATTCTGAGATCGTAAATTGCAGTTCAGAAAAGCCAACTTTAATTTCAGTAAAACACAACTGAAATTCTGAAAAATGCATAGATAAATTTCGAAAAAACAAAATTCAGAAAATCCCATTTGAAGTAGTGCTTTAATTTTACCACCCGATGTGCCATTACATTCCGTATGTTATACCTACATTCACTTTGTTTTAATGACATTATTACAACAAATACTAAACGCACACAAGTGTCCTGTGTCCATTTGGTTTTTGCAAAAACCAAAAACTAATAACGTTTAAAGGACAAGAGTAGTTAGACATTGGAAGGAGGCAAACATATTTTAACAATGTCACCTCGAAAGTAAAATACGAAACTAAAACTAATTAGGATGACCATTGATGCTTTAAATGCTTTTAATACATCCATCTCCATCTCCCACTCCCACTTTTCTACCAAATTAGAAATCTTAGATTTTAATATCGTAGTGTCATTTGTTAATTAAATGCATTTTACAGTTATCCATCCCATTTATGATGTTAAAACCATATGATGGTCAAATGCTTTTTAATAGTGCATGTACATTAGAGTGACATTTTTTGTAATGCAAACATTATTTTTTCCCCCGATTTTGAACGTTCGGGCAAATTTTGATTCTCATTCACCTCGTGGTAAATAAAACCGTTTTTCACCAGCTGGTGAATAAAAAGTAACATAATTATTTTTCAACAAAAAATTTTTTTTTCATAATTTTTTTTTTTTCAATTTTTTTTTCATAAAAATTTTTTTTTCATCAATTTTTTTTTTTCATCAAATTTTTTTTTTCCATTTAATTATTTTTTTCATGATTTTTTATTTTTTTCATCAAACTTTTTTTTTTCCTAAATTTTTTTCATCAAACTTTTTTTTTCATAATTTTTTTATTATCAATTTTTTTTTCTCAATTTTTTTTTATCAAATTTTTTTTTTCATCAATTTTTATTTCATCAATTTTTTTCAACAAATTTTTTATTTTTTTTTTTCATTGATTTTTTTTCCCTAATTTTTTTTTTTTT
This sequence comes from Pegoplata infirma, assembly GCA_963921195.1. Lineage (NCBI taxonomy): Eukaryota > Metazoa > Arthropoda > Insecta > Diptera > Anthomyiidae > Pegoplata > Pegoplata infirma. The sequence continues at coordinate 42,823,939 of OY992538.1, forward strand.
CATCAACATTTTTTTTTCATAAATTTTTTTGCTTTTTCATCAAGTTTTATTTTTCATAAATTTTTTTTTCATTTATTTTTTTTTCATCTTCTTTTTTTTTCATCAAAATTTTTATTTCTTCAATTTTTTTTTACATCAAAAAATTTTTTGATGTAAAACAGACGATGTCCGTCTGTCCGTCTGTAGAAATAACGATGCAGTTCAAACTAAAGAGCTAGACCCCTGAAATTGAGCAGGAATATCTCTTATGTTACTGGTAAGGTTAAGTTCGAAGACGGGCAAAATCGGACCAGGGGGAAAAAAGTTCCCTCTTGAAGAACTAAAACATCAATTTTTTTTTACATCAAAAAATTTTTTGATGTAAAACAGACGATGTCCGTCTGTCCGTCTGTAGAAATAACGATGCAGTTCAAACCAAAGAGCTAGACCCCTGAAATTGTGCAGGAATATCTCTTATGTTACTGGTAAGGTTAAGTTCGAAGACGGGCAAAATCGGACTAGGGGGAAAAAAGTTCCCCCTTGAAGAACTAAAACGACCCCTGAAAAATACGATATTTTACGAGTTTTTTTTTTTACTTTTTGCTCAACAAATGTAACATTTGTAAGCCATATTATGTTCATAGACCTGCGCTTGGACCAAGGGGGTTATGAAATTCGATTTCTTTCAGGCCGCCTCCCTATGGGGGCGTGGTTATAAAAAAATAATTAAAAATAACGATAAAAATTTATTATTTAAGCGTAAATATCATAAACAAATAATTTGTAAACAAATAAAGCGGGGGTACAGGTGTCCCCCACCAACTCCACCGATTTTTTTTTAATTTTAAACGTGTTGGAGGGTATAAAAGATTCGGCACAGCCGAATTTAACACTTTTGTTTTTTTTTACCAAAACTATTTTTTCACCAAATCTAAGCTTTTCGCATAAAAATTTTCCATTTGTTTATCAAATGTACATAAAACAAGTGAGAGTGGTATATTCTTTGGTGCCGAATTTTTTATACTCTCCAAAATATAAAAACACTTTTTTGCACTTATTTTTGCACTCACTTACGAAATGTTCAACTCTTTTGGTTTTTTAATGGGGTCCTCGACTGATATTTCAATTCGTTTTGCATTGGAATAGCAAAGTAATAAAACATTATCTTTTCTAAAAAAAACTTTGCATTTGCAAGTACACCCAAATTTTCTGCAAAACATTATCATGATTTAATGTTTTGGACAAGAGTACAAAATTAGCAGGCATTTTTTAGTTTTTTTTGTAAAAAAGAAAAATGCATTTTTTTTGAGTGTACAATTTCTTTTGAGTGTAACATTTTTTTTGAGTATAATTTTTTTTAGTGTAAAAATATTTTTAAGTCACAAAAATACATTAGTAGTATTCAGAATCTTGCTTGCCAGCCCTGGCACTGGTGGTAAAAGAGCACTTTTCAAAATTACTTTTCAAAATACATAGTGGTATTCAGAATTACTTGCCAGCCCTGGCATTGGTGGTAAAAGAGCACTTTTTAAATTTACTTTTCAAAATACATGTATTTTTTGAAAGAAGTACTCTTTTGCTACATTGCCAGGGCTGGCAACAATACTCTGAATACCTCTGTATTTTGTATTTTTTGAAAGAAGTACTCTTTTGCTACATTGCCAGGGCTGGCAGCAAGACTCTGAATACCTCTATTGTAAAATATTTTTCTGACTTACCAATGTTTTTAAAACTTGTTTAACGGTTTTTCAACACGTGAATTTAAGGTGAAACCAATCTGAAATTCACGGTTTTGAACACGGCTGAACACAAATATCAATTAATTTGTTTTGCGACTCATAATATATATGGGGCATTCCATATCGGACACTTTGAAAATATTTTTTTTTAGATTTTTCCAATTTATTCTCTTTTTTTAGTACCCTTGGAAAACTCCTTCGTAGTAAATTTTCAGATTTTTTTGATGACCCGTTCAAAAGATATCGAATTTTTAAAAATTGGTAGTTTGTTCCTTTACATCTTTTACTCATAACTTCTTCAATAATGGTCCAAACTTAATTTTTTTTTATTATTTTATGTACTTTTAAAAAAAAAAATCCCAAAAAATTCCTAAAAGCGCTCTAGTATGCGATTTTTAAGTTTTTAAATTTAAATTTCATTTTTGAAAATATTTGTACTCTTCGATTTTTTTGAAATTTTTTTGTGTAAGACTTCTATCGATTCTACAAATTTTTTGCCCAGGAGGATCGTGGGATAATGATTATTACTATTTTTTAAAATTTTTCGAAAAAAATTTATTGTTATTTTCCAATCTTAAAATCATTTCTACTGTTCCAATGGTGCGTCATAGAGGGGTCATTTATAAGACCGACTCCCATTAATTTTTACGTCTTAACATTTTCTTGGAACAAACTAATACCCTATCTCCAATTACTAAGGGGGCTCCCACACAAAACGAAATTTTTTAAAATTTGCTCCAACCGCTCTAACTGCCCTAATAGTGCCCTTAGAGCAACAAAATGTATGACCGACCTATAATACTTTTATAGTCCAAACATTTTCTCTGAACACACATACCCTCTATCTTTAACTGTTAAGGCGGTCCCCATACAATTTGTTTTATTTTTTGTAAATTTGTTTTATTTAATCAGCTTCTGCCGGTCCAATGGTGCGTCCGAGAGGGGTCATTAGTGAGACCGACCCCCATTTATTTTTACCCTACAACATTTTTTTAAAACATACCTACACCCTGTCTCCACTCCCTAAGTAGGCTCCAATACAAACAACAGTTGGAGCAAATTTTACAAAAATGTAATTTTGAATGGAAGCCCACTTAGGGAGTGGAGATAGGGCGTAAGTATATTTTAAAAAAATGTTGTAGGGTAAAAATAAATGGGGGTCGGTCTCACTAATGACCCCTCTCGGACGCACCATTGGACCGGCAGAAGCTGATTAAATAAAGCAAATTTACAAAAAATAAAAAAAAAAAAATGTATGGGGACCGCCTTAACAATTAGATATAGAGGGTAGGTGTGTTCAGAGAAAATGTTTGGACTGAAAAAATATTGTGAGTCGGTCATACATTTGATTGCTCTAAAGGCACTATTAGGGCAGTTAGAGCGGTTGTAGCAAATTTTAAAAAATGTCGTTTTGTGTGGGAGCCCCCTTAGAAATTGGAGATAGGGTATTAGTTTGTTCCAAGAAAATGTTAAGACGTAAAAAAAACTAAATTTTAATCGTCAAGCACACTAATTAGTTTTATTGGCCTCAAATTTGTACCACTTCAGTTTTAGGTCTAGGAGAACAAAAATTTGTCCAGACTTTCAAAATCGAAAGAAAAACATTTTTTGTCGTGCAAAAAAGTGCCAGTCTAATGTACCTACGCATGTTATTTTGTTGTTCTTGTCCATTGAATGGGAAAAGGTCATTTAAAGAGATGATTTTGTTTTGATTAGTTTTGTTATAAAGATGGTTGAAAAAGTTTAAGTTTCTGAGAAGATATTAATGTGGTCACGTTGCGTGAAAACTGTACACTGAAAAAAAGACTTAACTAAAATTTAGAAAAAAAAAATCTTTGAAAAAAATACATGAATGTTCCTAAAATTTAGTTAAATTTAAATAAATGTCAATACATTTACCGAGTACCGAGTAATAGTTTTTGAGTTATCCAGCTTTTAAGATTCTCAAGGCCTATCCGAACCCAAATTCCTGTATCTCAAGAACTAAGCAATGTAGAGCGAAACGGACAAATAAAATTTACCTTTTTTTTTAGTTTACTTTTTTATGAGTGTGGGGTACACTAATTGTGTAATGAAAAGACTGTTTATTCTAGTTCGAGGCCCTTTATTTTTCCCGGCTATGAATTAAAGTAACAAGTACTTATGTTAACTCTATTTTTACTCTTTGGATATTCCTTCAAAAAATATACATAGGGCTGGTAACTCATCACAAAATAATCAATGTTTGCAAACGTCAAATTTAAATGAAGTTAATCATTGATTAGTATTAATCATTGCTAAAGCGCTCTAGCATGCGATTTTTAAGTTTTAAAATTTAAATCTCATTTTTAAAAATGTTCGTACTCTTCGATTTTTTTGAAAATTTTTTGTGTAAAACTTCTATCGATTCCATAAATTTTTTGCCCAGGAGGATCGTGGGATAACGATTATTACTATTTTTTTTTGTAATTTTCCAATCTTAAAATCATTTCTACTGCTCCAATGGTGCGTCATAGAGGGGTCCTTTATAAGACCGACCAATATTAATTTTTTCGTCTTAACATTTCTTTGGAACAAACGAATACCCTATCTCGAACTTCTAATGGGCTCCCACACAAAACGAAATTTTTTAAAATTTTCTCCAACCGCTCTAACTGCCCCACTAGTGCCCTTAGAGCAACAAAATGTGTGACCGATCCAAAATATTTTTTTAGTCCAAACATTTTCTCTGAACACACCTACCCTCTATCTTTAACTGTTAAGGCGGTCCCCGTACAATTTTTTTTATTTTTTGTAAATTTGTTTTATTTAATCAGCTTCTACCGGTCCAATGGTGCGTCCGAGAGGGGTCATTAGTCAGACCGACCTCCAAAAAACAGTTGGAGAAAATTTTATAAAGATGTAATTTTGTATGGGAGCCTACTTAGGGAGTGGAGATAGGGAGAAATGTTGTAGGGTAAAACTAAATAGGGGTCGGTCTCACTAATGACCTCTCTCGGACGCACCATTGGACCGGGAGAAGCTGATTAAATAAAACTAATTTACAAAAAATAAAACAAATTGTATGGGGACCGCCTTAACAATTAGAGATAGAGGGTAGGTGTGTTCATAGAAAATGTTTGGCCTAAAAAATTATTTTGGGTCGGTCATACATTTTATTGCTCTGAGGGCACTATTAGGGCAGTTAGAGCGGTTGGAGCAAATTTTAAAAAATGTCGTTTTGTGTGGGAGCCCCCTTAGAAATTGGAAAGAAATTCTTGTTCCAAAGAAATGTTAAGACGTAAGAATTAAAGGGGGTCTGTCTTATAAATGACCCCTTTATGACGCACCATTAGAGCAGTAGAAATGATTTTAAGATTGGAAAATTACAATAAAATTTTTTCAAAAAATTAAAAATAATAGTAATAATCGTTATCCCACGATCCTTCTGGGCAAAAAATTTATAGAATCGATAGGTGTTTTACACAAAAAATTTTCAAAAAAATTGAAGAGTACAAACATTTTCAAAAATGAGATTTAAATTTTAAAACTTAAAAATCGAATACTAGAGCGCTTTTAAGAATTTTTTGGGATTTTTTTTTAAAGTACGTAAAAAAACAAAAATTTTTAAAGAAAAAAATGAAATTTGGATCATTATTAAAGAAGTTATGAGTAAAAGAAGTTTGAGTAAAGGAACAAACTACCAATTTTTAAAAATTCAATATCTTTTGATCGGGTCATCCAAAAAAACTTAAAAATTACCACGAAAGAGTCTTCGAAGGGTACTAAAAACTTTAAACAAATTGGGAAAATCTAAAAAAAAAAATTTTTCAAAGTGTACGATTTGACATGGAATGCCCCATATATATTCATGATCCTTGATCGATTTTAAGTCGATCTAGCGATTGTCTGTCTGTCCGTCCATAGAAAACACGCTAACTTTTGAAAGACTTTACAGAGGCTACTGAAGTTATGCATATATATTGGGCATTTACCTGGTCAGGTTGGTATTGCAATCCAGCCAAATTGGTCCAGTGGTTTAAAAATTATGAGCAAAAGAGTAAATTCCGGCAAGGGGGTTTCGCGAATTTACGGGATAAAAAACACGCTAACTACCGAAAGACAATAATGTGACTGCTGAAGTTTGGCATATATCTTTGACGTTTCCCAGGTCTGTTTGGTATTGAATTTCAGCTCAATCGGTCCAGTGGTTCAAAAGTTGTAAGCAAAGCCCTGAATTTCAGATTGGTTTCATCTAAAATGCCACGTGTTAAACAAGTTTTAAAAGCTTTGGTGATAACTTAACAATGCTTTTCAAACTTGTTTAGTTTTAAACAATGATTTTTAAACTTATTTAGTTTTAAAAGCATTGGTAACTTAAAAATTACACTCGAAAAAAATTTTACACTCAAAAAAAATTTTACACTCAAAAAAAATTTTTTTTTTTTTTTTTACAAAAATTACACTATTTTGTGTACATAAGTACGCATTCACTCAGAAATATTTTTACAGTAAAAAAAACATTACACTCGAAAAAAGTTTTACACTAAAAAAAAAAAAATAGTAGTTTTTATTTTAAATGAAAAAAAAGAGTTTTTTTACTCAAAATAAAATATTTCTAATCAAAATTGTTAATTTTTTTTCACATTAAAATGCACTATCCTTTAAAAAAGGCATTGTGGAGGGTATTCATAGATTCGGCAAAGTCGAATTTAACTTTTCTACTTGTTTTATTAATATTTCACGCAGAAATATTTTTGCATTTAAAAAAACATTACACTAAAAAAAAAAAAATATTTTTCTTTTTTAATGACAAAAAAAGAGTTTCTTACTCAAAATAAAATATTTCTAATCAAAATTTTTAATTTTTTTCAGGTTAAAAAATGTACTATCCCTTAAAAACGGCATTGAGGACGGTATTTATAGATTCGGCAAAGTCGAATTTAACTTTTCTACTTGTTTTTTATTATTTTTTTTATCAATTTTTTTTTTTTTTTATCAAATTTTTGTTTTTTCATTAATTTTTTATTTCCATCAATTTTTTTTTTCATCAATTTTTTTTTTTAATCAAAAAATTTTTTTTTTCATCAACATTTTTTCGTAATTTTTTTTTGTTTTTTCATAAATTTTTTTTATTAATTTTTTTTTTCATTAAATTTTTTTTTTTCATCAAAATTTTTTTCTTCATAATTTTTTTTTTCACATTTTTTTTCATCAATTTTTGTTCATCAAATTTTTTTATTAAATTTTTTATTATCAATTTTATTCTCACAAAAAAAAATTTTTACATTAAAAAATTTTTCTTTTCATCAAAAAAATTCATCAAAAACTTTTTTTCATCAAAATTTTTTTTCACCAAAAATTTTGGGTTCATTAAATTTTTTATACCCTCCAACCACAGTATGGGGGTATACTCACTTTGTCATTCCGTGTGTAACGCATTGAAATATCGGTCTAGGACCCCATAAAGTTAATATATTATTGATCACTAATTGATTCTAAGACATTCTAGCGGTGTCCGTCCATCAGTCCGTCCGTCCGTCTGTCCGTTTGTCCGTATGTCCGTCTGTCCGTATGTCCATCTGTCCGTCTGTAGAGGACACGATACAGTCCAAAATAAAAGAGCTAGACTTTCGAAATTTGGCACGAATATGTCTTATATTTCTAGGCAGGCTAAGTTCGGAAATGTGCAAAATCGGACCAAGAGGAAAAAAGTTCCCCCTTGGAGAACTAAACCAACCCCTGAAAAATGTTATTATTTTGCAGGGCTTTTTGTACTTTTTTTAAGCAAATGCAACATTTTTATGTCAGACGAAGCTCAAAACCCTGCATTTGGACCCAGCGGATAAAAAAAAAATTTTCCCGCCCCTTTTGTGGGCGTGGATATAAAAAATATATTTTAATAATAATTAATTGGATTAAATAATTGGAAGAATCATAATAAATCCATTTGATAACATCTATCGCAAGGAGAAGGTGTCCCCCAATGTTTCCCACCAAACCCCCAAACCAACCCCGCCCCACCAAAAAAAGACGATCCTGAAAGTTTTTTTTAATTTTTTTTTTTACATTTTGGAGGGTATTAAAAATTCGGCAAAGCCGAATTTAACACTCTTACTTGTTTTAACATAATTTTGTTTTTCGTGAAAAAAACTATTTTTTTTACCAAAACTACTTTTTCACCAAGTCTAAGCTTTTTGCATAAAAATTTTCCATTTGTTTATCAAATGTACATAAAACAAGTGAGAGTGTTATATTCCTTGGTGCCGAATCTTTTATGCTCTCCAAAATGTAAAAATACTTTTTTACATTTATTTTTGCACTCAGTTACGAAATGTACAGCACTTTTGGTTTTTTTAATGGGGTTCTCGACTGATATTTCAATTCATTATGCATGGAATAGCAAAGTAATATAACATTATTTTTTCTTAAAAAAATTTGCTTTGGCAAATACACCCAAATCTTCTGCAAAACATTATCATGATTTAATGTTTTGGGCAAGAGTACAAAACTCGCAGGCATTTTTAGGATTCAATTGATGACCGTTTCGGGAATTTTGAAATTATTTTTTCTATCATCAGAATTTTTTAGAACATTGTGATAGTACTACAGTATTCCAAACATAAAATATTCATATTTTCAAAAAATAAATTGCCTCGAACTAGAATCAACTTTTTTAACTTTGTAGTATTTTCTTTAAAAGTCATTTAATACAAATTTATTAGAATAGAAAAAAATATACACACAAATACTCTGATTAAATTTTAAATTGAATATTATATATTTTTAATCCTTCATTTCAATTATTACCACATCCTGAAAAATAAATAAAAAAGTCAGAAGTTTAGATAAAACACAAAAAAAAAAAATAATTTACTTATATCATCATCCCAGCCAGATTGTAAATTTAGTTCATTGTTACGCTGCTTTAGCCACATAAATAATGGACCAAAATATTCCATAACACCTTTGCCACTTAAACGCCGATCACCGGTGGCCATTTCCAAAATATCACGCCAATGTTTAGTGGCACCCATTTTCATGGCTTTCCTAAGAATCGAAATAACATAAATAATTTGATGTTGATATTTAAAATATACAAGGGCACAAATACACAAAAGTGAATCATTTTTGAGAATTTCCAAAAAAAATGTCGGTTACCAAAACCTCTTGTGAAACAGAAAAAAGTAATTCCGCACACAGAGAAGAGATATACTTTTGGCAACCATAATTTAAGAGCATCATATTATGATTGGAAATCATTATTTTATCATAATTTGTTTGCAGCAACCATAACCTTGTTGCAGCAATTGTGCAATGATCCCAAATAATAGTCAAATTATAATTTAGGACCATAATATGATTGATACAAAAATTTCGTAAATGCTTTAATCATATTATGATAAAACTTATAATCACTGTTAAATTATAGTTGGCACAGTCTTATCTCTTTTCTGCGTGCGTTCTTGAAACTGTTTGATAAAAGTGGTACTAAAAGATCCTGTTCTTTTGGCGCAGTCGGAATGAATTTCATTTATTTCCTGCTGTAGTTTTATTTGCTCTGATATTTGTGGTAAGATTTTTTTCTTATTTTTATCATTTTGATCATCTCAATTATTTTCTATATGTTTAAAAAAATAATTGAGGCGCTCAAAACGATTAAAAAAAGAAAAAAATCTTGACACAAATATGTATGAGAAAATAATTAAAACGATCAAAATGATTAAAATAAGAAAAAAATCTTAACACAAATATCAGACCAAATAAAATTCCAGCTACATCGGAAAGTAAATGAAATTCATTCCGACTGCGCCAAAAGAACCGGTATTTTTAGTACCAGTTTTATTAAACAGTTTTTTACCTTTCTCTTGTAATTTTACAATCCAAACTCTTCAATGTACTTGTGCCCTTTTACTTACTTCATTATATCTCCTGCGATTCTACTGCCATAGAAATCACAATTATATAAAGGAAATTCCGGATTTCCTGGCTTATATTCCCCACTGGCCAAGCAAAAGGAACGATAGAAATTAAAACCAAGTACCTCGGAGATAAATTTGCTAGAATAAAAGAAATAAAAATAATTAAATACGTAAACACAGGACCAGCAGACACGGTGGGCATTTGCAGTTATTAGAGAAAATAAGTCTGAAACAGTGACGGTAGACGGCAATGGCAAATATAAATGTTATTGTGAATTAAAGTGATTGACATTTTTGTAAAAATATGGCAGCGTTGGAGTGTCATAAAATAAGAGAGAGAGAAAAATGACAAATTGACTCGAAATCGTAAAACTTTCTCCTTCACTTATTACAAAATTTAAGCTATAAGCTTCAAATTTTCTGCGGGGATCATTTTAACATGATAATGTTTTTAGGCTGGTGTCTAATCTAATAAAAAAAGTTGCAGGACGCCACCTCAGTTTGACTATATGTATAAGCTAACAATTAACAAAAAAGAAAACAAGAATTACTATTTTCATTTTCTTAAAATCAAAAATTTTAATAACATGGGTTTGTAACTTGGATAATAATTTACCTCGTGGTGAATAAAACCGTTTTTCACCAGCTGGTGAATAAAAAGTAACATAATTATTTTTCAACAAAAAAAATTTTTTTTTCATCAAATTTTTTTTTTCATCAATTTTTTCACCAGCTGGCGAATAAAAAGTAGCGTTATTATTTTTGAACAAAAAATGTTTTTTTTTTTATTATATTTTTTCGGCGTAAGCCAAGTGTATTTAATTTGTTGTTTGTGTTTTTCTGATTGAAGAAGAAAATTGTGTCTTCTAAAGATTAAATTAAATGTGGATTTACCCTAGACCATGGTTTCTGTAGCCACTTCTACGTCATCAGTAGGCAATTACATTAAATTGATTATTTGATATTTGCTAGAAAAATTCTTTATATGTTTTTTTATCAACAGACTAGCCTGACATGAGCTTCGAACCTGTGTTTTTTTTTTTTTTCAGCAAATTTTTTTTTCATCAATTTTTTTTTCCATTAAATTTTTTCATAAATTTTTTTTCATAATTTTTTTTTTTCATCAAACTTTTTTTTGCATAACATTTTTTTTTTTCATCAAATGTTTTTTTTTTATTAATTTCTTTTCATCATTTTTTTTTTATCAAAAAATTTTTTTTTCATCAAATTTTTTTTTCATCAATTTTTTTTTCATCACCATTTTTTGTTCATAAACTTTTTTTATCATATTTTTTTTCATCAGTTTTTTTCATCAAATTTTTTATTATCAATTTTTTTTTCACCAAAAAAAAAATTTTTTTCATCCATTTTTTTACATCAAAAAAATTTTTTTTTCATCAAAAAAATTCATCAAAAAATTTTTTCAATAAAATTTTTTTTCACCAAAAATTTTGGGTTCATTAAATTTTTATACCCTACACCACTCTGTGGTACAGGGTATAATGAGTTTGTTCTGACGTTTGTAACTATCCGAAATATTGGTCCTAGACCCTGCATACCGATCGACTCAGAATTACTTTTTGAGTCGATGTAGCGATGTCCGTCCGTCAGTCCGTCTGTCCGTCTGTCCATCTGTCCATCTATCGGTTTAAGCACGATAATCAAATTTTGTATGCACAAATCATCATTTTAAATTTCAAAGGAATCGGGTCAGTTCTTCTGGTATTTCCCATACAAACCACCCTCCCGATATTCACATAATTCCCACAAAATTCCTAAAAATGGAAATATTTGATAAAAAATTTTATTTTTAGGTGTTAAACGTGTACTTTAGTAACCTTATCGAATCGGTATATAACTGGACCAGTTTTGGACTTACAAGGGAAGTCTCCCTGGTGTCACCCTCCGATCTTCATGCAATTTGGATATGTTGTTAAGAACGAAAATTAATTCGACACGTTTTTTTTTTTTTAGCGGCCCAAATTCATTTCTAGAGGGGTTCGATTTGTATGGGGGGGAAATTGATATTTTTCAGTTTTCTACGATTTACGCCTATTTAAACAAAATTACTATAGGCATGTGTGGTATCAGATTAAAGGTATTAAAAATACCTATCCCGTGGTGCAAACAACGGGCCAAAGAAGTTAATATTTTTCGATTTATTAACAAAAATGTCCTTAAATTTTACTCAATATAACGAAAAGTTGTGCATTTTTGGACACGTTCTTAGCACACGTAGATAGGTTTTCCAAAGACCTTTCATTTGGTTTGTAATATGACTAGGTTTCTTTGCATAATATAGGAAATAAACAAAAAAAATGAAGTATTGAATTGCCTTCCCCCTCCTAAATATGAATTTGGGCTGCTAAAAAAAATACGTGTCCCTTTATTTTTTATGATCTACAAAGTAAAACCAATTCCATAAAGATCCGCGGGTGACACTAGGGAGACTTCCCTTGTTAGTCCCCCATATAAAAATTTCGACCGATTTTCAGTTAAATCTGTCTATTGGCAAAAAAAAAAAATAAACCAATTTCACTAAAATTTTATCTGTGTGTGTTTTGTACACTAAATAAAGATCTTACAAAAGATAGACCCAATCGGTCCATGTTTGGACTTGGGATCCATTTTCCGCAAAACTCTGGTGTAGGGTATCATATGGTCGGTCTTGACCCACTACAACTTTCTTACTTGTTATACCCTACACCACACTGTGGTACAGGGTATAATGAGTTTGTGCTGATGTTTGTAACTACCCGAAATATTGGTCCTAGACCCACTTTTAAGTATACCGATCGACTTAGAATCACTTTTTGGGTCGATTTAGCGATGTCCGTCCGTCCGTCCGTCCATCCGTCCGTCTGTCCGTCCGTCCGTCTGTCTGTCCATGTAAACGGTGTAAACACGATTGACTTGAAATTTAAAACTTAAGCCTCTTTTGGCCCAAGGACGAAGCCTATTGAAATTGGAAAAAATCGGTCCATATTTAGACCTAGCCCCCATACAAATATCCTCTTTAGTTTTGGCTCTAATGACTCTAATAGTCGGATTTTAATAGGTTCCTTTCCAAAATTTGGCAGGAATTAATGTTTTATACACACAAATCACCATTCCGAATTTTAAAGAAATCGAACCAGTTCTTCTAGTAGCCCCCATACAAACCACCTTCCCGATTTTCACATAAATCTCTCAATTTTCATGAAAATAGAAAATATTTAATAAAAATTCTGTTTGTGTATGTTAAACGCGTACTTTAATAACCTTATCAAATCTAATTATCATCGGACCATTTTGGACTTAGGTCCCATGTGGAAATTTCGCCCGATATTCAGTTGAAGCGATTTATTGTCAACAAAAAGAATCCTATTCCACTCAAATTTGATTAGTGATTGCTTTTTACACTTATTAAAGATTTGACAAAATATAGATCTAATCAGTCCATGTTTGAACTTGGGACCCATGTTCCGCAAAACACTGGTGTAGGGTATCATATGGTCGATCTTGACCGACTATAACTTTTTTACTTGTTTTTAACATAATTTTGTTTTTCGTGAAAAATTTTTTTTTTACCAAAACTACTTTTTCACCAAGTCTAAGCTTTTCGCATAAAAATTTTCCATTTGTTTATCAAATGTACATAAAACAAGTGAGAGTGTTATATTCATTGGTGCCGAATCTTTAATACTCTCCCAAATGTAAAAACATTTTTTACACTTATTTTTGCACTCTTTTGGTTTTTTAATGGGGTCCTCGACTGATATTTCAATTCGTTTCGCATGGAATCGCAAAGTATTATAACATTATTTTGTCTAAAAAAACTTTTTGTCAAGTACACCCAAATCTTCCGCAAAACATAATCATGATTTAATGTTTTGGGCAAGAGTACAAAATTCGCAGGCATTTTTGACCCCAGCCAAAGTGGGTTAAAGACGTCCTAAAGCGTTAAAGTTTCATGACAGACTTACAGTTATCTAATGGAATACCATGACTCCAAAAGACTGTTAATTGCCACAAAAATCAAATTTATAAAATTTTCGAAGCCACAATATTGATAAAACCAACATTTCCTTGAAATCCGCTAACTTCACCCCGCAATTCCCGAAAAGTGACCCGACGGATATCCACCATATTTTACAATTTTCTCTCTCTAAGGTGTTCTCAATGAATTCAGAAAAAAAAAAAAATTATAAAACTTCCAAATTTTGAAAAAAACTACTTAGGGAGTGGAGATATGGCGTAGGTATGTTTTAAAAAAATGTTGCAGGGTGAAAATAAATGGGGGTCGGTCTCACTAATGACCCCTCTCGGACGCACCATTGGACCGGTAGAAGCTCATTAAATAAAACAAATTTACAAAAAATAAAAAAATATATGGGGACCGCCTTAACAGTTAAAGATAGAGGGTAGGTGTGTTCAGAGAAAATGTTTGGACTCAAAAAATATTGTGGGTCGGTCATACATTGTGTTGCTCTAAGGGCACTATTAGGGCAGTTAGAGCAGTTGGAGCAAATTTTAAAAAAATGTCGCTTTGTGTGGGAGCCCTTTTAGAAATTGGAGATAGGGTATTAGTTTGTTCCAAAGAAATGTTAAGACGTAAAAATTAATGGGGGTCGGTTTTATAAATGGCCCCTCTATGACGCACCATTGAAGCAATAAAATCCAAAAAGATTGGAAAATTACAATAAATTTTTTTCAAAAAATTTTAAAAAATAGTAATAATAGTTATACCACGATCCTCCTGGGCAAAAAATTTGTAGAATTGATAGAAGTTTTACACAAAAAAATTTCAAAAAAATCGAAGAGTGCAAACATTTTCAAAAATGAGATTTAAATTTTAAAACTTAAAAATCGAATACTAGAGCATTTAAGAATTTTTTGGATTTTTTTTTTTTAAATTACGTAAAAAAATAAGAGTTTGAAAAAAAAAAATTGAAATTTGGACCATTATTGAAGAAGTTATGAGTAAAAGAAGTTTGAGTAAGGGAACAAACTACCAATTTTTAAAAATTCGATGTCTTTTGAAAGGGGCATCAAAAAAATCTGAAAATTTACCACGAAGGAGTTTTCGAAGGTTACTAAAAACTGTAAGCAAATTAGGAAAATCTAAAAAAATTGTTTTCAAAGTGTCCGATTTGACATGGAATGCCCCATATATTTTTGATCCATAATTGATTCTAAGACATTTTACCGATGTCTGTCCGTCCAAAAAAAAAGTTAGAAATGCTGCACTCGATTTTGCACATTTACAAACTTAACCAGTCTATGCCCATAATAGGTACATATTCGTGGCAAACCTCAGGGATCAAGCTTCTTTTTTTTTTTGGTTTGGGCTGCATCGTAGTTTCTACAGACAGGCGGATTGCCAATAATGGAATGTCTTAGAATCGAACATGGATCAATAATATATGTATGTACTTTATGGGGTCATTGACCTATATTTCGTTGCGTTACACACAGAATGACAAATTGAGTATACTTCCTGTAGTTTGAGCTAATTTTTTCTTTATTTTTTTTTTTGAAACAACCGTAAAAGTTTAAACTCTGTCAATTATCTGTTTTCCTGCACCGCCGTCTATTATTTTGCAAATTCCTTTCAAATTTTTTTTAAATTTCTATCTTATCTACTTACACAGTATTTGGTTTTTCTGGATTTAGACCCCTGTAAAATTTGTAATCAGGATCGAAATGTTTTTCACTACGCCTTTGAG
The DNA here is from genome assembly GCA_963921195.1 of Pegoplata infirma. Classification (NCBI taxonomy): domain Eukaryota; kingdom Metazoa; phylum Arthropoda; class Insecta; order Diptera; family Anthomyiidae; genus Pegoplata; species Pegoplata infirma. The sequence continues at coordinate 42,839,245 of OY992538.1, forward strand.
GCGATACAACTCCAGCATATTTGTATTGTAAACGCCAATAGCCACAATTATACTCATGCGGACCAATACGACCATCCATAACATCTACCAAAAATTTATCATTAATAAAGTATTGGGGAATGGCCAATAATGTGTGAACACCCTGTAAATGAGAGACAAAATAGAATAACAGCGATTTAGTTTATTTCACACTTACCATGCGGAATAAACGATTCATAGATTCTTCTGTCGGTAAACTAGAATTGACTAATATTTTTAAACGATTTAAATGACGTGGTGTACCCGAAGCAATAACAGCAGCCTCAGCCAAAGCGCTACCGAAGCCTGGGCAGGGATCACGATCCAAACCGAATGGTAAATCCCGTTTATAAATATTATACTGTAACTCGGCCATATAACCGTGCATTTGCATTAAAACTTTATAGTCTAGCTTGGGACAATAACGTAAACCGACTTCAGGTGGAAAATAGTAAACTTCAGATCTACAATCGGAGCCAACTTCATCATCATTCATGCGTCTTGAGAATTTATCATAAAAGGCACTAGTGTGATAAAAAAATGCATATTTTCCAAAAATTCAGATTATTAGATCTTGAAAAACTTACTCGGACATATGATTTAAACCTAAAGATTCAAAAAATTCTGTAGCTTTCTGATTAATCTTGACTGGTGTTATATAAACTTCTTCCAGTCTTTGTCTAACCGTTGGCAATTGTCTTTTCGGATATGGTGTACGAAATACAGAACGGGGATACCAGGCTTGCATTAGCATTTGATCCATAACGGTGGCCGGTATAGCACCATCATCTGTGGCCAAATGTTCACCGTATGCTACACGTGCCCAGTGGCGTAAATATGTATGAAGTTCTTGATATAACGGCATTATTTCCATAACAACATCTTCCATTTCACGTTGAAAATTCTCGGAATCGTAGTGTAAATACCAAGTACGGGAGGGGGTAACATGACCTGGAAAAAAATCAGAAAATTTGAAATGGATCAAAAACGTTTTTTCGATTATAAAACATTTTTATTGTTATCGAAAAAGAGTTATCAATAACAAAACTATTATTAAAAAAAAACAAGCAAGAGTGTTAAATTCGGCTGTGCGGAATCTTTTATACCCTCCAACATGCAAATCAAGAAAAAAAAAATTGCAGGGGCGTCTTCTTTTTTTTGGGGGGGGGGTCAGTAGTGGTAATTGGGGGGCACTATTCCTCTCGAATAAGTGTTAAAAAAAAAATAATTCTTATGCTTTGTGCACTAAAGAAATACAAATTTATCATTATATAAAAAAACAAATTATTCCACGCCCATAAAAGGGGGAGGCGGAACGTAAAACGATATTTTCTAATTCTGTGGGTCCAAATGCAGGACCTTGAACTTCTTGTACATAAAAATGTTGGATTTGTTAAACAAAAACACAAAAAATCATATAAAAATATGATATTTTTCAGAGGTTGGTTTAGTTCTTCAAGGGGGAACTTTTTCCCCCTGGTCCGATTTTGCCCATCTCCGAACTTAACCAGCCTATAAACATAAGACATATATGTGCCAAATTTCAGGAGTCTAGCACTTTTATTTTGGACTGTATCGTGTCTTCCACAGACGGACGGACGCACAGACGGACATCGCTAGAATGTCTTAGAATCGATCACTGATCAATAATATATATACTTTATGGGGTCCTAGACCGATATTTCGATGCGTTACACACGGAATGACAAAGTGAGTATACCCCCATACTGTAGTTGGATGGTATAAAAATTGTAATCGATAAATTTTTTTTCAAAAAAATTTTTTTTTTTCTAAAAAAAATTGTAATCGATATCAAGTTTTTTCAAAAAATTTTTTTTTCCCATAAAGAATTTGTTATCTATAACAATTTTTTTTCTATTTTTTTTTTCTATAACAAATTTGTTGTCGATAACAATTTTTTTTTTTTAATTTGTCATCGATAACAATTAAAAAAAAAAAATTGTTCTCGAGGACCCCACTAAGTTTATATACTATTGATCCATTTCTAAGAAACTCTAGCTTTATACATCCGTCCATTTGTCTGTGGAAAGCAAGATGCAGTTCAAACCAAAAGAGCTGTACATTTGGTAAATGAGTGCAAAAAAAAGTGGAAAAAAGTGTTTTTACATTTTGAAGAGTTGTTTTATGACTTGTTTTATGTACATTTGATAAACAAATGGAACATTTTTATGTGAAAAGTTTAGAGTTGTTGAAAAAGTAGTTTTGGTAAAAAAAATGGGAAATATGATTTTTGGAGAAAAAAAATTTTTGATGAAAAAACGTTTTTGATAAAGAAAAACAAATTTTTTTGGAAAAACAAAATTTTTTTGGTGAAAAGAAATAAACACAACGACGTCATCACATTACAAGCGGACAAAGGAAATAAAACGGTATTAATGTACAAGATAGATTACAAAGAAAAAATGGAGAAACTACTAGAGGACAAAAACACATACAGAACAAACAGAATAGACCCAACGCCAAAACTTCAGAGGGAAAATAATATAATAGTTTCAGATTTATTTAAAAATGAATGTATAGATGCATGGCAAAAACGACGACTATTTTGCTCAGCAGCAATCGCACCGAGAATATACGGCCTCCCGAAAATTCACAAAGTTAATACTCCTCTTCGTCCAATTGTATCTTCGATGAATGTCCCTTGCTATCAACTTTCGAAATATATAGGCCAGCTACTAAAGCATATTGTCTCTGACAAATACAACATTAAAAACTCGACGGAACTTAAAAATCAACTGCAACATATAAGCATTGGTGAAAATGAAGTCCTTGTATCCTTTGATGTCGTGTCCTTATTCACAAATATTCCGGTTCATACGGCCATTAAAAACATTATGAGTAAATGGGAAACTATAAAGAAACATACTAAAATATCTAGCTCCATGTTTCTAAAAATACTCAAATTTTGCCTGACTGATAATAACTATTTTATTTACGAAAAGAAAATCTACAGCCAGATTTTTGGCATGCCAATGGGGAACCCCCTTTCTCCCACCATAGCTGATATAGTACTAGACAGTTTACTTGACGAAGCAATTATAGAATTAAAGAAGAAAGATATCAATATTAAATACATAGTAAAATATGTAGATGACATATTAGCTATAATAAAACATGACGACAAAGATGAGATCCTTAACAATTTTAACGCTTACCATTCTAAAATCCAGTTCACTACGGAAATTGAAACACACAATAAAATTGCATATTTGGATACTTACCTACATAGAAACAATAATAATATTAAATTTGACTGGTATTCAAAGGAAACATCATCTGGAAGATTGATGAACTTCAACGCAACGCAACCAAAATATCAAATAATAAATACGGCGAGAAATTTTATTCATAGAGTATTATATATAAGTGACGACGAATTTCATATTAAAAACATTAATAAAATAAAATCAATATTAATCAACAACAGTTTCCCAATAAAACTCATAAACACGCTAATTGAAGAAACACAAAGAAAATTAAAAAATAACATAAATATAAATAATACTGAAAATAACGACAAAGTTTTTTACAGTGTAAAGTTTATTCCCGGTTTAACTGACAATAAAAATATCAAAACAACAATACAAACACAGAACATATGTTTTGCCTATAAACCACATACAACACTCAACTCTATTTTCTCTAAAATTAAGACGCCTGTTGAAAAACAACAACAAAATAATGTGGTATACGAAATAGCATGTAAGGGAAATGACAAACAAAACTGTGATCTAATTTATATTGGCACAACAAAAAGAAATTTACAAACAAGAATAAGTGAACACAAAAATGACATAGAGAAACAAAAGGAAACAACAGCTTTGTCAAAACATATGATCAACGAAAAGCATCAACCAGACTTTGACAGAATAAGAATATTAGACATAGAAACAAAAGAGAAAAAACGTTACACAATAGAAAGCTTACGTATACAGCAGAAAATTAACAAAACTATGAATCTAAAGGAAGACACCGATAACATTAGTTCTAGTTACAGAGTTGTAATTTAATAAAACAAAGATAAAGGAAACCACTGTGATATTAATTTAAGTTGTGTGTTTAATTTAATTTTATGTTAAATGTTTTTTTGTAAGCTGTAAAATAATTTATATGTAATCTAATGTGATAAATTACTTAGTAATTGTAAGTTATAATTTGTTTGATGTTTTTTATTTTTGTAATAATGTATTGTTTTTTATAAAAAAATTAAATAGACAAAAAACCCCTGAAGATGTCAACAAATAATTGACGAAACGTTGCACAGTGAGACAGCCCTATAGTAACCGCGGCAAAAATTGGGTTTTGGCGTGTCGTCCAATTTGGATGAAATTTTCACAGTATATTAACAGATATATGAGTAACAATTCCCTGAAATTTCAGTCTCATAACTTCATTACTTTTTGGTCTAGAGCAAGTCAAAGTTGAGGTATACCAAAGCGCTTGAAATATGTTAGTTCAATATGTAACATTCAAAAGCTTATTAAATAAAAAATACATAATAAATATAACTTTAAAGTATTTTTTTTAATTAATTTAGTTGTTGTAGAATGAGTAGATGAAAAAATAAATTTAAAAAAAAAAAACACAAAAAAAATTTCTTAACAACAGAATTGTGGTGTAAAAATTGAACATTTTGCATTTTCAATGGACTAGAAAATATAGAGCAGCCCCTCGCCCTAGGTGAAGACTTATATCAAATGAAAGATTGAAGTCTCAGCTTTCATTTAAAGTAAAGGAACTATAGCAAAAGTTTGCAAAAGTACTTTAAACATACAAAAAAATACAAAAAAATACAAAAAATATGCAACGCGCACATTCTGTCGCTATACGTATGTTAGCATGCAATAGCATGTTAAATTTTTTTTAATTGTTTACACATATTCCCTTATTGTTTATTATTATTTTATTTACATTATTCATTTGATTGATAATTTTTTTGAAGGTCATTGACTTTGGGTTAGATAGTTGCATAATTTTTAATTTAAATTGATAGAGCAAGCTGTTGTTCTTATCGAAGTTGTGTTATGATCACTTTCTAATGTGGTTAGTTTAATTGTTATATATTGAATTTAGATGTTGCATTATTTATTGGGTTAAGTAATAATGAGTGTTCTTGTAATGATCTCTTTTGATAAGAGATTAGCATTTCTCTAACATATTGAAAAAATTAGAACACCATGATGATATTAAAAAATTAAAAAATTGATAGAGTGAAAAAAAAAATTGTTCTTTTTTATTGCATTTCCGTGGGAGGTGGGCGTAATAGTGGGCGTGTTATTGTTGTTTTTGCATGAAACATTTGAAACGATATAAATTACAGTAATATCAAATTTGAAGGTTGTACCTAAAATATTTTAGAAAATATGGCACTTTTTATGTTGGGGTTGTATGGGTGGTGGGGGTAAAAGTGGGCCAAAGTTCAAAATTTTTTCCGATAATGTTTGCAACAATATAACATTCAAGTATACCAAAATTGAAAGTTATACCTTAAGTATTACGGACAATACGGCATTTTACAAATTTCGATTGTATGGGAGGTGGGCGTAAAAGTGGGCGTATTTTCATAATTTTTTTTTCAAAAAACTGGAATTGTCTCAAAAGTAACCTGTGCAAAATTTCAGAGCTCTACAATGACTCCTTGTATTTAATGCCGGCGTTGTCTCACTGTGCGTTGGGAGAAAGATGTAATAAAGTTTTTTATTTACATAAATGTAATAGGCCCAATTAGCTTATTGGAAATCATTCAAAATAGAAAAGAAAAATTGTTTGATGAAATGAAAAATTTTTTGATGTAAAAAAAATTTATGAAAAAAAAAATTTATAAAAAAAAAATTTTGAGTAGAAAAAAATTGATAAAAAAAATTTGATGTAATAAAAAATTTGATAAAAAAATTTCATGATAGAAAATTTATGTAAAAAGAAAATTTCATGAAAAATAAAATTTAAAAAAAAAAAAAAATTATGAAAAAAAAAAAATAATGAAAAATAAAAATTTATGAAAAAAAAAATTTGATGGGGGAAAAAAATGTTAATGAAAAAAAAAAAATGTGATAAAAAAAAAATATTAATGAAAAAAAAATGATGAAAAATTTGATGCAATAAAAAAAAAATATGAAAAAAAAAAAATCTGAAAAAAAAGATTTGATGAAATAATAATTTTGCTATTTTTTATTCACCAACTGGTGAAAAACGGTTTTATTCACCACAAGGTGAATTGTTATCCAAGTTACAAACCCAATTTACTAAAATTTTTGGTTTTAAGAAAATAAAAATAGTAATTCTAATTTTCTGTTATCGTTAATTTTTGTTTGCTTATATAGTCAAACTGAGGTGGCGTCCTGCAACTTTTTTAAAATTAGTAACCACCTAAAAAACATTATAAGTATATAATTTTAAAACATTATATATAAACATTATAATGTTAAAAAAAAATGTTATCGATAACAAATTTATTTTAGAAAAAAAAATTGTTATCGATAACAAATTTTTTATAGGAAAAATTTGTTATATTGTTGTCGACAACAATTTTGTTTCTTTAAAAAATTTGTTATCGACAACATTTTTTTTTCTATAAAAAATTTGTTATCGATAACAATATTTTGGTATAAAAAATTTGTTATCGATAAGAATTTTATTTCTATAAAAAATTTGTTATCGATAACAATTTTTTTGACTTACAAAAATTTTTTATAAATAAAAATTTTTTGTTATAAAAAACTTGTTATCGATGACAATTTTTTTCTTCCAAAAATTTGTTTGCTGTAAGACTTTTTTTCTACAAAAATATAGTATTTTTCTATACAAAATTTGTTATCGATTACAATTTTTTTCTATACTAAATTTGTTAGCGACAACAATTTTTTTTCTATAAAAACTTTTAATCGATAACAATTTTTTTTTCTATAAAAAATTTGTTATCGATAACAATATTTTGCTATAAAAAAATTTGTTATCGATAACAATATTTTGCTATAAAAAATTTGTTATCGATGACAATTTTTTTTTCCAAAAATTTGTTTTCGACAGCAATTTTTTTCTATCAAAATTTTGTTTTCGATAACGATTTTTTTATAAAAAATAGTATTTTTATAAAAACTTTGTTATCGATACAAAAATGTTTCCACGAAAAATTTTTTTTTATCGATACCAATTTTTTGTTCTATAAAAAATTTGTTATCGATAAAAATTGTTGATCTATAAAAAATTTGTTATCGATAACAATTTTTTCCCATAAAAATTTGTTATCGATAATAATTTTTTTACTATAAAAAATTTGTTATCAATAACGATTTTTTTAGTTTAAAAAATTTCTTATATTTTTTATCGATAACAATTTTTTTCTACACCCGAGTAAAAATTTTTATATGATACAATATATAATGATATGTAACACAATATATATTTATACGCAATTTGATCCGAATAATGGTGGATGTTTTTGCATTAAAAAAGATCAACTTGTATTAAATATGATTTGATTTCATCCGAGTTTTGACCAGACATTGCCATATATTAGTGGATCTAATTAGATCTAATTGCATAAAAACATGTAAAATCCTGGTGTTTTTTGGTTTGGGTTGAGACACACCACAGGTCAACGATACATTCACCAAACATATAATTTTCTTAAACAAAAAATTGTTCGGGTACGCTTCGAACCAGATAGGTGATATACATAACCCTAACAAGGAAATGTTTAGTAACATTTTAAGAGTTGCTCATACTTTGCCTTAAAAACTTAGAAAATTGTTGGTTAAATGGAAACATATAGTGTTATATATGGAACAGAATAGGATATATATAATTTTATATTAAATTATACAGAAAAACAAATTTTGTATTGACCCTCATATAATTTTATATAATTATATCAACCGTACACCTTTTAATCCGAATCATGATTAAATTATATATAACTACATATGACTGCATTTAAAAAATTTAGAAAATATCTCACGCGATGTATAATCATATATGATTTATTATGTTTGCATCAAGTTATATATGTTTATTTATTTTATTTATTTCCATAAAAAATTTATAAAATTTGATTTTATAAAAAAATTGTTATCGATAACAGTTTTTGCTTAAAAAAAATTTGTTATCAGTAACAACAACAATTTATTTTTCCATAAGAAATTGGTTATCGATATCGACAACAATTTCGATAACAATTTTTTTGCCTTAAAAAAAATTTTTATAAATACAAATATTTTGTTATCAAAAATTTGTTATCGATTACAATTTTTTTCTTCCAAAAATTTGTTTCTGTAAGAATTTTTTTCTACAAAAATATAGTATTTTTCTATACAAAATTTGTTATCGATTACAACTTTTTTCTATACTAAATTTGTTATCGATAACAATTTTTTTTTCTATTAAAAACTTTTTATCGATAACAATTTTTTTTCTATCAAAAACTTTTTATCGATAACAATTTTTTTTTCTATAAAAAATTTGTTAACGATAACAATTTTTTTCAATAAAAAATTTGTTATCGATAACAATTTGCTTTTCTATACAAAATTGGTTATCGAAATCAGTTTTTTTTATAAAAAATTTGTTATCGATAACAAATGTTTTGCCAATAATTTTTTTATATAAAATTGTTTTCGATGACAATTTTATTCTTCCAAAAATTTATTTTCGATAACAATTTTTTTTTATAAAAAATTTGGTTTTCCATAACGATTTATTCGATAAAAACTTTGTTGTCGATAAAAAAAATTTTCATAAAAAAAATTGTTATAAAAAAATTGGTTTTCGAAAACACTTGTTTTTCTATAAAAAATTTTATCGATAAAAGGTTTTTTAAAAAAATTTGTTATGGATGACAAGTTTTTTATCTATAAAAAAATTGTTATCGATAACAATTTTTTTTCTATAAAAAATTTATTGTCGATAACAAATTTTTTATGAAATTTTTTTTTATCGGCAACAAAGTTTTTATCGAATAAATCGTTATCGAAAACAAAATTTTTTATAACAATTTTTTTATGAAATTTTTTTTTTATCGGCAACAAAGTTTTTATCGAATAAATCGTTATCGAAAACAAAATTTTTTATAAAAAAAAATTGTTATCGAAAATAAATTTTTGGAAGAATAAAATTGTCATCGATAACAAGTATTGAATAACAAAAAATTGTTATCGATAACAATATTTTTATTGTTATCGATAACAAATTTTATATAAAAAAAATATTGGCAAAACATTTGTTATCGACAACAAATTTTTTATAGAAAAAAAAAACTGATTTCGATAACCAATTTTGTATAGAAAGGCAAATTGTTATCGATAACAAATTTTTTATAGAAAAAAATTGTTATCGTAAACAAATTTTTTATAGAAAAAAAAATTGTTGTCGATAAAAAGTTTTTGATAAAAAAAAAATTGTTATCGATAAAAAGTTTTTAATAGAAAAAAAAATTGTTATCGCTAACAAATTTAGTATAGAAAAAAAAATTGTAATCGATAACAAATTTTGTATAGAAAAATACTATATTTTTGTAGAAAAAAATTCTTACAGAAACAAATTTTTGGAAGAAAAAAATTGTAATCGATAACAAATTTTTTATAACAAAAAATTTTTATTCATAAAAATTTTTTTTAAGGCAAAAAATTGTTATCGAAATTGTTGTCGATATCGATAACCAAACCAATTTCGTATGGAAAAATAAATTGTTATTGTTACTGATAACTAGGGATTAAATTTCCATGCAAATGCATGTTTTTTGTCGATAGTCTAAAAACGATATCGGTCAATTATCTTTCCGAATCAAGAAATTTGCTTTAAAATGGCATCGATTTGTTTATGCATATTTTTGCATATTTTGGTGAAAATGCATATTTTTGCATATTTTGATTTTAAATGCATATTTTGTGCATATTTCGAACTTTTAAATGCATATTTTTGCATATTTTGGTATAAATAAGCAAAAACACAAATTGAAATTTATTATTTTCAAAAACTATTTAAAATTTTTAAAATTTATTTTGAAAATAAGAAAAATTTTTTTTTCTTTTTATTTTTTTTTAAAGATTTTCTTAATTTCTAAAAAAATCCTGCTCATATAAAGTTTTAAATGTTACTATTTAAACCCGGCGTTATTTTTTGCTTTGTAAGAAGTTTTTCCTATGAAAACAAGATTTTTATTGTACACATTTTATTTTTTAGTGCATATTTTAAGGTTTTTTGGTGCATATTTTGAATTTTTTAGCGCATATTTTAAGCGCATATTTTCGATTTTTTAATGCATAAAAATCTCATCCCTACTGATAACAAATTTTTTTTAGGCAAAAACTGTTATCGATAACAAATTTTTTATAAAATCAAATTTTATAAATTTTTTATGGAAATAAATTGTCATCGATTACAAATTTTTATAGAAAAAAATTGTTATCGATAAAAATATAAGAAATTTTTTAAACTAAAAAAATCGTAGTTGATAACAAATTTTTTATAGTAAAAAATCGTTATCGATAACAAATTTTTATGATAAAAAAATTGTTATCGATAACAAATTTTTTATAGATCAAAAATTTTTATCGATAACAAATTTTTTATAGATAAAAAATTTTTATCGATAACAAATTTTTTATAGAACAAAAAATTGTTATCGATAAAAAAATTTTTTCATGGAAAAATTTTTGTATCGATAACAAAGTTTTTATAAAAATACTATTTTTTATAAAAAAAATCGTTATCGAAAACAAAATTTTTTATAGAAAAAAATTGTTGTCGAAAACAAATTTTTGGAAGAAAAAAATTGTCATCGATAACAAATTTTTTATAGCAAAATATTGTTAACGATAACAAATTTTTTATAGCAAAATATTGTTATCAATAACAATTTTTTTATAAAAAAAAAATTGTTGTCGATAACAAATTTTTTATAGAAACAAAATTGTTGTCGATAACAAATTTGTTATAGTAAAAAATTGTTATCGATTTCAATTTTTTTATAAAAAAAAATTTTATTGATAACAATTTTGTTTTTATAAAAACAATTCTTATATAGAAAAAAATTGCTATCGATAAATCATCGATGCAAATTTTGTATGGAAAAAAAATTGTTATCGACAACAAATTTTTTATAAAAAAAATTTTATTGATAACAATTTTGTTTTTATAAAACCAATTTTTATATAGAAAAAAATTGCTATCGATAAATCATCGATGCAAATTTTGTATGGAAAAAAAAAAATTGTTATCGACAACAAATTTTTTATAGAAAAAAATTGTTATAGACAAACATTTTTTTATAGAAAAAAACTTTTTTATCGATAAAAAACTAATTTTATATATTAAAAAACAATTATCGATAACAATTGTTTTTGTATTCAAAATTCTTATCGATAATTTTATTTTTATATTAAAAACTTCTTATCGATAACATATTTTGTTCTATACAAAATTTAAAGTCGATAACAATTTTTGACTATACAAAATTTTGTATCGATTTAAATATTTTTTTTTTAAATTTGTTATCGATAACTTTAAAAATCCTTTTCCTTTACTCCATTGAGTATTTTCATTAAAATAAACCTTAAAACTTTTTAATCTCTACAACAATCAATCTCAAATACATGCAATTTCTTCCTCTTCGTGATTAATTACTTTATAACCTAACCCAATATTTCCATTAGGGTGGCACTAAATACACAAAAATAATTATTTTTGTATTCCCCCTAGAAAAAACACATAAATTCCCAACTCCCATCCAACACCACCCACCACACACTCACCATTATATGTTGCTGCCACTCTTAACAATCGTACAAAATCGATAAAAGTTGATTTGGCTATATCACGTTCCGACAATGCCTGTCTCCATTTAAGCCAATAATTTTCCAATTCCGTATATTTTCTTGTATGCATCATGTGTGATGTTATTGTCGGCACCATTGCCAATTGCTGTGTACAATCTGGTTGGACACACACCAGACGTGACGTTATAAATGTTTGCATCGTGTGCAGCAGCTCTTTGGCCTGCTCAAAGTCTCGTTTACCCAGACCATAGAGTTGTAGTTTGGATAGACGTTGCACCTGTCGCCGTAATGTTGTATTTTTTAATTGTTGCACTGGTATTACGCTAAGATTGCCTGCCAATTCGTAGGCCATAATATGATAATCTTTGTCTATTTCCTGTTTGATGGGTGCTTGATTAACATTGTAGCCTCGACCCTGTGTCAGGCTATAGAAAAGTTCACGTTTACGATTGTAAATGGATTGCATGCGTTTAATTGCGATATCTAAAGCTTTGTTAGCATGAGCTTCATATACGGCTGAATGAGGATATTTATCAGTGGCAGTAGCATTTGTTGCTGTTGTTGTTGCTGTAGCATTGTTGACAATGCTGGATTGTAATGGTTTATTTGAGGATGATGATGATGTTGATGCTGCCGATGATGGTATGCCATGGCATATGGCCAAGTTAAAAATAACAAACTGTAAAGATATATAAATTTTAAAGTAGCAGAGTTTTAAAAATAAATTTCAAGTGTTTAGTTTTTTTTTTGTTGTTGTTGTAGTAAGGAATTAGTTTAATGAGTTGAAAATCATAAACTTTGGCATTTGTTAGAAAAATAGCTAAAATTGGTTATCACCGATATTAGACTGACACTAAAACTTATTTGGTACAAATTTGAGGACAATTTGAGTTTAAACTAAAGTTTGTCTCGAGCTTTATGAAAGGGTCAATGAAAACAAAATTAGAGTTTTTTTTTTTTTAAATTTCTTCTTTTGGAAGTATTTTGCAAATTTCAACTGGCGATGTCTCGAAATTCGCTCGACCGACAAGTTTTTATAGAAAAATCCTAATAAATGCAGCAACAAGTAACTTGAAACAAGTAAGAGTGTTAAATATGGCTGTGCCGAATCTTTTATACCCTCCAACATGTAAAAAAAAAACAGGGGCGTATTTTTTTGGGAGTGGCTTCAGCGATTGAAGTAGGGTACACCTCCCCCTCTCCAAACATGTTTACAAATTTATTTTTTATGCTTTTTGCAATAAAGTTATACAATTTTATCATTATTTAAACTATTTTTTATATCCACGCCCTAAAAAGGGGAGCGGCCAAAAAAAAACTAAATTTTTTAGTCCCCCCGTTTCTAATGAAGTACTCTGAAATTCTTCTTGCATAAATTTGTTTCATTTGTTTAACAAAAATATAAAAAAACACAAAAAGAACAAGTAAAAAGTTATAGTCGGTCAAGACCGACCATATAATACCCTACACCAGTGTTTTTCGGAAAATGGGTCCCAAGTCCCAACATGGACCGATTGGATCTGTCTTTTGTTAGATCTTTATTTAGTGTAGACAATACACACAGATCAAATTTTAGTGGAATTGGTTGATCTTTTTGCCAATAGACCAATTTAACTGAATATCGGTCGAAATTTTTTTATGGGGGACTAAGTTCAAAAATGGTCCAATTATATTCCGAATTGATAAGGTTACTAATGTACACGTTTAACACCTAAAAATAAAATTTTTATCAAATATTTCTTTTTTCATGAATTATGTGAATATCGGGAGGGTGGTTTGTATGGGGACTACCAGAAGGACTGACCCGATTCCTTTGAAATTTGGAACGACCCGATTCCTTACAAAATTTGATTACCTGCTAAATTTCAAAGCGATATCTATTATAATACGGTTAATAGAGTCATTTAAGCCGAATCCAAAGGGGGCGTTTGTATGGGGACTAGGTCTTAACATGAACCGATTTTCTCCAAATTCAATAGGCTTCGTCCTTACGATGCTTAAGTTTTAAATTTCAAGTCAATTGATTGAAAATTGCGATCTGTATCGTGCTTAAACCTATAGATGGACAGACGGACGGACATCGCTAAATCGACTCAAAAAGTCATTTTGAATCGATCGGTATACTTGATGGGACCAATATTTTGGGTAGTTACAAACATCGGCACAAACTCATTATACCCTGGTCCGAATTTCAATTTTTTTTTCAAAATTTTTGTTTTTTTACGTACTTTCTAAAAAAAAAAATCCCAAAAAATTCTTAAAAGCGCTCTTGTATGCGATTTTTAAGTTTTTAAGGTAAATCTCATTTTTGAAAATGTTTGTACTCTTCGCTTTTTTTGAAATTTTTTTGTGTAAAACTTCTATCAATTGTACAAATTTTTTTGCTCAGGAAGATCGTGGGATAACGATTATTACTATTTTTTTTAATTTTTTGAAAAAATGTTATTGTAATTTTCCAGTCTTAAAATCATTTCTACTGCTCCAATGGTGCGCCATAGAGGGGTCCTTTATAAGACCCCCATTAATTTTTACGTCTTAACATTTCTTTGGAACAAACTAATACCCTATCTCCAATTTCTAAGGAGGCTCCCACACAAAACGACATTTTTTAAAATTTGTTCTAACCGCTCTAACTGCCCTAATAGTGCCCTTAGAGCAACAAAAAGTATAACCGACCCACAATATTTGTATGGGAGCTTACTTAGGGAGTGGAGATAGGGCGTAGGTATGTTTTGAAAAAATGTTGTAGGGTAAAAATAAATGGGGGTCGGTCTCGCTAATGACCCCTCTCGGACGCACCATTGGACCGGTAGAAGCTGATAAAATAAAACAAATTTACAAAAAAAAAAAAAAATGTATGGGGACCGCCTTAACAGTTAAAGATAGAGGGTAGTTAGAGCGGATGGAACAAATTTAAAAAAATGTCGTTTTGTGTGGGAGCCCCCTTCGAAATTGGAGATAGGGTATTAGTTTGTTCCAAAGAAATGTTAAGACGTAAAAATTAATGGCGGTCGGTCTTATAAAGGACCCCTCTATGACGCACCATTGGAGCAGTAGAAATGATTTTAAGATTGAAAAATTACAATAAAATTTTTTCAAAAAATTTAAAAAAATAGAAATAAGCGTTGTCCCACGATCTTCCTGGGCAAAAAGTTTGTACAATTGATAGAAGTTTTACACAAAAAAATTTCAAAAAAATCGAAGAGTACAAACATTTTCAAAAATGAGATTTAAATTTTAAAACTTAAAAATCGCATACTAGTACGTAAAAAAACAAAAAATATTAAAAAAAAAATTGAAATTCGGACCATTATTGAAGAAGTTATGATTAAAATAAGTTTGAGTAAAGGAACCAACTATTAATTTTTAAAAATTCGGTATCTTTTGAACGGGTCATAAAAAAAATGTGAAAATTTACCACGAAGGAGCTTTCGAAGGGTACTAAAAACTGTAAACAAATTGAAAAAATCTAAAAAAAAAGTTTTTCAAAGTGTCCGATTTCACATGGAATGCCCCATATACTTTATGGGGTCCCAGACCGATATTTGGATGCTTTACAAACGGAATGACAAAGTGAGTATACCCCCATACTGTGGTTGGAGGGTATACAAAGCAGGTCCCAGCAAAATTTTCTGTTCCAAATAATCGGTTCCGGAACCCAGCAAACTACCCTGCAAACGGTTCTACTTAACATTCCAGAATCAATGATTTTTGTTTGAAATTGTCCCGAAAGCAATCGTTTTTTAGAGCAAGTAGTTTTTTTAAAAAATAATTTAACATAGAAAATTTTGTTGTGATTACCGTATTCAAGAATCTATTGAACCAGGAATTTGTTCCAAAAAATTTTCAAAGGGTATCATACGCACTTCAACAAGGGAAAAAGAATTTTGAAATTTTTTATAAAAAAAGTTTTTATCGTAGAAAAAATTACATTTTATGCAAACATCAGATGTCTCGAAAACCGTTCAACCGATTTTAAAAATTAATTAAATAAATTTTTAAAATTTTTTTTTTTTAAATTTCAAAAATCTAAAAACGTGTTATCGCCAGGCTTCTCATGTAAATTTAATCCGATTGCTCCTAAATTTGTAACACATTAGTTCTGCACTCAAAAAAAAACCTTGTAAAATTACTAGAAAAGTGTGTGACTTTTTTCTATCTCCCATTTGACAAGAATTCCTTGTAATTTTACAAATTTTTTACCAAAAATTTTGTAATTTTACAAGCTTTTTACCAAAAAAATTGTAAATTTAAAATTCTTTTGACGTGGTAAAACGTACAAGGAGGTTTCATGATTTTACTAGATTTTTCGAACTACGAACTTTTTTGTAATTTTACAAAAAATTTACCAAAAAAAAATGTAAATTTACAACTTTACAAGAAATTCTCGTAAATTTACGAGATTTTTTTTTTTGTAAAAAATCTTAGAAATTAATTAAAGTTGTTATTATTCGACCTTTCCAATTTAAATAAATAAAAATTCTTCGAGCTCGAGGCCAGTTTTTCCTTGTAAAAAAATATTCTTTTATTCCATTCCAATATTTCGATTCTCTTGATTCTCAAATTATGATGATTCTCAAAGAGAATCGAGATATTGGAATGGAATAAAAGAATATTTATTTACAAGGAAAAACTGGCCTAGAGCTCGAAGAATTTTTATTTATCTTAGAAATTAGTAAAATTACAAGAAAAACTGTAAAATTACAAAAAAAAAAGAAAAATTCAATTTCGATCGAAGAAAACTGTCAAATATTGGTAAAATGGGAATACGAGACTTTTTCTAGTAATTCGACAAGGGTTTTTTTATACCCTCCACTCTAGTGATAGAGGGTATATATAAGTTTGTCATTCCGTTTGTAACACCTCGAAATATTGGTCTAGGACCCCATAAAGTATATATATTTATGATCCTCGATCGATTTTAAGTCGATCTAGCGATGTCCGTCCGTCCGTCCGTCCGTCCGTCCGTCCGTCCGTCCGTCCGTCTGTCTGTCTGTCTGTCCGTCCGTAGAAAACACGCTAACTTTTGAAAGACTTTACAGAGGCTACTGAAGTTTGGCATATATGTTTGTCATTTACCTGGTCAGGTTGGTATTGCATTCCAGCCAAATCGGTCCAGTGGTTCAAAAGTTATGAGGAAAAGAGTAAATTTCGGCAAGGGTATTTCGTGACTTTAGGAGATAAAAAACACGATAACTTTCGAAAAACAATAATACGACTACTGAAGCTTGGCACGTATCTTTGCCGTTCCCCGGGTCTATTTGGTTTTAAATTTCAGCTCAATCGGCCCAGTGGTTCAAAAGTTATAAGCAAAACCTTGAATTTCAGATTAGTTTCATCTAAAATGCCACGTGTTTTAACAAGTTTCAAAAGCATTGGTGGTAACTAAACAATGCTTTTCAAACTTGTTTAATTTTAAAGCAATGCTTTTTAAACTTGTTTAGTTTTAAAAGCATTGGTAACTTAAAAATTACACTCGAAAAAAATTTTACACTCAAAAAAAATTTTACACTCAAAAAAATTTTACACTCAAAAAAAAATTTACAGAAAAATTTTTTTTTTTTTACAAAAATGACAATATTTTGTGTAAGAAATATTTTTACAGTAAAAAAAAAAATTACACTCGAAAAAAATTTTACACCCAAAAAAAAAAAATTGTAATTTTTCTTTAAAAAAAAAAAATGACAAAAAAAGAGTTTTTTACTCAAAATAAAATATTTCCAATCAAAATTGTTAAGTTTTTCACGTTAAAAAATGTACTACCCTTTAAAAAAAATGCATTGTGGAGGGTATTCATAGATTCGGCAAAGTCGAATTTAACGTACCTACTTGTTTTAAGTGTAGGACTAGAAAAATATTTTTTTTTGCATACAAAATAAAACAAGTAGAAAAGTTAAATTCGACTTTGCCGAATCTATGAATACCCTCCACAATGCATTTTTTTAAAGGGTAGTACCCAGTAAAAACTTCTATTACCAAGTAATGAGGTTTTCGCCTTTAAATAGATGGTGGTAGCTAGTTACTATGTTGGTGAAACACTCATTATTTTAACATGGCGATGTCATTGGAGTAATGACCGCATACCCACTCGCTTACGAGAATGCTACTGAAAAACTACATACATTAGTACCACAAATAATAAGCTACTAGTAGCCCAAAAATAACTCGTTACCCACTACTTACAAAAATGCTATCAAATAACAGCATACATTAGTCCCAAAAATAAGTAGCTACCAGTTGCTCAAAAATAACTCGTTACCAAATAACAGCTTTTGGTTCTTTTAATTAATTTTTAACTTGGGGCAACTTCCGCCAATATGAAATTGAACAATTTCATGTTGAACGCGTTTATTTCAAGAGCAACCAAGCGGGCAAATGTGGAAATGGAAAAGATCCAATGTGCCAACGGAACCAATGTTTACGTTGATATCCTTCCCTCCAAATGTTTGATTTTAAAATTCAAATATTACAGGACCGAAAATATATCTTGGAACCTCGTAGAAAGGGACATTTGGCTATTTAGGACATTACTAATAACAAATATACAGAAGCGACTGCTGCTCAGCCAATGGAAACCGCATTAAACACCATCTTAAGTCTATATAAGAGTGAGTTAGGTTTTAAGGGAAATACTGTCTGTGATGGTTTTTTACCTCTTTACCGGCTTTAACATACTTTAAACAACAAGGCAAAAAAAGTTAAATTAAAATTTGGAGAACACCACAAAATTTCTATAAAAAACAATAACAATTTAGAAAAAGCCAATTAAAATCCAGAAAACTTCAATAGAAGTTATGTAAATACTAATTAGGGCTCATAAATCACGATCAAGTGTCAGCTATATCCAGTTTTCTGAATATCAATTTGGTTTTCTTGTCCAATTTTAATCAGAATTCCTGAATTTTAATTTTTTGTTAACAGAGTTTTATTAGAAAAAGTAGATAAATGTAATTATTTTTTAAGCTTAATGTGCAAGTTCCTTCAAAATTTTCTTCAGCATTTTTTTAATTTCATTAAAAAAAAATATTTAGACTGGTATTTACCAGTAACCTGTTCTGTATCAGGTTATCGGTAACTCATTATTTATTAACAAGATGTAACCGGTTTTGTATTAGGTTATCGGTAACTCATTATTTGTTAACAAGAAGTAATCGAGCAGGTAACGAGCCCTCATTACATAGAATGCAGGCGGTAATGGGGACTTATTACCAAGTTTTTACTGGGTAGGTTTTTTAACGTGAAAAATTTAACAATTTTGATTAGAAATATTTTATTTTGAGTAAAAACTCTTTTTTTTGTCATTTAAAAAAAAAAAAAAAAATTACTATTTTTTTTTTTGAGTGTAAAATTTTTTTCCAGTGTAATGTTTTTTTTACTGTAAAAATATTTCTGAGTGAATGCACGTCATTTTTGTAAAAAAAAAAAAAACAGTAAATTTTTTTTTGTGTAAATTTTTTTTGAGTGTAAAATTTTTTTTGAGTGTAAAATTTTTTTTGAGTGTAAAATTTTTTTTGAGTGTAATTTTTAAGTTACCAATGCTTTTAAAACTAAACAAGTTTAAAAAGCATTGCTTTAAAATTAAACAAGTTTGAAAAGCATTGTTTAGTTACCACCAATGCTTTTAAAACTTGTTAAAACACGTGGCATTTTAGATGCAATTAATCTGAAATTCAGGGTTTTGCTTATAACTTTTGAACCACTGCACTATAGGAAATTTTACCCATTTTTTGGCCAAAAGTCAAAATTAAAATTTTTGCAAACATTATTTTTTTTCACATTAATATAAAAAAAACTTAACAAAGTAAACAATTCTTTCTCAATTTTTCGACAGAATTGATGTACTGTCACTTTATCAGTAGTTTTTCTTGCAATTTCTTACTTAGTTATAAAATAACGATTGATAGCAGCGAATTTTGTGATAGCTTCTAACAAAAGTTTTTATATTAAGAATTTATAGTTTTTAAAAACTAAAAAATGGAAAATAATGTCAAAGGTGAGTACTTTAATGATAAATAGTGAAATGTTGGTGAACTCATCTATTAGATCGATTTTATTGGAAAAATTGAAGTGACCTTAAGATGAACTTATTGAAGTATGAATTGGAATTTTATTTTGACTTTAAAAAAAATGATAGCATATGTTAGCTATAAAACCATAAAAGTTCTCTAGGACAATCAATTACCTTCCGAATTTAAAAAATTTCAAGGTCGGATATGTGCAAACTTTTTTTTTATACCCATTTTTCCAGGTGACTACTGAGTGCCAAATTCAGAGTTATTTAATACATGGCGAGAGAAATAAAGCAGAGGTGGATAAGGAGCCGCTATTTCTGACCATTTCTTTTCATACATTGCTGAGAGTGAATGTTTCGAAAACTTTAAACAATATATAAAGGAGGAATTAAGAATATTTTGTTCAAATATAAATATGAAAAGGATTAAAAGTTGTAGGAGTTTGAACATTTTTGAAAGACAGCATGCTGTTTGGCTTAAAGGCAATACTTGGCTAAAAAAAACTTGAAACGCAGCCTGCCTCCACTAAATCGAAACCTGGGCGACCGCAATTAACTTTTTTGTCAAAATCTGCGAGAACAAAAATACGAGTTACAGCAGAATCTCTAAAGATCTAAATAGGGAAGTTGAGCCCCTAGATCTTGCATCATCTACGGCTGCCCGTAGTGGCATTTCGAAATGTAGTTGACGACTTGGAACTCAAAAATAAAATTTTTGAATAAAATCCTTATTAAAAAGTAGATTTGTTTGACACTTCTTAACATTGTTAAAATAAATTTCTACTGTTATCTTCGAAAGTTAGTGTACACTCAAAAAAAAAAATATTGTAAAAACAGTTTAGAAAACCATATAATCTATCAAGGATCTAAAAAATCTTAGATGCTGCAACTT
Organism: Pegoplata infirma; assembly: GCA_963921195.1. NCBI lineage: Eukaryota > Metazoa > Arthropoda > Insecta > Diptera > Anthomyiidae > Pegoplata > Pegoplata infirma. Next base: position 42,859,958 of record OY992538.1, read on the forward strand.
ATAACCCGGGAACCCTGTTTGGAACTAATTATTAGGTAATTTTTTAGGTAAATTTACTAATTTTTTTTTTGAGTGTATGAAAACCTTTAAGAGTCACTCCCTCCCTCTAAAGAGTCTTCCAAAAGTCAAATAAAAAAAAATCAGTCAAATCGGTCCAGCCGTTTGGCTGTAAATAATTTTGGCCAAAAAAAGGGTAAAATTTCCTATAGTGCACTGGACCGATTGAGCTGAAATTTAATAACAAACAGACCCGGGGAACGGCAAAGATACATGCCAAGCTTCAGTAGTCTTATTATTGTCTTTCGAAAGTTATTGTGTTTTTCATCTCGTAAATTCGCGAAACACCCTTGCCGAAATTTACTCTTTTGCTCATAACTTTTGAACCACTGGACCGATTTGGCTGGATTGCAATACCAACCTGACCAGGTAAACGACAAACATATATGCCAAACTTCAGTAGCCTCTGTAAAGTCTTTCAAAAGTTAGCGTGTTTTCTACGGACAGACAGACAGACAGACGGACGGACGGACATCGCTAGATCGATGTCCGTCCGTCCTAGACCAATATTTCGAGGTGTTACAAACGGAATGACAAACTTATATATACCCTCTATCACTAGAGTGGAGGGTATAAAAAATGTCGGTCTAGAGTTGGTACATCTGGGTTATGTAAAGTGATTAATTTTAAATTTCTCCTTGTTCTAACTTTATTCCAACCAGGTGTGTGATCACGTAAAACGATAGTTTTCTTTCTCCTAAACTAATCAAAATGTTTACACATTTTTAATGTTTCTTGATAAGACAACACCCTTTAATAATTTATTAAAGAAAAACTTTCAAATTTCCCTTCAAAACGATGTGTATTTTGATGTCGTTTATGCATCGTCTATCGTTTTCGTTTTATGTGATTAGCCCCCTGCACACATTAAGTGTGACAACCAAAAAGCGCTGATAATGGAAGTGAGTAAACTTCTGAAATTAGTCGATATTTCCGCTTAGTTAAAGTACTAAAGTATTATTTTTCATGAGTTATACTGCAAAAATTAAAAAGCTTGGCACCTTGCCGGTGAAGCAAGCCGCAATATTCGCGAGTTAAAATTGTTAAGCTTATGTACAATAAAAATGAAATTTTTTGCTTTTGGGTTAGTTTTTAAACAAAAATTTTCAAAATGCATTGTTTTTTTTCGCAAAAAAAATATCCACAAAAAAAAAAAAATAAATTCTGCGAATATATTTTCATACATTATCAAAATAAAAAATAAAAAAAAAATAAAAAAAAATAAAAAAAAAATAAAAAAAAAATAAAAAACAAATAAAAAACAAATTCGCAAAAAAAAAATCTCCGCTAAAAATTTGAAGTGCTATAATTTTTTTGCATATTAAAAAGAGTTTAGATGAAAAAAGTTCAGCAATTGTCTAAATTATATAAAAAAATTGTTTTTTTACTTAAAAATAAAAAAAAAAAAAATCAATCGCGAATATACATACGCTAATTTTTTAAAAAAAAACTTATATTACAATGGAATTTAGTGTACATGAACTAGCATGATGGTCCGATACTCATTCAAATCAAACCAAAAAAAAATTGCATTAAACCAATTTTTTTCACGAAAAAAAAAGATTTTTCGCGAACAAAAATGTTTTTCGCTTAAAAATTCACAGTATTTTGGTTTGTTATGTCAATTTAACGGAGTTGAATGGTTTTATATTTAAAAATTAAAAAATTATCACAAAAGTTTAAAAATATCGTTTTTATTTGTGCTTAAGCATCAACATTTTAAATCGCAAATATCGCGAATATGAGCGCTAACTTTGAAAACGGCTGGCACCATTGAATTCAGCGTACTCGAATAAACTTTACCAGTAGAGTCCCAGCTTGTGAAAAAATGTATCAAATTCGAGCACAGTAACCGAACAAAATCTTTTATTTAGGAAGAAAAAACTTTGGCCCTTACCACAAGAAAACAAAAAGTCTATTTTAACAAAAGTTTTAGTTTTAATTTCAAATTTTCAATACATTTTTTGAAAGTCGATTTTAAAAACCAAAACAATTTGTATGGACATAAAATTAAAAGCTCATTTTAAATTTATTTTATTTTCTTGTAGTAAGGCTGTTTGATTTGTCTATAAAAATAAATTGAATTTAATGTTCAATTAGAACGTTATTAAATAAAACAAAAAATTTCAAATTCCACCACAAATTGCTGATTTTAATTCGTTGCAAGTTATTTCCTAATGATTTTTTTTTATATGTTTGATGTACAAATTGCCAAAAAAACGCTTAGGTAATTTAAAACCCTTTTAGAATATTTATTACTTACCGTTATTTTAAACACCCAAGACTTCATATTTTATTACGCCTATATGGCTTTTTCGTTACTTTTTTTTCACTTTTAAGTTCAAATTTAACTTTTTTTATTTTTTAGAAATGTTTTTTTATTTTATTATTTTTCTATGTAGTATTTGTTTTTATATACTACTCAAATGATTGCAAAAAAAAATATATAAAACATTTCCTTGATTATATTTCAAACATTTTTTTATTTTTTTATGTATAAGTTTATTCACACTGAAAAAACATAAGATAAGAGTTTATACTTAAAAACACGAAATATTATTTCATTAGGGTAGCATTAGGAATTTTATCTTAATTTAAATAAATTCTGAATGAGAAACCTATAGAGACTGAAACAATTTTTCTTAAAAAAAAATATCTCTGATACTTAGATATTTCTCTATAGGAAAAATGTTTCAGAATATGAGGCTTTGTCTATAGGAAAAGTGATTCAGAATCTGAGATCTTTTTCTTTAGGAAAAATTTTTCAGAATCTAAGACTTTTTCTATAAGAAAAATGTGTCGGAATCTGAGACCTTTTCTATACGAAAAATGTGTCAGAATCTGAGACCTTTTCTATAGAAAAATGCCTACGAATTTTGTACTCTTGCCCAAAACATTAAATCGTGATAATGTTTTGCGGAAGATTTGGATGTACTTTCCAAAGCAAAGTTTTTTTTAGAAAAAATAATGTTATATTACTTTGCTATTCCATGCAAAACGAATTGAATATCAGTCGAGGACCCCATTTAAAAACCAAAAGAGCTGTACATTTCGTAAGTGAGTGCAAAAAAGTGTTTTTACATTTTGGATAGTATAAAAGATTCGGCACCAAAGAATATACCACTCTCACTTGTTTTATGTACATTTGATAAACAAATGGAAAATTTTTATGCCAAAAGTAGTTTTGGTAAAAAACAAATGATTTTTTTTCACGAAAAACAAAATTATGGTAAAAACAAGTAAGAAAATTATAGTGGTGAGGACCAACCATATAATATCCTACACCAGAGTTTCCCGGGAAATGAGTCCCAAGTTCAAACATGGACTGATTAGATCTATACTTTGTCAAGTCTTTAATAAGTGTAGAAAGCACTCACAAATCAAATTATTTGTTTTAATTTTTTTAAAAGTCTAGAGCACTTTTATGCAATTTTAAAGTATTAAAATGTAAATCTCATTTTTGAAAATGTTTGTACTCTTCGATTTTTTGGAAATTTGTTTGCGTAAAACTTCTATCGATTTTTCAAAATTTTTGCCCAGGAGGATCGTGGGATAACAATTATTACTGTTTTTTAAAATTTTTTGAAAAAATTTTATTGTAATTTTCCAATCTTAAAATCATTTTTACTGCTCCAATGGTGCGTCATAGAGGGGTCCTTTATAAGACCGACCCCCATTAATTTTTACGTCTTAACATTTCTTTGGAAATAACTAATACCCTATCTCCAATTTCTAAGGGGGCTCCCACACAAAACGACATTTTTTAAAATTTGTTCCAACCGCTCTAACTGCCCTAATAGTGCCCTTAGATAAACAAAATGTATGACCGACCCACAATATTTTTTTAGTCCAAACATTTTCTCTGAAGCCTCTATCTTTCACTGTTAAGGCGGTACCCATACAATTTTTTTTATTTTTTGTAAATTTGTTTTTTTTAATCAGCTGCTACCGGTCCAATGGTGCGTCCGAGAGGGGACATTAGTCAGACCGACCCCCATTTATATTTACCCTACAACATTTTCAAAACATATCTACGCCCTATCTCCACTCCCTAAGTAGGCTCCAATATACTTTATGGGGTCCCCGACCGATATTTCGATGCATTACAAACGGAATGACAAAGTGAATATGCCCCCATACTGTGGTTGGAGGGTATAAAAAAATTTTATGAAAAAAAAATTCATGCAAAAAAAATTGATGAAAAAAAAAATTTATGAAAAAAAAAAAATTGATAAAAAAAAAAATGATAACAAAAAATGATGAAAAAAAAGTTTGATGAAAAAAAAAAATATAAAAAAAAAAATTGATGAAAAAAAAGTTTGATACAAAAAAAAAAATTGATGAGAAAAAAATTTGATGGAAAAAAAAATTTTGTGGAAAAAAAAATTGATAAAAAAAAATTTTATGGAAAATATATTTATAAAAAAAAATTTGATTAAAAAAAAATTTGATGAAAAAAAAAACAATTTTTTTTTTTGTTGAAAAATAATTATGTTACTTTTTATTCACCAGCTGGTGAAAAACGGTTTAATTCACCACGAGGTGAATTATTATCCACGTTACAAACCGAAGTTATTAAAATTTTTGGTTTTAAGAAAATGAAAATAGTAATTCTTGTTTTCTTTTTCGTTAATTGTTAGCTTATATAGTCAACCTGAGGTGGCGTCCTGCAACTTTTTTAAAATTAGACACCAGTCTAACAACATTATCATGTTAAAAATGTCGCAGAATCTGAGACGATTTCTATAGGTTCAAATGGCTCTAATAACATTATTTAAATGAGAAGCCTTTTAAAATTTGGCATGTAAACGTATTTCGTTTTCGTAAATAATCATTCCAAATTTGAAGGAAATCGGAAATCTACGTGTAGATTTCCGAAAATCTGATACTTTTTCTATAGGAAAAATGTCTTAAGATCTGAAACTTTTTTTATGGGAAAATGTGTCTTTTTGTATAGGAAAAATGTCTCAGAATCTAAGACTTTTTCTGTAGGAAAAATGTCTCAAAATCTCAGAAACTTTTTCTTTTTAAAAAAATTCTCAGAAACTAAGACTTTTTCTATGGGAAAAATATCTTAGAATCTGAGACATTTTCTATAGAAAAAATGTCTTAGAATCTGAGATATTTTCTAAAAGAAAAATTTCTCAGAAATTGAAACTTTTCTGTTGGAAAAATGTCTCAGAATCTGAGAGGTCTCAGAATCTGAGAGTTTTTCTATAGAAAAAATGTCTCACTCCCTAAGTGGGCTCCCACTCAAAATTATATATATATTTTTTAATTGTGCCCCCATTGTAATTTCTATGGGAGTCCTCTTAGGGAATTTCTTTTTTATCCCTAATTCGTTTTTAACCCTTCTGTAGTCTTGAAGTCAATATGACCCACTTATGAGTGTTACTGTAAAAAACTAAGTTTAAAGAAATGTTATCTAAGAATTGGGCACTTTGTTGCAAAAAAAAATTTTCTTAAAAAACTGTTAAAAATAATACAGATGCCACCCTATTAACTCTTGTATATAAAAGTACAAAATTCAGTAGTCATGTTTTTGAAAAATGTTTTTTTTTCAAAATATTATATTATATATTATAAAAAATTTAAATGACCTTGATCCAGAATTATATGACGTAAATAATTTATATTTTTTTAAATACAGTGGGCGGCAAAAGTCTACGTACGACAACATGTATAGTGGATGTAATTCGTTAACGACAAAGTTAAAAACAATATTTTTTAAAAAAAAAGTAAAATAAATTGCTGAATTTTTACCATCTAACCTCCATTGAATATAACAACAAGTTAGAAAGTTATAGTCAGTCAAGACCGACCATATGATACCCTACACCAGTGTTTTCCTTAAAATAGGTCCCAAGTCCAACCATGAACCGATTGTATCTGTCTTTTGTTAGATATTTATTTAGTGTGGAAAATACACACAGATCAAATTTTAGAGGAATTGGTGTATTTTTTTATTCAATAGGCCGATTCAACTGAATATCTGTCGAAATATTTATATGGGGGACTGCGTCCAAAAATGGTGCAATAAACTTTCGATTTGATTAGCTTACTAAAGTACACGTTTAACACCTAAAACAAAATTTTCATCCAAAATTTCCATTTTGTATGAATTTTGAGGGAATTATGTGAATGTGGAGGGAGGGTGGTTTGTATGAGGACTACCAGATAGACTGACCCGATTCCTTTGAAATTTGGAATGTTGATTTGTGCATACAAAATATGATTACCTGCTAAATTTCAAAGCGATATCTATTATAATACGGTTATTAGAATCATTTAAGCCGAATCCAAAGGGGGCGTTTGTATGGGGGCTAGATCTAAACATGGCACAGAGGGCCAGCCAGATCGATTTCCGGCCAAAAGTCCTTATATTCAATTCTTAAAAAATAACTATACCAATTTGTTGGACATATATAGGAGCTGGTTTCCTGAACTTATCTTTATGATCCAACTACACCATTTCCTTTGACAGGTCTTCAAAGTTAAAAAAGTTTGAGAAAAAAATTTGTAAGTGGAGATACTTTTTTATTTTTTTTTTACACATTTCTATTGCTAATGATCAACTTTTGATTTGGAGGGTTCACCCTTATATATTAGCCTTTGTGACGAAAATAATATGGAAAAATATAACTCATTTTCCTGACAGCAATTCGCGTTTTTGTAAAAATAACTATGATTTTTTAGTTATTGACTTCGCGCCGAAAAAATCCTCAGCGATCCTCAGTTCGATACAATCAGTCTATATTTTTTCTTATATAGAATAGATCCATATCTTTTGAATAAAGTTGCCCAAACTTGCTCGAAATGATAAATGGCGAAATTACAGCTATATATGCAGTGGTCCGAGATTTGTTTTTAAAAAAATAATTTAACCCAAAATAATGTTTTACGGCTTGATTAGTTTTTTTGTCGTCAGCGAGTGCCTTAAGTGTAGGAAAAAAAAATTATCTACATTTCTAGTTTTTTGTAGAATTATTGAAAATATCAGTTACACCATTTCCAATTAAATTCATAGATTTTTTGTTGAATTTCCAAAATAAAGAAAAAAAAGTGAATAATTTGTCGTCACCATTTCCAAAAGCTTTTCTGAAATGAAATAAGTCATTTACACCATTTCCATATTTATATCAAATATAAAAAAAAAATATTTATAAAAAATATGTGCGTAGATTTAACTTCATACATCCTTAATACTCTAAAAACTAATTTTTAGTTAGATCAGACAAAGTTAAAAGATCTAGCCGCCATATTGTTTCCGCCATATTGAATTTTATCAGTTCGATTTTAAGATAACAGACCCGGAAATTTACTAGACCACACTTTCATCTAGCTTCAACAAAGAAAAGGAATATAACTGTTTTTTAATAACTTGTAACAAACTTTACTAAGCATATCTAGTCCGCCATTTTGTTTTTCAAAATTCACGTCAGCAATTCTGATTCAGTAACTCCAACACCCCCTTAAAACAAAATTTGAGTTAAATCGGCCAATTATTAAAAAAAAATTGTGCGCCATATTGGATGCGCCATTTTGATTTTTTTAGTTTCTAAGTTAAATTCTGAAATCAGCTTCCCGAAATACTCTGGAAGCACATTTTCAGCCGAATCCAACAACGATAAAGACTTTTGGCCGGAGGTGGATCATTCTTTAAACTTTAAGAAGCATATTTAGTCCGCCATTTTGTTTTTTAAAATTCGGAGTAACAATCCTTATTTAGTAACTCCAAGACCCACATAAAACAAAATTTGAGTCCAATCGGACAATTTTTAAAAAAAATTGTCCGCCATAGTGGATCCGCCATTTTGATTTTTTTTTTTAGTTTTTAGCTAAATTTTGAAATCAGCGACCTCGAATTCCCCTAGAAGCACATTTTCAGGCGGATCCAACAACGATAAAGACTTTTGGCCGGAATTGGATCATTCTGGCCCTCTGTGCATGGACCGATTTTTTTCCAATTTCAAAAGGATTCGTCTTTAAGCCAAAAGGTGCTTAAGTTTCAGACTTCAAGTCAATTGTTTCGTGCTTAAACCGATAGATGGACAGACGGACGGACATACAGACGGATGGACGGACGGACATTTCAAAATCGACTCAAAAAGTAACTCTGAGTCGATCGGTATACTTGATGGTAGGTCTAGGACCAATATTTCGGGTAGTTACAAACATCAGCACAAACTCATTATACCCTGTACCACAGAGTGTTGTAGGGTATAAAAATTAAAGCACTAAAAACTTTTATCCGCGATTTTTTTTAGCGAATTTTTATACCCTACACCACTCTGTGGTACAGGGTATAATGAGTTTGTGCTGATGTTTGTATCTACCCGAAACTTTGGTCCTAGACCTACCTTCAAGTATGCCGATCGACTCAGAATTACATTTTAAGTCGATTTAGCGATGTCCGTCCGTCCGTCCGTCTGTCCATCTATCGGTTTAAGCATGATACAGGTCGCAATTTTCAATTAATTGTCTTGAAAGTTGAAACTTAAGCTTCTTTTGACCCAAGGACGAAGCCTATTGAAATTGAAAAAAAACGGTCCACGTTTAGACCTAGGTCCACGTTTAGACCATACAAACGCCCCCTTTGCATTTCGCTTAAATGGCTCTAATAACCGTATTATAATAGATATCGTTTTGAAATTTAACAGGTAATAAACTTTTGAATGCATAAACGATTTCAAAGGAATCAGGTCAGTCCTTCTGGTAGTCCCCATTCAAACCACCCTCCCGATATTCACATAATTTCCTTTAAATTCATAAAAATGGAAATCTATACTATATTATAAAACGCACTTTTCGCAAAAATTTTATTTGTCACCGGTGTTTGAAGAAACTACTGAACCGATTTTGATCAGATAAAAACCATAATAAAGCTTTCATTGCAACTTAGATTATAGGCTATAGAATGTTTTGATATCGGTTAAGGGGGACTTTCAAAAATGTGAAAATATGGAAAAAAAATCAGTTTTTCCGCTTTTAAAAAGACACAATAACTCAGATTTTAATGTGAATAGCACCATTGGAAAGCTCTTTTTTTAACAAACAACTTAGCCTTTTCAGTTTTTTAAATTAGTTCATTAACACGCCTTGGGCATTCAGTTTTATCACAGTTCGGGGATCTGTACCTCATCTATACTCTATACTATATTATAAAACGCACTTTTCGCGAAAATTTTCTTTGTCACCGGTGTTTGAAGAAACTACTGAACCGATTTTGATGAGATAAAAACCATAATAAAGCTTTCATTCCAACTAAGATTATAGGCTATAGAATGTTTTGATATCGTTTAAGAGGGACTTTGGAAAATGCCAAAATATAAAAAAAAAATCAGTTTTTCCGCTTTTAAAAAGACACAATAAGTCAGATTTTAATGTGAATGGCACTACTGGAAAGCTCTTTTTTTAACAAACAACTTAGCCTTTTCAGTTTTTTAAATTAGTTCATTAACACGCCTTGGGCATTCAGTTTTATCACAGTTCGGGGATCTATACCTCATATATTATAAAACTCACGGTTCGATATTTCAAATTTAAAACAAAAAACACTATTCGAAAGAATTTATTTACGTCTTGAACATTTAAAAAACCGAATGTAAGGGACAACTTTTTGGAAGAAGATTTTTTGGAAGAAGAGAATTAACTGTAAATTGATGTTTTTACAGCCAAACGTTTAATAAAAAAGTTTTCAGTTTAAAACCAGTTATGTCGATCGAATTCAATTTTGACTACCGATATTCCATTTATGTATATTAGGGTGGCACGAACAATGACTTTTTTCGAATTTTGTCGATCGCCGGGCAAATTATGGTTAGTTTTGGTCTAAAAACTCTATGTTAAAATTTTTAGCCAAATCGGACAAAACTAGACCGTTTTTTCCATACAAACCAAACAACATTTTTTTTCGATTTTTTATTTTTTTTTTAATTACTATTTTACTTTACTTTAATTTTCGTAGAATAAACGCTTCAAAATTGACTCCGAAAAAAAATTTAGGGCCGTTGCAGTCATACTCTAAAAAATTAAAAAAAAAATTATTTAGTTTTGAGTCAAAACTTTTGACTCGAAGGAATTTTTCTTTGAGATGTTGCTCTTAATGATACATATCAACACAAAAATCTTATTTCTTTCTGTAACGTCTTTATCACGTTCTAAAATATACACACAGAAAACAAATTTGCTAATTTCCAACTGAAATTCAGTTGCTGCAACAAAAATTCGGCTGATGCATTTGTATTAAGGTGGTAACAACTAAATATCGGTAGTTACAACTATATTTTGTTAATACAACTGGTTTTTAATTGAAACAACTAAAAAGTTCGTCTGCCACAGCAAAATTTTGTAGCAGCAACCGAACTTTCAGTTGATACAACTTAAAAATTCAGTTGGAAATTTATTTTTCTCTGTGTAGCAAAAAATTCACTTTTTACCTTTCTCACATTTTATTATCACAAAAAATGGCTTTTGTCGAATTTCGTCAAATGCTGGGCAAATTATGGTTGCTTTTTGCCTAAGAACTCTATATTTAAGTTTTTAGCCAAATCGGACAATTTTAACATGTGCCGCTGAAGTGCAAAAGTTTAACCCTAAATTTTTTTTTTTTATTTTCACAAAAAATTTAAACCACCCAGAGGCACGGGTTAAAATTGTCCGATTTGGCTAAAAATTTTAACATATAGCTTTTACACCAAAACGAACGATAATTTGCCAGGCTATCTACAAAATAATTTTTTTTTGACAATACATAAAATTTGAAAAAAGTGTAAACGCATTTTTCATAATTTTTTTATACATTTAAGAACACGATAAAAATGCCACAGATAAGAATAATATTTTTATGTGAATACATCTCAGCTAAAATCCTTTCAAGTCAAAATTAAGAAAAAAAAAATTAAAAATTCTTAGAGTAGGACTCCAACAACCTACATTTTTTTTCGAAGCAAATTTTGAAGAGGAAGGGGTTATCCCTCCAAAATGAAATTTTTAGTCATTATTAAGCTTAATCAAGTAAAGCATTATTAAAAAAAATAAATAAATTAAAAAGTTGAAAAAAAAAAAAATAGTTTGTATGGCAAAATTTTTTTTTTGGGCCAAAAAATTAACCACCCAAAGGCACAGGTTAATTTTGTCAGATTTGTCTAAAAGTTAAAACATAAGATTTATAGAACAAAAAGAACCATTGGGTTTGGACAACTAAATATCATGGGGGTTTTTGAATTAAAAGGCATTAAATCAAAATAATTCAGAAATGAATACATAACAATATTTTGTTTTTTTTACTTTTCCCCTTCCAGATAACTTAAAGGTCTGATGGGAGAATGATCCACATACGTAGGGTCAAGTTAACAAAAACACTGGGGTCAACTTGACAAGTCTCAGTTTAACACATTCCGTGTTAAAATTTTTCTTTGATAATAGAAATATTTTAATGATTTGAGACTATCCCTTTTGAAAAATCTTTACTACTTATGTTCAAAATAATAAAAATATTTTCTGTTCTGAAAAATATTAACCGTGGAAATAAATTTTTATTAAAATAAAATATCCAATCCAAATCAAAATACTTTGATTCCTTTACAAAGATTAATAAAATTTTTAACATTCGATTTTGGGGAAAACAATTTTCTTCAATGTTTCAATTTTGTTCAATAAAAATAGATTTTTTTAATTGTTCTTAGAAAAAAAAATTAACACAAATTTCATAATTATTGATTAAAATTTCGAATTTTTATTCCTCGGGCAACGCCGGGTACTCTGCTAGTATTAAATAAAAATTGTATTTTTAGGTGTTAAACGTGTACTTTAGTAACCTTATCAAATCGGAATTTAATTGGACCATTTTTGGACTCAGTCCCCCATATAAAAATTTCGACCGATATTCAATTAAATTGGTCTATTGATAAAAAATTACACCAATTCCTCTAAAATTTGATCTGTGTGTGTTTTCTACACTAAATAAAGATATAACAAAAGATAGATTCAATCGGTCCATGTTTGGACTTGTGACCCATTTTCCGGAAAACACGGGTGTAGGGTATCATATGGTCGGTCTTGACCGACTATAACTTTCTTACTTGTGTTTTTTTTTTTTCTGTTGGGGTCGTTGGAATAATTTGTTTATAACTGAATATAAACTGCTGGATATTTTTTTAAATTTTTAATGTTTAAGCTTGGAAAAAATCGACTTATTTTTAGAAAATTTTCTAAAAACGTCTTTCAATAATTTCAATTTCCATATCGACCCTCGTAGCACATTTAATATTTTCTCACTCTCGATTTTGTTTGAGTTGCTGAAAAAATTGTTGATAACTGAATATAAACTATTGGATCATATTTTAATTTTTTTATGTTTGAGCTTTAAAAAAATCGACTTAAAAATATTTTTAAAAAATTTTCTAAAAAACATCTTTCAATAATTTCAATTTCCTTTTCGACCCTTGTAGCACATTAGGCTTAAATTAAAGCTTGATAAATTACCTACACACTTTTAACAAAAATACTTGTTTGATTACAATTTGGTCTGTTGTTGTTAACTTTGTCGTTAACTAATTACATCTTTGTAGTCGTACGTAGACTTTTGTCGGCCACTGTATATACATTTAGAAAAAAATAAAATAAAACACAAAACATCCAATTGATTTTATAGTTTTATAAATGTGCCTGTTTGTAGATATTTATGTATGTATGTGTGTAGATATATAATTTTTATAGCCAAACTTTTACTATTTTGCCATTAAAATTGAAAAGTTTTTCCGTATTTTTTTATTTTTTGTTGTTGTTTAACGTTTATGCGATGTTTGGAATTTTCACACTCATACATACACACACACACACAAACACACATATTTTCACACACAAATGAATACACTTTTATCCTTAACAAATTACGGTTTTTTTTTGTTTTTTGTTTTTGAAATTCAAATATTTATTTAATGTTTAATGATCAACATCTCACGCTAGACTGAGTTTTGAATTATAAATTTTTGATATATGATTTAAGCTCTGCTCGTTTATATGTCAAACAAATTTATTCCTTATCATGGTTAGAAAATATTATATGTATTAAAAAAAATAATTCTCTTATTTAAGAGTTGAAATATACATTTTTTAGACATTTTTTAATCTGCAAAAAATATTTACACAAAGAAACAAATATGGTTTAAAGGTTTTTAAAGACATACGCTAAATTTTTAAATCTTATTTTAAAATCAATTACAGTCTTACCAAATGTTAAATTCTTTTTCACCAATGTCGTGTGAAATACGATAAAATCGGCTCCTGAGTTAAATAATGTGACTTTTTATCAGCCTTAAAATCGGCTGAAAATACACCCATTTAGAGCCATATAAGAAATCTTCAGATTTTAGCAGACACAGTTCGCTGACAATCTGTCATTATTATCAAGGTGAAATCAGCAGAGAAATCTGTCAAAACAGCGGAGAAATCTGCTAAGACATTTTCTAGAAAATTTTTGTTTTTAGAAAATTCGTTTTCACGAAAACTTAAATAGTTTTGTTTTTTGATTTAAACATTAAAAAAAATAGTAAAAAATGTTTCTTTTAAAGTACCAATATAATTTACTGATATTTTTCAAGTTTTATCAATTACACTGTGCTAGTCGCAAAAATTAAAAAGCTGGGCACCTTGTTGGTAAAGGTAATTCAGGTACGCTGAATTTAATGGTGCTAGCCGTTTTGTTAAGTTAGCGCTCGTAATCGCGATATTCGCGATTTAAAATTTTAAAGCCTATGTACTACAAAAATTAAGTTATTATGGTTTTGGGATAGCTTTAAATTTAGAAAATACATTGTTTTTTTTTGCGAACAAAAAAAATTTCTGAAATTTTTTTGACAAATTTTGTGCCCGTATTGTATCGTATTCTACCTTTTAAAAAAGGTACTTTTTATAAAAGGTACTTTTTATAAAAGGTACTTTTTATAAAAGGTACATTTTATAAAAGGTACTTTTTATAAAAGGTACTTTTTATAAAAGGTACTTTTTATAAAAGGTACTTTTTATAAAAGGTACTTTTTATAAAAGGTACTTTTTATAAAAGGTACTTTTTATAAAAGGTACTTTTTATAAAAGGTACTTTTTATAAAAGGTACTTTTTATAAAAGGTACTTTTTATAAAAGGTACTTTTTATAAAAGGTACTTTTTATAAGAGGTACTTTTTATAAAAGGTACTTTTTATAAAAGATACTTTTTATAAAATGTACTTTTTATAAAAGGTACATTTTATAAAAGGTACTTTTTATAAAAGGTACTTTTTATAAAAGGTACTTTTTATAAAAGGTACTTTTTATAAAAGTACTTTTTAAAATTTAAATAGTTTTTGAAACAAATAAAATTCAATTTGTGTTTTTGCTAATTTATGCCAAAATATGCAAAAATAGACACCTAAAAGTTGGAAATATGCACAAAATATGCATTTAAAACCTAAATATGCAAAAATATGCATTCTCACCAAAATATGCAAAAATATACAAAAACCAATCGATGCCATTTTAAAGCAAATTTCTTGATTCGGAAAGATAATTGGTGGATATTATTTTTAGACTATCGACAAAAAACGTGCATTTGCATGGAAATCTCATCCCTACTTATTACCTATTATTTGAAACCTGAATGAGAGCTGTATTTTTATTACTTTTCGAGATATATGTATTTATGTCGGAACACTTTTGCCAAATATATACGATTTTGCCAATTTTAAAGACCCCATATCTTGTTAACTGGAAAGACTAGAAGCCTGAAAAATTTGAATAATCTCTTTTTTTGTTAAAGTTAAATCCACTACTGAATTTCGTTAAATTTGGAGGGGGTGACGTCAACTCGTCGGTTGAATTGAGGTGTTTTAGCTCAGTATGTGAAAATTTAAAGTTTTACATTTTTAAACATTTTTGACTTTTTGCAATAACTTTTGGCCTTTGATAAGTGAAATTTGATGCAGAAAATTTTTGTAGAAAATTTAAACCCTCTTAACACACGTTTTAGTGGTGTTCTATAAGGATATTTAAAAAAACGACCAACATGACCATTTAAAATGGGAGATAGGTTAATATTTTCTAAGAAAAGAACCGCCAATAAATTTTTCTCAGGATACTTTTAACATTATTTGCTTAAGAATTAGATATAATACATTTTTTGGACTTATTTCTAACGCCTTTGAAACAAAATTAAAAACTTCAGTGGGCCATAAAAAAAGAACGCGAGCTATGTTTTCAAACAACTTTGCGTGTTTTGGTCTTTTATTGGTATGCTTTAATTTTTTTTGTCCCATTTAAGATACACTTGGTGACCTCAAATATGTTGCACAGTGTAGTTAGCCAAAACGGTCCAGCCGTTCTCAAGTGATGCAATTACCAACGAACGACATTCAATTTTAAAAGGTCTAAAATGACGACTAAAAAAGGCAGTTAAGTTATAGAGAAATATTCGCTATTTTACTACAATCATGTTGCAAAGTGTAATGAATAACATCGACATCTTTTCTGTTTAATTTTTATTTTGTATAATTTTTAAAGCATACTTTTAGGATCATGTTTGCAAATTTAATCAATACATCTTTTTTATTTAAAACAGGAATAATGTAATAATTCTCTAAAAATAATTTTAAGATAAATCTTCTATTTCTGTTGCAGTTTTTGTGTTATTATGAAAAGCATAACCACTTCCACATTCTGTAATGAAAGAAAACTATGAAAATTAAAAAAAAAAAAATTTAACTGATATTTATTTGTTAAAACTTACGCTCGACTGTCTGCCAACCAACTTGTAAATTTTTGTCCAAATTATCGTCACTAATCCAAGTGTGCAACGGTTCAAAATATTCCAAGAAAGCTGTAGCTCTGAGTTCAGGTAGATTGCGTACAGTCAAAGGTTTTATAATTTCACGCCAAGATTTGGTAGAACCAGCTTCCATCATTTCTCTGTGAGGAATTGAGAAATAAGAAGTAAAACAAAAATTTAGTTCTGATTAATTTTTATTGAAAAATACCCAGTATGCAAAATGAGTCGATATCGACCTTTAAAATATTATATTTTGAGTAGGTTTATTCTAGCTCGAGGTCATTATTTCCTTTACTAATTAAAACTATCATATTCTCATAGAATAATTTTCAAGAAGTTATTTTTCTGTTTTAAATTTAGTTATGTTGATCATTTTTTTCAAGACTTAACCGACACGTGTTTCGGGATTTGTCAGATCCCATTGTCAAGATTTAAAAGTTATGAACGAAAATGTAAGGACACCTCGAAAATGTTGGTACATTTAACATAACCTTAAAAAAACACAAAGTGCTTTAATTCGGCGGCTGGTTGACATATGTGAACAGAATTGAATAAATACCGAATAGTATTTAAACAAGTACGAACTTATTTGTGCACAAAAAAGAAAACATTCGTGGATTTGTTTTCGCAAACATTTTTTTCTCGGAAATTTTTTTTAAAAATTTTTTTTTTCTAAAAATTTTTTATTTAAAAAAAAAAAAAAAATTTCTCAAAAGTAATTTCTTTTTTAAATAAAGTTTTTTGCAATAACCTATTTTACATTGTTGCGGGTATCAATACATTCGCCAAGGCCAAATTTAAACTTACATGTTTTTCATATTTTACTAGCTTACCATCCCGGTACTTCGTTACCGGTTGTATTGAATACCGGATAATACAAAGATCAGAATAACTCTATCGATTTCAAAAAAAATTCCCCTACGTATTCTTTGTTTTATTTACATGTGGACGTTTAAGTTTTTAATAAAATAATATTTCAATGAATAATTTAAAAAATAAAATGTGAATAACGTTGCTGGTACTTTATAATGTTAGTTCCGGTGAAAAAAGATATTGACAATTTTCGAGCCCTTATATCAGGATTTTGGATTTTGAATGAATAAATATTCAGTGAAAAAAGAAATTGGAATATAAATAAGTTTGAGTGAAAAAAAACATATCTATTAAAAACATATCTATAAATTTCAGGAAATATAAAAAGTTTCTATGATTATTATTCCAGGAAATAAAAAAGTATGTACTAAAAAGTTCACTTTCGGTACTATTTATAAATGGCACTTTATATAAAAGGCACTTTTTTATAAAAGGTACTTTTTATTAAAGGAACTTTTTATAAAAGGTACTTTTTATAAAAGGTACTTTTTATAAAAGGTACTTTTTATAAAAGGTACTTTTTATAAAAGGTACTTTTTATAAAAGGTACTTTTTATAAAAGGTACTTTTTATAAAAGGTACTTTTTATAAAAGGTACTTTTTATAAAAGGTACTTTTTATAAAAGGTACTTTTTATAAAAGGTACTTTTTATAAAAGGTACTTTTTATAAAAGGTACTTTTTATAAAAGGTACTTTTTATAAAAGGTACTTTTTATAAAAGGTACTTTTTATAAAAGGTACTTTTTATAAAAGGTACTTTTTATAAAAGGTACTTTTTATAAAAGGTACTTTTTATAAAAGGTACTTTTTATAAAAGGTACTTTTTATAAAAGGTACTTTTTATAAAAGGTACTTTTTATAAAAGGTACTTTTTATAAAAGGTACTTTTTATAAAAGGTACTTTTTATAAAAGGTACTTTTTATAAAAGGTACTTTTTATAAAAGGTACTTTTTATAAAAGGTACTTTTTATAAAAGGTACTTTTTATAAAAGGTACTTTTTATAAAAGGTACTTTTTATAAAAGGTACTTTTTATAAAAGGTACTTTTTATAAAAGGTACTTTTAATAAAAGGAACTTTTTATAAAATGTACTTTTTATTTTACTTTTGTGCAAAATGTAGTATTCCACATTCCAAATTTCAGGTGTCTAGGAAAATTATATTAGGAAATATAAAAAGTACCAAAAGTACAATATTTTACCCCCCTATGAAACGCAATTTCCAAAAAGTATTTTATCCAGAATGTTTTTTTTTCACTGCAGGATTCTACATTCCAAATTTGAAGTTTCTATGCCCATTATTTCAAGAAATAACAAAAGGTACTAAAAGTACACTTTTTACCCCTTTGACCCCCTTTAGAATCCAAATTTGCAAATTTTTTTTTTTTTGTCAGCAGAGGATCCTACATTCAAAATTTCAAGTTTGTAGACCATTATTTCAGTAAATAAAAAAAGTACCAAAAGTACACCTTTTTTACCCATTTTACCCCCGTAGAATCAACATTGGCAAAAACCCTGCTTTAGTGAATCTTTTTTTTCGGGAGGTGAACCTACATTGCAAATATCAAGTTTCTAGTATCATTATTTAAGGAAATGTAAAAGGTACTAAAAGTACAGTTTTGTACCCTTTTTACCCCCATTGAATCATCATTGGCAAAAATCCAGCCTTAGTGTATCTATATTCCGGGAGGTGAACATACCGTCCAAATTTCAAAGCTCTATGGCCAATATTTCATGAGATATAAAAAGTACCAAAACTACAGTTTTTTACCCTTTTTACCCCCTTAGAATCAACATTGGCAAAAGTCCAGCCTTACAGGATCTGCATTCCGGGAGGTGAACATACAGTCCAAATTTCAAGTCTCTAGGACCATTATTTTATGAGATATAAAAAGTACCAAAAGTACAGTTTTTTACCTTTTTTTACCCCCTTAGAATCAAGATTGGCAAAAATCCAGCCTTAGTGGATCTATATTCCGGGAGGTGAACCTACTGTCCAAATTTCAAGTCTCTAGCTTCAGCGGTTTGGGCTGGGCGATGAGGAGTCAATCAGTCAGTCAGTCAGTCACATTACTCTTTTATATGTATAGATGTTTGGTTCCGAATTTTTTGTTACTTTTAAATTAAATCTAGTAATTCCAAAATATTACCATTTTATAAAACTTACTTCAAAATAACACCTGTTTCTGGATTATGATCAAAATCGCAATTATGTAAAATTTTGTATGCATTGCCTCTCTTGAATTCTCCAATTTTTAAACAAACTGCTCTGAAGATTTGATAGCCCAAAAATTCTCCCAAAAGTTTTCTAAAAAAATAAAAATAAAATTATAAAATCTGAATCTAAATTTTAGACAAATCAATCCAGCAAAATTTTTTGTTCCAAATAATTTCAGAACGCATTAAGTTATCCTTACACAGAGAAACAACATGTTTGGAACATGATTGCAGCGCAGCAAGTCATTAATAATGGCGATGTAACATAGTATGATTGATAAATTTTATCATATATATGATTGTGACAATCATACTATTATCATCAGCAATTATAAAATGACAATTTTTTTTATCATACTATGGTCAGCGTATGTCATAATATGATCGCCACAATCATGTTGTGATAAATTAACCAATCATACTATGTTGCCTCTCCATTGGGGTTGTCGCAATCATATTTCTTCTCTGCGTGCTGCAATCGATTCTACAAAACATATCAGAATCGATGAAATTTGTTTGAAATTTTCACAAAAGCAATCGTTTGTTAAGCTAAGTACTCTGTTTCTTACGGTGAAAATTTGACATAAACTTTAAACGTCTCAAATCGCAATAAAACATTAAAAAATGAACAACTTTTGACAATTATAAGAAAGAAACGATCATAACAAAACTAAAATGTCACTTTTTCACGACAATTTAAATTGTCTTGTATAATAAAAATGCGTGAAAACTTTTTTTACAATTTCCCTATAATTCCTCGCGTTGCCAAAATTTATTTTTTTTATATGGAGTTTGACAGATTTTTTCCCGTGAAATCGAACAGAGTACTTAGCTTTAAAGCAAAAACTTTTGTGAAAAAATTTTCTACACAGCTTCCTTTTATAAGACATCTATTCCAAAAATTTTTTCCTAAAAAAACTCACTTTGTACTTCTAGATTGATCAACAATTCCTTCATAAAATTTATAAGGCATATCATATGCCTCGGCATTAGTTTCAGCTGGACGTTCTACACCCATATATTTCTCCATAAGATTCCAATAATGACAATTATATTCCTGGGGTGTTATTTTCTTATCGATAATATCAAGCCATAATTTTTCGTGCACAAAATAAGTGGGTATGGACATCACAGAATGAACGGCCTTGAAGAGAAGATAATACAAATTAAGAACAAATACAATTAATTGTAAACAAAAGAGAATATAAAAACATTTAGAGCATAAAATTATTGCTCACCAATCTGTATAATCTATTTAAATTCAATATATCATCATAATCATAATCTGGCAATAAACCTAGACATTCTTGCAAATGTGTTGGTGTCGATACTGATAAGATGATAGCCTCACCCATGGCACTACCAAAACCGGGACAAGCTTCTTGATTTAAACCAACTGGCTTTGTATTTTTCAATATGGCATATTGTATTTGGGTAACATCTCCATATGTTTGCAGCATTTTCTTATAATAGACTTTGGGGCAGTAGTTCAATTCAATTTCACCATAGGTAAATATGCGGGATTTACAATCTGGTCCACCTTCACCAGGTTCCATTTCAATGAAATGATCACGCATATATTCTCTGGAATGGGGAAGTAATTATTTTATTAGAATTTTTTTCTAGGATTCGTGAAACTTTTTCCTCCACTTAAAGGAGGTTTTCATGCCGCTTGAAAGTTCATACAGATCAAACAAAACACACAGAGGGTATAAAAAGAGAGGAAAAAGGAAATAAAAAAAGAAAGGAGAGGGAAAAAATGCCTGCAAATTTTGTACTCTTGCCCAAAACGTTAAATCATGATAATGTTTTGCGGAAGATTTGGGTGTACTTGCCAAAACAAAGTTTTTTTTTAGAAAAAATAATGTTATATTACTTTGCTATTCCATGCAAAACCAATTGAAATATCAGTCGAGGACCCCATTAAAAAACCAAAAGAGCTGTAAATTTTGTAAGTAAGTGCAAAAATAAGTGCAAAAAAGTATTTTTACATTTGGGAGAGTATAAAAGATTCGGCACCAAAGAATATAACACTCTCACTTGCTTTATGCACATTTGATAAACAAATGGAAAATTTTTATGCGAAAAGCTTAGACTTGGTAAAAAGTAGTTTTGGTAAAAAAATAGTTTTTATAACGAAAAACTAAATTATGTTAAAATTAAATTTAATGAACCCAAAATCTTTGGTGAAAAAAAATTTAGATGAAAAAAAATTTGTGATGAATTTTTTTGATGAAAAAAAAAATTGATGGAAAAAAATTAATGAAAAAAATTAATGAAAAAAAATATAAAAAAAATTTTTTTGTGAGAAAAAAATTGATCATAATAAATTTGATGAAAAAAATTGATGAAAAAAATATGATAAAAAAAAATTTATAAAAAAAAAATTATGAAAAAAAAATTTGATAAAAAAAAATTAATGAAAAAAAATTTGATGAACAAAAAAATTGGATGAAAAAACACAAAATTTGATAAAAAAAAATGTGATAAAAAAAAAATTTGATGAAAAAAAAAATTGATGAAAAAAAAATTAACTTAAATAAAAAAAAATTGATGAAAAAAAAATTTGATGAAAAAAAAATTTTATGAAAAAAAAAATTTGATAAAAAAAAAATTGATAAAAAAAAATTTGATAAAAAACAAATGATGAAAAAAAAAGTTTGATGAAAAAAAAATTATGAAAAAAAATTTGATGGAAAAAATAAATTAATTAAAAAAAAAAATTGTTGAAAAATAATTTTGTTACTTTTTATTTACCAGCTGGTGACCAGTTTTATTCACCACGAGGTGAATTATTATCCAAGTTACAAACCCAAGTTATTAAAATTTTTGGTTTTAAGAAAATGAAAATAGTAATTCTTGGTTTCTTTTTCGTTAATTGTTAGCTTTAATAGTCAAACTGAGGTGGCGTTCTACAACTTTTTTAAAATTAGACAAGAGGCTAAAAACATTATCATGTTAAAAACCAAAAGAGCTGTACATTTCGTAAGTGAGTGAAAAAATAAGTGCAAAAAAGTGTTTTTACATTTTGGAGAGTATAAAAGATTCGGCACCAAAGAATATACCACTCTCACTTGTTTTACGTACATTTGAAAAACAAATGGAAAATTTTTATTGTGAAAAAGTAGTTTTATAAAAAAAAAAAAAAATTTTTTTTTTTTTCAAGAAAAACAAAATTATGCAAAAAAAATTTAATGAACCCAAAATTTTTGGTGAAAAACAAATTTTGATAAAAAAAAGTTTTTGATGAATTTTTTTGATGAAAATAAAACTTTTTTGATGTAAAAAAAAATTGATGAAAAAAAAATTTAAAAAAAAAATTTTTGGTGAGAAAAAAATTGATAATAAAAAATTTGTTAAAAAAATTTGATGAAAAAAATATGTTAAAAAAAAATTGATAAAAAAAAATTAATGAAAAAAAATTTATGTACAAATAATTTGATAAAAAAAAAACTGAATGGGTCATTTTTGACCCCCTACCAAGAAGGGTTAACGATTTTTTAAAGATAATATATTAATACGAAATAATAGTTAGGGTAAAAAACACAAAAGCCGTTTTATACTTGTTATTAACACAAAATTTAAGCTCTAAACTTCAAATTTCCTGCGGGGGTCATTTTTGACCCCCAGCCAATGTGGGTTAAAGACGTCCTAGATCGGTAAGATTTCATGACAGACTTAAAGTTATCTAATAGAATGCCACGACACCAAAAAACAGTTAATTTGCACAAAAATTAAATTTATAAGATTTTATTAAACCAAATTATTGATAAAACCAACATTTCCTTGAAATCCGCTAACTTCCCCCCGCGATTCCCAAAAAGTTGCTCGACGGTTATCCCACATATTTCACATTTTTCTTCTCCAAGGTGTTCTTAATGAATTCAGAAAGAAAAAATGGTATATTTAAAATTTTTTTTTAATAAAATTTTCAAATTTTGAAAAAAGGTGTTTTCAGAACGCCCCCAAAATCATGTTATTTTTTTGGTATCAAGTTTGAACGGGTTAATGATACCGTAAAATCTTTAAATTTCATATTTAAGTATTTACGATCAAATATTATACAAAAAATTTTTTTTCATTATTTTAATAAAAAAAGTTAATTTTTTTTTTTTTTTAAAAAGTCCTTTTTTGCAAAAACCCCAATTTTGAGGCTCAAAGTGGAGACAGAAGATAAACTCCGATCGGAGTGATATTTTGCACGTGAGTTACCCTTAGGGAACCGACACTTTTGGCGGGTATTAGAATTTGATCAGAGAGAAAGGCCCAAAAACGAGCCACCCTAGTGTATACCCTCCCAAATATAAAAAAACAATATAAAAAAAATCCATGGGCGTCTTTTTTTTTGGGGGGGGGGGGGGTTGGTGGGAGACGTTAGGGAGCACTTTCCCCTTGCGATTTTGAACTTCATGTGAGATAAGAATATTGCATTTGCTTAGCAAAGTACAAAAAACCCTGAAAAAATTGTGTTTTTTTTTAGGTTGGTTTAGTTCTCCAAGGAGATCCCCTTGGTCCGATTTTGCCCATTTCCGAACTTAACCTGCCTAGGAATATAAGACATATTCGTGCCAAACTTCTAAAGTCTAGCTCTTTTATTTTGGACTGTATCGTGTCTTTTACAGACGGACGGACATCGCTAGAATGTCTTAGAATCGATCACTGATCAATAAAATATATCCTTTATGGGGTCCTAGACCGATATTTCAATGCGTTACACACGGTTTGACAAAGTGAGTATACCCCCATTAGGGCTATAACCAAATTTTTGGCATAGCACCACGTGATGGACAATGTTGTTTTATTAAACAAAATCGCTTTCTCCGATCATTTTGCAAAAAAAAACCACACGCACCAAATGCATTTTCTAAAAGTCCTCAAGATTTTTTTTATTAACACAAAATTTATGTATTTTTTATTTAACAATAAGTAACAAGTAAAAATGTCAAACAAATTCTAATGTCTATTTATTGAAGGAAATAAACTTTAGATTTAAAGTTCGTGCTGATTTACATAAAGGATAAATATCCTGGACCACCATTCCGCTCAAATATTACTTCTTTGCTGGTTCGGAATTATTGATTCTTCTTTTTCCCAATATCTTAAGAAGCATCTGAGCGTTTTTAAATCTACCTAGCGACTCCTCCAGAGATTTAAAGTCATCTTCCCTGAATCAGTGGTCTGAGAACCATATGTCAAACTATTTTCCACAAATAAAGGCACATATTGGGTAAAGCTCAGTTTGGCAACTTGGTATTAAAATGAACGTTAAAATGTTGTTGGGGTGGTGGGTAGTACCTCATGGGTACCTTCCCCTCCTACTTTAGCTTTAGTTTCGGACTTGATTAAAGCGGAATCATAGTTAAAATAGCTACATTTTGCGATTAAAAAAAAATACAAAAATAGTAATTTAAAACTTCATCGCGTTTGGTGGGTGTACTTTTTTAACATCCGCGAAAAAAGTGAAAACATTTTTCTTTATAGTTTTTCACGGTCTATATGACTGTGCTATGCCAATTTTGATACTTTCAAAAAATGTAAAAAACGTATAGCCCTAACCCCCATACTGTAGTTGGAGGGCATAAAAAAAATTAATGAAAAAAAAAATTTATGAAAAAACTAAAAAAATTATAAAAAAAAAAATTTTGATGAAAAAAAAATATTTAATGAAAAAAAAAAAAAAAAATTATGAAAAACAAGTGAGAGAGTTAAATTCGGCTGTGTCAAATCTTTTATACCCACCAAATATAAAAAAACATAAAAAAAAAATAAATTTGAGGGGCGTCCTTTTTGGTGGGGGCGGGGGGTTGGTTTGGGGGTTTGGTGGGAGATATTGGGGGATACCTTCTCCTGGCGATAGCTGCCCAGCAGAAATAAATCGAGATTTTGGCGACACAGCATCTGTTTATAGCATACACTCAAAATAATTCTACAGTAAAAGGTTTAGTAAGTGATATTGTACTTAAATATACTAATTAGTTACTAATTTTAGTATCTTCAAAGTACTAAAATTAGTAATTTTTACTGGTTTTTACTAATATTAGTTAAAAAATTTAGTATTGGTTACCAATTTCTGCACTAGGTCCTTTTGGACTAAAATTAGTTAAATTTTTAGTATTGAATACCCACATATTTCTTTGGGTGTACCGTAGCGCATCCAAAGAGCGCTCTTAGGGATGCAGTAAAAGGAAGGGGACAAAATTTTAATTTTTTTTTAAGATTTTTTATATAAAACTTATAATGTGTAATTATTTTTTGATAAAATTTCACACTTGCTTTCCTTTTTAATATTTTTAACACTTTTTGAATAAAAAAACATGAGTTTTAGACAAAGACACATGATTTGACTGCATCATTATTGCGCATTAATCAGCGCTGCAAAGAGCGCTTCAATCATAGCATCTTTGACCGCTGTTCCCAAAAAAAATCCCATAAAAAATGTGAAAATGAAAATTTCCGATATTTTTTTCATGTTCACTTCCGATTTTTTTTTTTTGCATTTTGTTTCACATAAATAAAGTTTTGTAAAGTAAAACGAATGAATTTTTTTGTTATATTTTTTTAAATTTTAGTTATTTGATTTCAACTTTGAATTTACAGCATCTTTATTCTGCTTAAATCAGCTCTACAAAGATACATGAATTCACTGCATCTTTAATCTGCTTAAATCAGCGCTAAAAAGATACATGAATTTACAGCATCTTTATTCTGCTTAAATCAGCGCTCTAAAGACACGTGATTTCAGTGCATCTAAAGAGCGCTGTTTCTGTGTATCCAACTAGCGCTCTAAAGTGGGACATCGCCTTAGAGAATCATGCATGAATTCAGCGCAATTGGATGCGCTCCTTTACTCAAGTTCCCCTTCCAAAAGCTGCTGAACGTTCAGCAAAATTTCTGCTGGGTGTTATCAAATGGATTTATTATGATTCTTCCAATTAATCATTATTAAAATATATTTTTTTATATCCACGCCCACAAAAGGGGCGGGCAAAATATTTTTTTTATTTTTTTTTATCCGCTGGGTCCAAATGCAGGGTTTTGAGCTTCGTCTGACATAAAAATGTTGCATTTACTTAAAAAAAGTACAAAAAGCCCTGCAAAAAAAAATACCGTTTTTCAGGGATTGGTTTAGATCTCCAAGGGGGACCTTTTTGCCCCTTGGTCCGATTTTGCCCATTTCCGAACTTAACCTGTCTAGGAATATAAGACATATTCGCGCCAAACTTCGAAAATCTAGCTCTTTTATTTTGGACTGTATCGTGTCCTCTACATACGAACAGACGGACGGACATCGCTAGAATGTCTTAGAATCGATCACTGATCAACATTATATATATATATACTTCATGGGGTATATATATTTTATATATATATATACTTCATGGGGTCCTAGGCCGATATTTCTATGCGTTATACACGGAATGACAAAGTGAGTATACCCTCATACTGTGGTTGGAGGGTATAAAAAAATGATGAAAAAAAAAAAATTTTAAAAAAAAAATGATGAAAAAAAAATTGATAAAAACAAAATTTATAAAAAATGATGAAAAAAAAAGTTTGATGAAAAACAAAATTTGATTAAAAAAAAAAAAAAATTTATGAAAAAAAAAAATTGATGAAAAAAAAAAAAATTTGATGAAAAAAAAAATTTTTGTTGAAAAATATTTATGATACTTTTTATTCACCTGCTGGTGAAAAACGGTTTTATTCACCAGCGAGGTGAATTATTATCCAAGTTACAAACCCAAGTTATTAAATTTTTTGGTTTTTAAAAAATGAAAAGCTTATATAATCAAACTGAGGTGGCGTCCTGCAACTTTTTTAAAATAAAATTAGACACCAGCCTAAAAACATTATCATGTTAAAAAAAATTTGGATTTTTTTTACTTGACCCTTTTATAGAACTTGAGACAAACTTTCATTTAAAATTAATTTTAAGAAAATTCAATAATTTTAATCAAAGTTTTGGTTTTTGAGATTTTTTTTTTTAAAAAAATTTTTTTTCAGAAAATTTTCAAACAATTTTTTTTTTCATATAAGGTTTTTTTGAATAATCTTTTTTATATTTTCGAGGGTTTCAACTAGGCCGAATTTTAATTTGTTTAGTCGTTTTACGTGTTTATTGTGTATTTTTCATATAATAGAAATATATTTTTGCCACTCTAATTCTACTTACTCTGTTAAATTTTCAAAACCCAATTTTCCAAAATATTGTGCACTCATATTAACTAAATCATACGGAAAATAGCCTCTATTATCAATTTCCACTTGTAAATTAGGTAGTTTTCTTTGTGGGAAAGGATTACGTAGTACGGAATCTTTTTTCCAAGCCTGATACATAGCTTGTTCCATAAGATGATGAGGTATAAGACCAGATGATGGTATAACATTGTCACCATAGCGCACCCGTAAAACATGTCTTAAATGAGCATGTAGCTCACTATAAAATGGTTTGATAGTTTCCATTAAACCTTCCAGTTCATTCATGAAATTTGCATCTTCATATTGATCATACCACACAGCAGAGGCAGGCATTTCTGGTGTAGATATATTTTGATAGTACTGTATATAATAGTGGAAAGCATCTTTAATATCTTGAGGCATTCTATTGCGCCATTCTTTCCAATACCATTTGATTTCTTCCAAATCATCACTACTGACAAATACAGATTTGATTTGATGAATAAAAGCCATATTACATTTGTGAGAATTGTTTTTATTGCAAACATATTTTTTCTTGGACATGGATTTTAAAGTGTGAGTGGCCTTTTTATAGGCATAATTCAAGGGTGGATATTTAGCACCCCGCAGTAAGACTTCAAATTGTCGTTTTAATTGAGGATTCTTGAAATTTTGCCAATCAAATTTTTGCATTGTCTCATAATATGGTCTTAATTTTTCACGCATTAATATTTCCGGACTTAAAGTGTCATCGGAAAATTTACGATACGCGGTAGCACTTTTCCAATACAAATCATTGATTTCTTCCATTAATTCCTGAGCACATGTTTCATTTAAATATAAATTTTTGGTATGATCATAAAAACTTTCAGCTTGTATAACGGTAATGGAAACTAATAAAGCTAAAAGCTGGATACAGAATAGAAATTGTGGAGATTTTTTAAGGTATTTCTTTAAATCTTTTTTAAATATATGTATTTACCTTTAATAGTGTTGTTTTGCTGGACATGGTGTTTCAATATTATAAAAGCTGCTGTTTTCTCGGCCACATACAATTTGAAACTGAATTTAAAGTTTTTACTTTTTAAATTCTTGTGTATAGTTCTTCTTTAAATTGTATTAAAATTCTATAGAATTACTGATAACCTCTATGAAGACCCATACCATAAGAATATCAGTGGTTCGCTAATTTGTTTGTTTGAAACAAATTGAAATAAAAAAAACTTTTCTATTTTTATTAAAAATAAGTAATTGAAGTGAATATGTTTGAATTTGGGAATTGCAAAAAATCACGAAGACTCGGCTTAATACGTTTTAAGTGAAAGGCAAAACAGATTCTTACAAAAAAAAAAATTATTTAAAAACAAGTAAAAAGAGCTAAATTCAGTCTTGCCAAAAGAATTAATATCCACCACAATGGCAAAAAAATTATTTGCGCAAGAAATATTTTTGAAAAAAATTTCCGTGGAAAAAAAATTTTGTAAAAAAATGGTATAAAAACGTTCACAACAATATATATGGGGCATTCCATGTGAAATCGGACACTTTGAAAAACTTTTTTTTTAGATTTTCCCAATTTGTTTACAGTTTTTAGTACCCTTCGAGAACTCCTTCGTGGTAAATTTTCAGATTTTTTTGATGACCCGTTCAAAAGATATCGAATTTTTAAAAATTGGTAGTTTGTTGCTTTACTCAAACTTCTTTTAATCATAACTTCTTCAATAATGGTCCAAATTTAAATTTTTTTTTTCAAAATTTTTGTTTTTTTACGTAATTTCTAAAAAAAATCCCAAAAAATTCTTAAAAGCGCTCTAGTATGCGATTTTTAAGTTTTAAAACTTAATTTTTGAAAATGTTTGTACTCCTCGATTTTCTTAAAATTTTTTTGTATAAAACTTCTATCAATTCTACAAATTTTTTGCCCAGGAAGATCGTTACTATTTTTTAAAATTTTTAGAAAAAATTTTATTGTAATTTTTCAATCTTAAAATCATTTCTACTGCTCCAATGGTGCGTCATATAGGGGTCCTTTATAAGACCGACCCCCATTAATTTTTACGTCTTAACATTTCTTTGGAACAAACTAATACCCTATCTCCAATTTCTAAGGTGGCTCCCACACAAAACGACATTTTTTAAAATTTATTCCAACCGCTCTAACTGCCCTAATAGTGCCCTTAGAGCAACAAAATGTATGACCGACCCACAATATTTTTTTAGTTCAAACATTTTCTATTAACACACCTACCCTCTATCTTTAACTGTTAAGGCGGTCCCCATACAATTTTTTTTATTTTTTGTAAATTTGTTTTATTTAATCAGCTTCTACCGGTCCAATGGTGCGTCCGAGAGGGGTCATTAGTGAGACCGACCCCCATTTATTTTTACCCTACAACATTTTTTCAAAAAATACCTACGCCCTATCTCCACTCCCTAAGTAGGCTCCCATACAAATAACAGTTGGGGCAAATTTTATAAAAATGTAATTTTGTATGGGAGCCTACTTAGGGAGTGGAGATAGGGCGTAGGTATGTTTCGAAAAAATGTTGCAGGGTAAAAATAAATGGGGGTCGGTCTCAGTAATGACCCCTCTCGGACGCACCATTGGACCGGTAGAAGGTGATTAAATAAAACAAATTTACAAAAAATAAAAAAAATTGTATGGGGACCGCCTTAACAGTTAAAAATAGAGGGTAGGTGTGTTCAGAGAAAATGTTTGGACTAAAAAAATATTGTGAGTCGGTCAAACATTTGATTGCTCTAAGGGCACTATTAGGGCAGTTAGGGCGGTTGGAACAAATTTTTAAAAATGTCGTTTTGTGTGGGAGCCCCCTTAGAAATTGGAGATAGGGTATTAGTTTGTTCTAAAGAAATGTTAAAACGTAAAAATTAATGGGGGTCGGTCTTATAAGTGACCCCTCTATGACGCACCATTGGAGCAGTAAAAATGATTTTAAGATTGGAAAATTACAATAAAATTTTTTCAAAAAATTTTAAAAAATAGTAATAATCGTTATCCCACGAACTTCCTGGGCAAAAAATTTGTAGAATTGATAGAAGTTTAACACAAAAAAATTTCAAAAAAATCGAAGAGTACAAATATTTTCAAACATGAGATTTAAATTATAAAACTTAAAAATCGCCTACTAGAGCGCTTTTAAGAAATTTTTGGGATTTTTTTTTAGAAAGTACGTAAAAAAACAAAAATTTTGAAAAAAAAGAAATTGAAATTTGGACCATTATTGAAGAAGTTACGAGTTAAAGAAGTTTGAGTAAAGAAACAAACTACCAATTTTAAAAAATTCGATATCTTTTGAACGGGTCATGAAAAAAATCTGAAAATTTACCACGAAGGAGTTTTCAAAGGGTACTAAAAACCGTAAACAAATTGGGAAAATCTAAAAAAAAATTTTTTCTAAGCGTCCGATTTGACATGGAATGCCCCATATATTATTGATCCATGATCGATTATAAGACATTCTGTGAATGTCCGTCCGTCCGTCCGTTTGTAGATGGCACGATACAGTCCAAAATGAAAGAGCTAGCCTCCTGAAATTTGGCATGAATATATCTTATGGTCCTAGGCAGGTTAAGTTCGTAAATGGGCAAAGTCGGCTCAGGGGGAAAAAAGTTCCTCCTTGAAGAACCAAACCAACCTCTGAAAAAATACACTTTTTTTACATGTTTTTTTGTATCTTTGTTAAATAAATGAAACATTTGTTATAT
Organism: Pegoplata infirma; assembly: GCA_963921195.1. Taxonomy (NCBI): domain Eukaryota; kingdom Metazoa; phylum Arthropoda; class Insecta; order Diptera; family Anthomyiidae; genus Pegoplata; species Pegoplata infirma. Next base: position 42,890,811 of record OY992538.1, read on the forward strand.
TTATCGGGATGGGAAGGTGCTCTCAACGTCCCCCACTTACCCCCATCACCCCCCACCACCCAAAAACAAACGCCCCTGACATTTTTTTTTACATTTTGGAGGGTATAAAATATTAGGCACAGCCGAATTTAACACTCTCACTTGTTTTTAAATGATTTTGTAGATTTTAATGATTTTTTTTCGAATTTAAATTACTTGACCTAATTTTTAAATTAACTTTATTCTAGTTGATCATTTTTCTGATTAAAAGGATTTTAGCAGGTTTCTCATAAATTATTTTAATATTGAATTGAGTTTTTTATGTTTAATTTTCGATTCTTAAATTCTAATCATAAATTTTCAAAATCCTAGAGATAATTTTCGAATAAAATCTTTTTTTTTTGTTAAATACTTTATTATCCGGATTATTGAATCTGCCTATTCTTGGCCTAACAATAAGTGTATAAATCTTACAAAACTAACTTAAATACTAGTTACTCCCTAGGAGCTATTTTGAAGAACGGGCCTCTAAATTAAATGGGCGGTAAGTCAGCACATTGCAGTCTGGTGTGCGTTTGGGTTCGAGTAAGGGCTCTCGCCAATGTATTTGGGTGGTTCCTGAGCTTTTCAACGTATTTCGTTCTGATGTCCATAAACTCTTCTCTTACAAACGGAATATTTAAGTCCTGGTGAATGTTGATATTTCTGACGTACCAGGGAGCTCCCGTAATGATCCACAGAATTTTGGATTGTGCCCTCTGTATAAGCTCAATATTAGACATACTAACTGTACCCCACAGTTGGATACCATAAGTCCATATTGGTTTTATAATACAATTTTACAGGATGACTTTAGAGTCAAGGCTTAGCTTTGATTGCTTATTAATTAGCCAATGTAGTTGGCAGGCTTTTAGCTTCATATGAAGCCTCTTGGCTTCTAAGTGTTTTCGCCATGTAAGACGTCTGTCCAAGTGAATACCAAGGTATGTAACACTCTCAGACTGTTGGATAATTACACCATTTAATGAGACAGGGGAACAAGACCCCATTCTAAGTGTAAACGTAACGTGCTTGCTCTTATGTTCATTTACTTTAATCCGCCAGTTCTTGAACCACGTCTCCACAGCTGTAAGATGGTTGTTAAGTCTCAAGGAGGCAACATATGGGTCTGAGTGAGTGCTTATTAAAGCAGTGTCATCCGCAAATGTTGATGTTGTAATATGTTCAGATATCGGCAAGTCTGACGTAAATATGAGATAAAGAACAGGGCATAAAATCTAAAAATAATTTTAATCGCTTCCTATGGTCTATAGATACTTGCACATTTTTTAATGCAAATGTGTGTGTAATGCATCTATAAATGTATGTGTCTGTGTGTATTTTTTGTTCAAACTAATAATTTAATTTATCAATGTGATTAGCATAAGATTAGCTTTCACACTATAAAACCATACACACATGCACACACACTCACACACACTTACACATACACTCATAACACATACATATTCGTGTACCTTTAACCCATTTATTTTCATATATATTTTTTTTTGTTTTCATTTCTTATCCAATTTTTCTCTTTTTTGTTTTTTTTGTTGCTGAAGTTAGTTCTCACTAACCCATGCCACCAGATAGCATCATAATATCACATGTTTAAGTGAAATTGTAAGTTAATGTATTTTTGTTTTATTTTTTTGCTGCCAGTTTTCTTTCATGTTTTGTTTTATTTTTATATTTTGTTCATTTCTTATTTGCCCTTATTCCCAGGATTGCAATGCAGGAGCATTATAAAGGGATATTTTTTTTGTACGTGTAAATTTAATTTTAACTCTATGAAACTTTGAATTTGTTTAAATACTCGCTCACTCTCTTTTTTGTTGTGGATGTGATGGTGTAGGTTAGGTTTTTGTGTTGAATTTAATAATGTTAAAATGATATGAATAGAATAGAATATATTATAATAAAGCCGGTACGGTAAAAATTATTGAAAAAAAAATAATGGGAATTTTTAAAATAAATAAGAAATAGAAAAGAATAACAATATTACAAAATACTGTTAAATAACCGTTATTTTGTAATCAACCGTTTCAAAGTGTTGAAGAAAAAACAACTAAAAACAAATTAAAAATCAACACCTAAAAATATGCTTTACATTTTTTTAACCTATTCATCATATTTGTATGCAAATATTTTTTTTGTACCTAACGAATGTGAATATTAACAACGCCATTAAATTTTGTTTTTAAATAGTTCTTTCTAATAGAAATGCAATATTAAAAAAAAATAGAATTGATGAAGAAAAATATGTTTGTGATGAAAAAAATTTTTAATGAAAAAAAAAATTTTTGTTGAAAAAACTTTTGATGAAAAAAAATTTTTTTAAAAAAAGTTTTGTTAAAAATTTATGAAAAAATGCCTGCAAATTTTGTACTCTTGCGCAAACCATTAAATCATGATAATGATTTGCGGAAAATTTGGGTGTACTTGCAGAAGCAAAGTTTTTTTTAGAAAAAATAATGTTATTTCACTTTTCTATTCCATGCAAAACGAATTGAAATATCAGTCGAGAACCCCATTAAAAAACACAGCTCTTTTGGTTTTTTAATGGGGTGCAAAAATAAGTGCAAAAAAGTATTTTTACATTTTGGAGAGTATAAAATATTCGGCTCCAAAGAATATAACACTCTCACTTGTTTTATGTACATTTGATAAACAAATGGAACATTTTTATGCGAAAAGCTTAGACTTGGTGAAAAAGTAGTTTTGGTAAAAAAAATTTTTTTTTTTTCACGAAAAACAAGCGAGAGTGTTAAATTCGGCTGTGCCGAATCTGTTATACCCTTCAAATGTAAAAAAAAAATTAAAAAAAAATTGTCATGGCCGTTTGTGTTTGGGGGGAGGGGGGGGGTAATGGGGATCAGTGGGGACGTTAGGAGCACCTGCCCATTCCGATAAATATACCAAATGTTTCATTTATTTAACAAAAATACATAAAAAAACTTGTAAAAAAGTGCATTTTTCAGAGGTTGGTTTAGTTCTTCAAGGGGGAACTTTTTCCCCACTAGGCTGATTTTGCCCATTTACGAACTCAACCTCCCTAGGACCATAAGACATATTCGTGCTAAATTGCAGGAGGCTAAATCTTTTATTTTGGGTGCATCGTGCCATCTACAGATAGACAGACGGACGGACGGACAGACGGACATTCACAGAATGTCTTAGAATCGATCATGGATCAATAATATATATGGGGCATTCCATGTGAAATCGGACACTTTGAAAAACTTTTTTTTTAGATTTTCCCAATTTGTTTACAGTTTTTAGTACCCTTCGAAAACTCCTTTGTGGTAAATTTTCAGATTTTTTCGATGACCCGTTCAAAAGATATCGAATTTTTAAAAATTGGTAGTTTGTTCCTTTACTCAAACTTCTTTTAATCATAACTTCTTCAATAATGGTCCAAATTTAAAATTTTTTTTTTCAAAATTTTTGTTTTTTTAAGTACTTTCTAAAAAAAATCCCAAAAAATTCTTAAAAGCGCTCTAGTATGCGATTTTTAAGTTTTAAAATTTAAATCTCATTTTTGAAAATGTTTGTACTCTTCGATTTTTTTGAAATTTTTTTGTGTAAAACTTCTATCAATTCTACAAATTTTTTGCCCAGGAAGATCGTGGGATAACGATTATTACTATTTTTTAAAATTTTTTGAACAATTTTTATTGTAATTTTCCAATCTTAAAATCATTTCTACTGCTCCAATGGTGCGTCATAGAGGGGTCCTTTATAAGACCGACCCCCATTAATTTTTACGTCTTAACATTTCTTTGGAACAAACTAATACCCTATCTCCAATTTCTAAGGGGGCTCCCACACAAAACGACATTTTTTAAAATTTGTTCCAACCGCTCTAACTGCCCTAATAGTGCCCTTAGAGCAATCGAATGTATGACCAACCCACAATATTTTTGTAGTCCAAACATTTTCTCTGAACACACCTACCCTCTATCTTTAACTCTTAAGGCGGTCCCCAAACATTTATTTTTTATTTTTTGTAAATTGTTTATTTAATCAGCTTCTACCGGTCCAATGGTGCTTCCGAGAGGGGTCATTAGTGAGACCGACCCCCATTTATTTTTACCCTCCATTTATTTTTAATTCCAAGAAAGAGATTTTGGTCCACAGATGGTGATTTTTATACATAAAATAATTTTTTAAATAAATTGGTCTCAAAACATCAAATTTAATTAAAAGGATCAAAGATCAGCATTTTTGCACCAAACTCGTGATTTTATATATTTTTAATATTTTCTAGATAGCATGGTTAAAATTTTTCAACTTTTGGAACCAGTTTGGAAAAAAAATTATTTTGTTTCTTTCAAAATCATCATCTGTGGTCCAAAAATTTTTTTTTGGAGTTTTTTAAATATTTTTGTCCATAAAATTCCTAATTTTTCAGCCGGATATGGTCAAAAAATTCGTACTTGGATTTTGGTGAAAAAACGTAATTTCTGTAAACTGGTTGTCGACTGCAGATACCGTTACAATTTTTTTTTTTTTTTAATTTTCCCACAATCAGCAATTCCGTGGCTATTGGTCGACAGGTATTACGACACGAAATTCGAAAGTTTAGTTTTGACGCGACGTCCTCATGAATATGTCTTGTGTTCATAAGCTAGAAAAGTTCTTAAATGAACATAATCACAAGAAGCTTTCCCCATAAAGAACGAAATCAAATTCTAAAAAACGACATCCCACACCGTATGTGTCAAAAAATTATAAAATTGTAAAAATTGCTGCGGAGAGTACTAAAGGATTATTCCAAGCCAATTTTAACTTATTTTTAAACAAATTTTTTCTATTCAAATATTTTTTTATCAAATATATTTTGAAAAGTTGTTATATCCTTTTCTATGTTATTGTTTGCTTATCAATTTTTTTTTTTATAAATATTTTTTTCATTATAAACAAACAAACATCATTCATCCATCCAGCTATCGAATGGTAAATCAATTGGCGCGGCTTTTATAGATACATAAACCACACACACCATTTCCTTTTAGGTTAGGTTAGGAAACTACAAAAACAACAAAAGCAGCAACAGCATCAGCAAAAATATTGAAAAACAAAAAAAAAAAAACGTTACCCAGCAAAAACTTGCATAACCAAGTAATGAAATGTGTAATAGGAAATTCAAATGTTATAACTTCTTCTGATTCGAATTACCTTTCCCATTACATTTACAAGAAAATGTGCCAAATGTAATGATTATCAAAACAATATTAATAACTAATTACATATCTACTTATAGGTAATGAATAAATTATTTTTAAAAAAAATTTAAAAATAAAAAAATATTTAAATTTATTTTATTTTTAATCAAAATAATGTACAGTCAGTCAAAAATTGAAAATCTAGTTCTGAATTTTTTTATTTTATTATAAAAATTTAGGTAAGTCATTATTAATAAGTCCTTATTTTACATTTTAAAATAATGCTAATGGTAATTTTCTGTCTTTACTAAGTAATTCGAATGGTAATGATGTGTCATTACCAAGTTTTTGCTGGGTAACAGCAATAGCAACAAATTATGAATGTTTCTGTTAAGAGTTTATATAGCTTTAAGCTAAATAACAACAAATACAACAACACCTACAACAAACATAATGTGTATTAAAAATGCATACATATACAAAGATAGATGTATAAGAGCCTATACACACGCACATGCATATGGGGCATTCCATGTCATATCGGACACTTTGAAATTTTTTTTGTTTTAGATTTTCCCAATTTGTTTACAGTTTTTAGTGCCCTTCGAAAACTCCTTCGTGGTAAATTTTCAGATTTTTTTGATGACCCGTTCAAAAGATATCGAATTTTTAAAAATTGGTAGTTTGTTCCTTTACTCAAACTTTTTTTACTCATTACTTCTTCAATAACGGTCCAAATTTCAATTTTTTTTCAAAATTTTTGTTTTTTTACGTACTTTAAAAAAAAAAATAAATCCCAAAAAATTCTTAAAAGCGCTCTACACTCAAAAAAAAAAAAACGTTAGTAGATTTACTATTTTTTTTTTTGCTAACGCTAGTTAGCTAGCTTTTAGCAAATTTTTAGTTGAGATTAGCATGTTAGCAAAAAATTCTTGTAAACTTCATTTAGCACATTAGCAATTTTAAACAAACTTTGAACTAATTTCTTTTGCTAAATTTGAAATTGAGTTGACGGAAACTAAGCCAGATAGAGCAAAATGGAGGGCATTTTTGGTTCTTAGAATGTCCATACTTTCGCGGGCCCTCTTCACATGTGTGGACCCTAATGGGACCTTACTTTGGATCCAAAAAAGTTAGCATTCCCGAAAATTTAAAAATGCTCATATCTCGGTAAATATTGCCGACACAACAAAAAGTCCAAAAGAATTTTTGTAGCTCTCAACACGTAGAACAAGACCGCAAAATAGTCAAAAGCTCTCCGAGTAATATTTTTGAAGTTATCGAGTTTTTAAATTCTCAAGACCCCAGTGATCTCCTAAAATCACGTATCTCAAAAACTAAGCAAGGTAGAGCGAAACGGACCCAAATTTTGGATCAAAAACTATGACGATTTTTAAGGAACCCAACTAGGTCTAGTCCCATCGGGGTCTGAACCTATTGGGTCTGAACCCAATGGGGTCCTCAAATGTGTATGAACTAAGTTCAAAAAAAAAAAATCAGTTAACTAATTATTGGTAAAACATTTTTGCTAACTTTAGCAAAAAAAATTGTGGGTTCAAAATCAGCAAATTTTCTTGTAGGTTTACAAGCTTTTTTGCTAACATTACAGTTTTTTTTTTTGAGTGTAGTATGCGATTTTTAAGTTTTAAAATTTTAATCTCATTTTTGAAAATGTTTGTACTCTTCGATTTTTTTTTTAAATTTTTTTTTGTGTAAAACTTCTATCGATTCTACAAATTTTTTGCCCAAGAGGATCGTGGGATAACGATTATTACTATTTTTTTAAATTTTTTTGAAAAAATTTTATTGTAATTTTCAAATCTTAAAATCATTTCTCCTGCTCCAATGGTGCGTCATAGAGGGTTCATTTATAAGACCGACCTCCATTAGTTTTTACGTCTTAACATTTCTTTGGAACAATCTAATAACCTATCTCCAATTTCTAAGGGGGCTCCCACACAAAACGACATTTTTTAAAATTTGCTCCAACCGCTCTAACTGCCCTAATAGTGCCCTTAGAGCAACAAAATGTATGACTGACCCACAATATTTTTTTAGTCCAAACATTTTCTCTGAACACCTAACCTCTATCTTTAACTATTATGGCGGTCCCCATGCAAATTTTTTTATTTTTTGTAAATTTGTTTTATTTAATCAGCTTCTACCGGTCCAATGGTGCGTCCGAGAGGGGTCCTTAGTGAGACTGACCCCCATTTATTTTTACCCTACAACATTTTTTCAAAACATTAAAATTTAATCGGGGTCGGTCATATAAATGACCCTCTATGACGCACCATTGGAGCAGTAGAAATGATTTTAAGATTGGTAAATTACAATAAAATTTTTTCAAAAAATAGTAATAATCGTTAACCCACGATCCTCCTGGACAAAAAATTTGTAGAATCGATAGAAGTTTAACAAAAAAAAAATTTCAAAAATATCGAAGAGCACAAACATTTTTAAAAATGAGATTTAAATTTTAAAACTTAAAAATCGCATACTAGAGCGCTTTTAAGATTTTTTTTATGATTTTTTTTAAGAAGAACTTAAAAAACAAAAATTTTGAAAAAAAAATTTGAAATTTGGACCATTATTGAAGAAGTTATGAGTAAAAGAAGTTTGAGTAAAGGAACAAACTACCAATTTTTAAAAATTTGATATCTTTTGAACGGGTCATCAAAAAAATCTGAAAATTTACCAAGAAGAAGTTTTCGAAGGGTACTAAAAACGGTAAACAAATTGGGAAAATCTAAAAAAAATTTTTTTTCAAAGTATCCGATTTGACATGGAATGCCCCATATACTTATGCATAGAAAATAAATATTTTTAATATACATATAAGGCATTTCACATCAAATGTCCAGCGAAAAAAACATGAATCTCGTGAATTTCTGAATAGGTTGTATAGCCCTATATGGTCCTAAGAAAATTGCTGTTTTGGTTTTTAAATTTTTCATAAACTGGGCTTAGGAGGCGTTGTTTTATTTAATCAGCTTCTACCAAATCTTAGACTTGGTGAAAAAGTAGTTTTGGTAAAAAAAATGATTTTTTTCACGAAAAACAAAATTATATTAAAAAAAATTAAATGAACCCAAAATTTTAGGTAAAAAAAAAATTTTGATGAAAAAAAGTTTTCAATGAAAAGAAAATTTTTTGATGTAAAAAAAATTGATGAAAAAAAATACGAAAAAAAAAAAATTTTGGTGAAAAAAATCTTGATAATAACAAAATTTGATAAAAAAAATTTTATGAGAAAAAATTTATGAAAAAAAATATGAAAAAAAAATTATGAAAAAAAAAAAATTTTATGAAAAAAAAAAAATTGATGCAAGAACAAAAAAAAATAATGAGAAAAAAATTTGATGAAAAAAAAAATTTTTGATGAAAAAAAAAAAAATGATGAAAAAAAATTAACAAAAAAATAAAAAATTTATGAAAAAAAAAATTTATATAAAAAAAAAGGTTTGATGAAAAAAAAAATTATGAAAAATTAAAAATTATGAAAAAAAAAAAATATGACAAAAAAAAAATTTGATGAAAAAAAAAAATAATTGATGGAAAAAAAAATATTTAATGAAAACAAAAAATTTTATGAAAATTTTTTTTTTTTTTTGTTGAAAAATAATTTTGTTACTTTTTATTCACCAGCTGGTGAAAAACGGTTTTATTCAAGTTACAAACCCAAGTTATTAAAATTTTTGGTTTTAAGAAAATGAAAATAGTAGTTCTTGTTTTCTTTTTCGTGAGTTGTTAGCTTATATAGTCAAACTGAGGTGGCGTCCTGCAACTATTTTAAAATTAAACACTAGCCTAAAAACATTATTATGCGGAGGAAACTAATTTGAGTAATCACTTGTTTAAATTTAAAAACAAAAATTGAGCAAGTTTTTAATTGACGCAATTAAAAATTTACTTAAAAATTTTAAAAACAATTTAAGTAAATAATTTAATAAAAATTTAATAGTTTTTTTTAATTTTTTTTTAAACTCTCATAGTTTTTTAAATTCTCGTTTAGTTCAAAATTTTTTGTGTATGTATATAAAAGTTTGTAATCGTTTTTATAAAATGTTCCGATGTTTTTGAGACATAAATATGTTTGGTAAAGTTGGAAAAAACAAGTTTTTTGTTTTTATTTTTTGTATAAAAATTTAAAAATTTTTTAAACTTAAAAAAAATAAATAGATTTAAAATTTACTCAATTTTTTTTCAAACATTTAATTAAGTTTTATTAAAAGTTTACTCAATACTATTAAATCGTTTACTGGTGCAAAATTGGGTAATTTTTTACTCAATAGTATTAAAAATTTACTCAAATATTTTTTTTATTTTTTTCTGTGTACTGAAATTCCTTAACAACCCACTGTGTCACATAACATTTAACTTTATTTAACATAAGTTCAAAAGTCATGCCATGCAAACCACTGTATAACATTTACTGCAACAAATATGTACGCTCTCTCTCTTACCCTAAATGAGAGATAAAATAAAATTATGAGTATTAAAGTTTCAAGTTTTATTAAGGAATAACAAACAAGGAAAAATATGGGGAAATTTATTTTATTTCCATTTTTTTCGTAAGCATAAGGATTACGTCAATCGGAAAAACCGTTCAGTCGCCGACGAACTATTAAAAGGAAATGTTGTGTGCTAAAAAAAAGATCAAGTAAAAATTAAAAAAAAGTGTTAAAAATAAAAATATACTAGAAAAATATAAAAATTTAATTAACCAAAAAAAAAAGTTAGAAAATAAAATTATTTAAATATTAAACATAATAAAAAAAAAGTGTAGTAAAACAAATAACAAATGAAAAAAATTAATTAAAATAATGTATAAAAATAATAAATAATTAAAAAAAAACAATTTTTTTTTATTTTCCTAATTTTTTTTTTTTTGAAAAACTAACCTACATTTCCTACGCGGCAGCTCTTTTTCTTGTTTTTTTTTTTTTTTAATAAAAAAAAAACTGAAAATTCAAATTCGTGCGCTCTCGTTACATTTTAAATATTAAAAAATAAAAAAAAAAAACAAAAGTGATTTACTCTCTTAAAAACTAAAAAAAAAATTAAAACAACATACTCATACATGCTAAAAAAAAGCTCCCTTTACACACCCTAACGCACGCAATATAGGATTTAATTTAAGACAAAAAAAAAAAAACAAAAAACCTGAAATGTTAACGAAGAAAAATGGAAAAAATAGCAACAAACTAACACACACTTTGAAAATGTTGCATACCATAACACAAAACAGGATAATAGCATGTGAAAATAACAACAACAGCAGCAACAACTATTCGTACTTGTTTACGTCGTATTCGCATTCGTACTCACTTAACTAAAGAGCAACACTTTTATATTTCGTATGTTGAAAACTTATCTCTCTCACACACGACACACACACACACTTTCGGTTTATAACGATTTTAGTCAGTCACTATGTCATGGTGTCTTTAAGTCACTAGTAGCAGCAGCACCAATAGCTCGGGCCAACTAACACAAAAAATAAGGAAATTTTAGTGCAGGCAAAAGACAAGGAACAAGAGGTAGAGTGGAAGAGTTAGATGTAGCAATGGCAGAAGCAGCAGCAATTGCTGTTAGTGCGTTTGTTGCTAACTTTCAAATTCCTCTACTATTTTGTAACACAGTGGGTTAGAATTAAGAAATTTTGAATATAATGTGAATATTGTATAAAATGTTTTTGAAAAGTATTTTATAGGATGTTTTAGTGATTGCTGGTCAGGAATATTAAATAAGAAGTTAGCTTATTTAAAAAATATAAAAAAATGTGTCAATATTATCTGAGTCTACATTAATCATCTTTCTTTTTGATTTACAATTAATATTAAACCACAAAAACGAAAACTAAAATTTAAATATGGAACTTTTCATTTCAAAAACGTACCAAAAAAAAAAATTATTTGGATTGAAGTCAAACTTACGGAGCTTATTTAACTATGTGAATTTATCAAATCGTTAAACAAAAATTTTGGTTTTTCGTGAAAACGGGCAAAATCGGCGTGGTCCGACATTGTCAAATTAGGCAATTAATGCATAACATCGCTTTGTATTCAATTTTTTATTCAAAAATTCAGAACTGGTTTTGAATATTTCTAGTTTAAATATAAACATTAGTAGCATTTTCTTTTCAAATCGTGTTATTGTTAATTTTTAAACATTTTTATAAGCAAGTTCATTTAATTCTCTACAAAATGTTAAATTTTCAGATAGCAGTTATTTTAAGTTTTCGAAAAAAAATAACTTCGGAGCTTGAACTCATTTCATCGAAAACAAAATAAAAAATGCTCTCTGAATTTGATAATAAAAAAAAAATAAAACTGGGGTATTAAAAAAAAAAAAACAATTTTAATATGAAATTTGGAAAATTCAGAACCAGTTCTGATTTTTTTCCCAAAAACAAATTAAAAAAAATATAACTGGCGTATTTCAAAAAAAAAAAAACAATTTTAATCCGAAATTTGAAAAATTCAGAACCACTTCTGATTTAAAAAAAAAATCGATACACAGTGGATCGAAAATCAAAAGTCCCGGTCAAAGGGTAGAAATGATCATTCAAACTCATTGAAATTTGTGTCGCTTATGGATTAAGGGTCGCTGAATTCAAGTTATGAAATTTGTAATGGTGTACGTGATAGAGGGATCCAAACTTTTTATACCCTCCAACTACAGTATGGGGGTATACTCACTTTGTCATTCCGTGTGTAACGCATCAAAATATCGGTCTAGGACCCCATAAAGTTTATATATTTATGATCAGTGATCGATTCTAAGACATTCTAGCGATGTCCGTCCGTCCGTCCGTCTGTCCGTCTGTAGTTAACACGATGCAGTCCAAAATAAAAGAGCTAGACTCCCGACATTTGGCACGAATATGTCTTATGTTCATAGGCAGGTTAAGTTCGTAAATGAGAAAAATCGGACCAGGGGGAAAAAAGTTCCCCCTTGAAGAACTAAACCAACCTCTGAAAAATACCATATTTTTGCATGATTTTTTGTGTTTTTGTTTAACAAAAGCAACATTTTTATGCCACAAAAAGTTCAAAGTCCTGCATTTGAACCCAGAGCATTAGAAAATGTCTTTTTTTCGGACCGCCCCCTTTTATGGGCGTGGAATAAAACATTTTTTTTTTTAATAATGATAATCTTGTATTTCTTTAGTGCAAAAAGCATAAGAATAAATTTTTAAACACTTATTCGAGGGAGAATTTGCCCCCCCCCCCTCAATTACTACTAGCGACCCCCTGACCCCCCTCCCCAAAAAAAAAAATAAAACGCCCCTGCATTTTTATTTTTTTGCATGTTGGAGGGTATAAAAGATTCGGCACAGCCGAATTTAACACTCTTACTTGTTTATTTTGTTTTTTTTTTTTGTTTAGAATTTTTATTACATATTTGTATTGATATTAAGTTTTTTGGTTTTGCTTTTGGTTTTGGTTTCGAAGCAGTACTAAAAGAAAATTATGAACGTATGCCTTAAATGAGCGCGAATGTTGCAAAATTGCAAAAAGAAAAAAATCGCAATTTCTTATTTTTTCGATTTTTTTTTTGTTTTTGTCAAATACGGAGTCAGAGGCCCTTAAAACATATAAAAACACTTAATTTTTAAAAATAATAAAGCAAATAAAAATGACCGGGTGTTTACTCTACTCGATCCACTGTGCGATAGCCCATACAAAACTCTATTAAAAACATTTGTTTCAGAAACTTCAGAATTGTCAGGGGCTAGGCATGCATCTCTAACACTCAAACATTATCTGCCTGGATCATAGATGGGCATTTTTCATTACCATTGAAATTTAACTACCATTGGTTGATATCAATGGTAATGAAAAAAATTTCATTACCATTTAATAGTAATTAAATTTTTTTAATTGAAAAAATTTTTACCAATGGTAATGAACCCAGCAAAACTTTGGTAATGGGTAGTGATTATATAACACATTACCAGGTAATGTATATACCTTATTTGTAGCATTATTTTAGGATGTCTTACCAAACATTTGTTCCACAACGTATTATTTTCAAGTGAAAAATAATGCATTACTAATAGTTTGCTACGTAATGCATGATTATTGGAAAAAATGTATTTCATATATATTATTTCTAAACATTAAATCATGGATGACTTATTTTTGGTTACATTATGTATTATTTGAAAGTTTGAAATAATGCATTATTTAAAATTGGATGCATAATGCATTACAATAACATAAAAAATAATTATTTTATACAAAAATGCATAAGTTAAAACTAGAGATGGGCTCACGACAGGAAATTTCTAACGACACACACTGACGAGCATATTTTATCTACTTACACTCACTTACAATCACGTGAGTAAATTTAATACAAAATTTCTTTTTCACTACTCGTAACACCTTATATATTATCTGCTGGTATGCTATATTATTTCATTTCTCGTAACCTATAAAATATCATATATTTTACACCTTACTCGTATTCTTCGTTATAAATTTATGACTTATTTTATACCTTACTGGTATTCTTTGTGATAATGTGGATGTATTACTTTGAGTCTCATCGCCTGTTAAAATCATCAATGCTGCAATGTATAAAATAAGAGATCTTATACCTTAATTTATATCTTATTTGGTAATCTAAGTTTTGCTGGGAAATGCACTAATTGTTGAAAAACACCAAATATACTTGGTTTCAAAACCATTGGTTTTCACATTTTTGTTTTTTTGAAAAGTTGTAAATTTAAACATCATGAAAAAGTTAAAGACAAAATACAAAACGCAGATAAAAATTTCAAATATTGTGTTATACAAAGGCAATCAACGTGTGTTAGGTTTATAAAATGTGAAAAACTAAAACACCATATACAAAAAACAACAGATATTTCCAAATATTAACGAATGTGTCAATATTGTGAGGACTTTTCCTAATGGTAATTATTTTTTTTAAGTGATGACATACCAATGGTAATTTTTTATTTTTTTTTTTATTTTCATTAGTAATTAAATTGATGAGTAATTAAATTGGTTTAATTGATACAACCAATGGTAATGAAAAAAATTTTATTACCATTGACATAAATTAAATGGTAATTAAACCACCAATTAATTGGCCCCTTTAATAAATTAGTCCCATCTATGTTTTTTATACCCTCCAACCACAGTATGGTGGTATACTCACTTTGTCATTCCGTGTGTAACGCATTGAAATATCGGTCTAGGATCCTATAAAGTATATATTTTATTGATCAGTGATCGATTCTAAGACATTCTAGCGATGTCCGTCCGCCTGTAGAGGAAACGATACAGTCGAAAATAAAAGAGCTAGACTTCCGAAGCTTGGCACGAATATGTCTTATATTCCTAGGCAGGTTAAGTTCGGAAATGGGCCAAATCGGACCAAGGGAAAAAAACGCAATTTTTGCAGTGTTTTTTGTACTTTTCTTAAGCAAATTCAACATTCGTATGTCAAAAGAAGGTGCCCCAACGTCTTCCACCAACCCCACCCCCTCCAAAAAAAAAGACGCCCCTGGCTATTTTTTTTATATTGTTTTTTACATATTGGAGGGTATAAAAGATTCGGCACAATACATATTCGAAAAATTTTCAAAAATAAAAATAAGTACACAAGAATGTAAGTTTTTGAGATCGTGTTGCTTTCCGTTTTAATTTGATAAATATTCTCTTAGAATAATTTTCAAGAAAATTATTTTTTTGTTTTAAATTTATTAATGTTGGTAATTTTTGCAAAACTTATTTGACACGTGTGTCGGAATTTGTCAGACTCCATTGTCAAAATTATTATGCAAATATAAAAACCCCATACTACAAGTAGCAAAGGGAACACATAATTACCCATTAGATAATACTATATGCTTATTTTTAGTAAAAATTATTCAGAATTTCGACTAAATGTCTAGCATGCCATGTTGAATACCCCATATGGTGCATTCTACACTAAATGTCCAGCGAAAAAAAAGGTGTCCCATAAATGTCTAAAGAGGTGGTATGGATTGCTCTATATGGAACTAAGAAAATTTCGTTTTTGGTTTTTCAATTTTTCAAAGACTGGGCTAAATATTGAAAAAAAAATTGTCAAATTTGTGTCAAGTTTCCTTGATTAAATATTTATCAAATTATAACGAAATGCTCCATAATCTCAAAAATTTACATTCTTGTATATTTTTTTATGGGCGGTTGATTAAAATTTTTTATTTTTGAAAATTTTAAGAACCCGTTCTGAAAATTTTTAATTTTTTTAAAAAATTCAAGTTATCATCTAAACTTTTTCTTCAAAAAGTTTAGATGTTTGTCAAACCACAAAAAAATTAGAAAGGAATTTTTTGTATTTTTCGAGAGAACCGCTTTGGATTTCATAAAAATAATGTAATTCTCTTGTATTTTATTGTGTCAACACCGCGTATGAGTAACAAAAATACGTTGGCTTAACAAATATTTGTTACTCATACGCGGTGTTGTCACAATAAAAATAAAAGAGAATTACAGAATTTTTATGAAATCAAAAATTCAAATGCGATTTTCTCGAACACTACAAAACATGCGCTCCTTAATTTTTTTTTGTGTGGATAAAAAAACATCTAAGCTTAGAAAAAAAAATGTGGCATGATTTTTAATAAATTACCAAAAAATTAAAAAATTTCAGAACAGGTTCTAAAAATTTTAAAAAATTAAAATTTTTTAATCTATATAAAAGAAGAATATAAATTTTAAAGATTGTGGTGCATTTTGTTTTAATTTGATAAATATTTGATCAAGGGAACTTGTCACAAATTTGACAATTTTTCCAAAATTTAACCACGCCAGTTTTAAAAAAAATTAAAAAAAAAAACGAAAACGAAAACGAAATTTTCTTAGTTCCATATAGGTTTATCCATTATGGCGACCCGTCACATCTAAACTTTCGAATTGCGAGTCATAGTAGCTGCCAAACGATGCCCACCGAATAGCTGATTGTGGAAAAATTTATGAGAAAATTTTGCAAGATTCGTCGGCAATTAGCGGTCAAAGTTTAAAAAAAATTCGGATTTCGTCCAATGTTCAATGTTCGTATTAACTTTTGCTTACTTTATGAGTTAAAACAGCTCAATTCAACCGAAAATAGTAGCATTTTTGACCTTACCCCTTTCGAATTTGATTAAACTTGGAATATAGTTGGGACTTTACAATAAACGTAGTTTTTCTTCCCGAGATATGGGGTCTTGAAAATAGGGAAAATCGTATTGGATAGTAGTTTAGACACTATTTTTCAGCGAGATCGGTCAAGGACTCTCTGAGTTAGAGGGGGTCGAAATTTGACATTTTGGTCAAAGAGGTGTTTATTCTCATCCATGTAACTTCTTACCTATTGTTTTTAGCAAAATGTGTCCCAAATAGTTTAGATAGCTATTTCTTCAGTCTTTTGAAAAAAAAAATTATAAAAAAAATAAAAAAAAATTTTTTGATTTTTTTTCTTAAAAATCTAAAACTTTTTTGACTTTTTCCTCAAATTGGGCCCTTTTTTTTTGATTCAGAAGAAAGCTTAGGTGATTTCCTTTAAGAACCATGAGGTCGCTTAGTGGGATGCGAGTGGGATATCTATGAAAAAAAAAAAAATTAACTTTGGAACACAAAAAACTGTTCTTCAATTTGCACTATTAGGCGTGGGATAGCTAACAGTTTTCGATTTTGATTCGCGATACCCTCTAATTTTTATAGGTTCGAAAAAGAAAGCATGAGCCAAAAAATGAGGGCGGTGGGGTCATATGGCCACTCATCGGGGTCAAAGTTGGGCGTAAAGGGGTAAAATTCTCAAAAAGCCCCAAAACTACCCTAGAAAAGCCCCTGGAGGGGTGCAATGTGAGACGAACCTCCAATAATTTTCTGCCCCCAACACTTTTCTTGAACCTACCTTACCCCTATTTTGACTTCCTAAGAGGGCTCCCATACAAAACATTTTTAAAAAATTTGATCCAACCATGCTAACTTACCCTAAAGTGCCCCAAGTGGAGCTAAATGTATGACTGACCTCCATTATTTTATTAATTCCAAAATTTTTTGCAAACATACCTACAATGTATCTTTAACCCTTAAGGTGGTCCCCATACATTTCTTTTATTTATTTATAAATTTGTTTTATTAAACCAGCTAATACCGCCCCTACCGTGGCTCCTAGTACGGCAAAAATTACGACCAACCCCTATTATTTTTTAGTTACCAACATTTTATCCAAACATAATAACACCCTATCTCAAATTCCTTAAGGGGCTCCCATACATTATAAAAAGATGTATTTTTAAAAACTAATAAAAAAATAACAAGTAGAAAAATTAAATTCGACTTGGCCGAATCTATGAATACCCTCCACAATGTTATCTGATAGTAATTTTCTAAAAAGAAATTAAAAAAATTGCATTCAAAATTTTTTATTAGAAATATATTAATTTGAGTAAAACTTTTTTTAATCTATCAAATTTTTTTGAGTGTAACATTTTTTTGACTGTCAACATTTTTTGAGTGTAACATTTCATTAAAAAAAAAAAACATGTGTACATTTTTTTTGAGTGTAACATTTTTTTGAGTGTAAAAATTTTTTGCAGTGTACAATTTCTTTGAGTAACAAGATTACTTTGCAAAATATTTTTGTTGTTTTATACCTACATACATATATGTAATGCAAAAAAAACTATTTCATATTTTCCCTGTTTTTATTTTACCAACATCTTCCTTAAAAACCAAAAACCACAATATTAGTCCCACTTTTTTTGATTTTTTTCCAAAAATATTTACTATACACCGTTACATACAGTAACAAAAACAATAACAACACAATAGCAAATATTTACTTGTCTAATAACTAAACTGCACCCCACCACAAGAAAACAAACAACAACAAGTTTTACAAAACTGGTATTTCACCATGCTTTTAAAACTTGTTTAACAAGTTTTCAACAATTTAAGGTGAAACAAATCTGAAATTGAGTGCTTTGCTTATAACTTTTGAACCACTGAACCGATTTTGCTGAAATTCAAAACCAAACTTCCTTGTGGAGCGACAAATATATATGCTAAGCTTCAGCCCCCTCAGAATTGTCCTTCGAAAGTTATAGTGGTTTTAATCTTGTAAATTCGAAAAATACCCATGCCGAAATTTACTCTTTTGCTCATAACTTTTGAACCACTGGACCGATTTCGCTGGATTGCAATACAACCCTGACCCGGTAAATGGAGAACATATATGTTAAACTTCAGGAGCCTCCGTATAGTCTTTCAAAAGTTAGCGTGTTTTCAACGGACAGACAGACAGACAGACGGACGGACGGACGGGCGGACGGACGGACATCGCTAGATCGACTTAAAATCGATCAAGGATCATGAATATATATACTTTATGGGGTCCTAGACCAATATTTCGATGTGTTACAAACGGAATGACAAACTTATATATACCCTCTATCACTAGAGTGGAGGGTATAAAAAAAATGTATGGAGACCCCCTTAAGAGTTGAAAATAAAGGGTAGGTATATTCTGAGAAAATGCAGGAGTTGAAAAAATATTGGGGGTCGGTCATACATTTTACTTCTCTAGGGGCACCCTATGGACAGTTTGAGCGGTAGGAGCAAATTTTATAAAAATGTCATTTTGTATGGAAGCCCCCCTTAGGAAGTGGAAATAGAGGTTAGGTATATTCAAGAAAAATGATGGGGGCAGAAAATTAATGGAGGTCGGTCTCACATTGCACCCCTCCATGGGCAGTTATAGGTCAGTTATGGGACTTTTTGAGGATTTTTACCTCTTTACGCCCAATTTTGACCCACCTTTTTTTTCGAACCTATCAAAATTATAGAGTGTCCCGGATCGAAATCGAAAACTGGTGAGCAATCCCACGCCTAATAGTGCAAATTGAAGAACAGTTTTTTTCTATTTGGGGGGGGGGGGGGGTCAGAAAGGGTCATTGGGGGACACATAAACCAATGCGATAAATGTTTAAAAATAGATTTATTATGCTTTTTGATCTTAAGTAATACAATTTGATCATTATTTAAAAACATTTTTAAGATCCACGCCCACAAAAGGGGGGGCGGACAAAAAATTTTTTTTTTTTATTTCCCAAGTCCAATTGTTTCATTTGCTTAAAAAAATACAAAAAAAACTGAGAAAATGTGTCGTTTTTCAGAGGTTAGTTAAGTTCTTCAAAGGGGAACTTTTTCCCCCTGGTCCGATTTTGCCTATTTACGAACTTAAACTACCTAGGACCAAAAGACATATTCCTGCAAAACTTAACGAGTCTATCTCTTTTATTTTGGACTGCATCGTGTCTTATACAGACGGACGGACGGACGGACATACGGACATTCTACAAAAGTCTTAGAATCGATCATAGATCAATAATATATACACTTTATGGGGTCCCCGATCGATATTTCGATGCGTTACAAACGGAATGACAAAGTGAGTATACCCCCATACTGTGGTTGGAGGGTATAAAAATTTTGTTATAGATAGCCCACTCGCATCCTACGAAGCAACCCCATAGCTCTTAAAGGAAATCACCCAAGCTTTCTTTTGAATCAAAAAAAAAAAAGGGCCCAATTTGAGGAAAAAGTCAAAAAACGTTTTGGATTTTTAAGAAAAAAAAACAAAATTTTTTTTTTATTTTTTTATAATTTTTTTTTCAAAAGACTGAAGAAATAGCTATCTTAACTATTTGGGACACATTTTGCTAAAAACAATAGGTAAAAAGTTACATGGATGAAAATAAACACCCCTTTGTCCTAAATGTCAAACTCAGAGAGTCCTTGACTGATCTCGTTGAAATTGTGTCTGAACTACTATCCAATTGGACTAACCTTGGTGCAAAGTTCATCCCGATCAGAAGACATCGGTTTCAAAAGTTGTGTCAGTTGACACGAAAACCCCCATATACATATTTAACTCTACATTCATTGAGAGTTAGAAGAACAGTGTACAATCTCTTAGTAAGACCACGATCGTCAAATAACCAACAAAAAAACTTAATAAAAACAGATTAACATTATTTCATAGTTTTTTTTTTGTTATTTAACTAATGTGGTCTTACTGAGACATTCTACATTTTTCTTCTTCTAATTCTCAATGAATATAGAGTTGAATATTTAATAATATTTTTGTTTGTATTTTTGCAATTTGTTATTTAAATACCCTTTGCTAGTTATAGTATACGGTTTTTATATATGCTAAAAATAATACGAAGTTTTCTCCGCTTGTCAAAAAATCTTTTAAAAAATCCTTTGCGTATTTACACCATCACATCTTAAATATTATCAAAATAAATACAACCCTGATCTTATGAATAGCGTATACGTTTTCTCATTTTTAGAGAAATTTCTAAAAATGAGAATACGTATCCGCTTGTCGTTTTTCAATCCGTATTTCTCTTGGTTTTATACCGATTTGTGTTTACACCATACTATTTTATAGGTTTTACACAAAATTTTGACAGATATTATTACAAATATTATAGACTGAAGCCACATTAAGTAGTATTGACAAATTCAAATTCCATAAAAATTCTGTAATTCTTTTGTTTCTGATAGCGTCAAACACCGCGTATGAGTAACATAAATTCGTTTGTTTCAAAAATATTCAATACTCATACGCGGTGATGAAACAATTAAACACAAGAGAATTACAGAATTTTATGAAATCTAATATGTATTCACATGCGATTTTGTAAAAAAACGATTTTTTTTGTGTGGATAGAAAAACATCTAAACTTAAAAAAAAGTAGACGTGTTTTTGATAAATTGACTTTTTTAAGAAATTTAAAAAATAGTAAAGGAAATAATGACCTCGAGCTGAAATAACCCTACTCAGAATATAATATTTTAAAGGTAGAATAAAACAATTTTTATTTTTTAATAAAAATTAATCAGAATTATGTTCAAATCATTCACTGTTTTCTATAAAAGGTCTTAAAATATGCTATTTTTATTTAAACATTGAAAGAAAAATTCTAGCCCACTGTACTTGAGTGAAAGTGTAGTAGTTCTTATTAATATTTAATATAAATACATATAAGTGAAATGTGTAGAATTTTTGCTGGATTGGATGATTTTCTAGTGCTCTATTGCTTGATTTCTTTATTATTACATATTTTTTTTTTGCAAAACTTTTTCAACTGCAACATATTATATGTAAAAAAAAACTATATTTCTAGTTGTTTTTTTTTATTCCTAGCATATGAATATAATATGTATAAAGGCATACGTGTATGCAAGATATGCATATGTTAGTATTTCATGTCAATATATTAATACCAGTGTGCGTGTAAATATACATTTTAAGTGCATATAAGAACTGAAGTGTGTGTGTGCTGGCGCTTGTGTATGTTAAGAAAAAAATAAAATGTGTATAAAATTCTAGTTCATAACAATGAAAAGTGAAAATATTAAAAAATATATATGAAAATCTACTTGAAATAAAAAATAAAAAACATTTTCATCATCATGTGTATTATAAAAATTTATACAACATAAAAAAAACAAATTTCAATTTCAGAAAATAAAAAAAAAAAAATAGAAAATAGAAAAAAAAAAAAACTACAACCAACCTAATATTAAAAAAAAATCAGTTTTTTTAGAATTAGCTATAGAATTTTAATGAGTTACATTTTTTTGTAAACTAATAAAAAAAATGTTAAAAAAAATTCATAAAAATATATAATTAAATTACAAAACTACTTGAAAAATTATAAAAAAGTAATTAAAATATGTAATTTTTAATAATAATAGAAAAAAAAATATGTTAATAACGTAAAATGTATGCATAATAAAACAAAAAATTAAAAAAAAAAAAACATTATAAAAACAAACTTAATTAAATATTTATATTAATAACAAAAAAAATTTCCTATTAAAATAATAATAACAATAATAATACATTAGTGAATATAAAATATAATAATTTGTTAAATTAATCCGTAAAAAGTGCTTAAAATATTTCCATTAAATTATTTAATTACTCTATAATATATAAAAAAAAAAAAAAAAAATAAATAAAATCTTTAAACATTGTTAAAATTTAAAAAGTGACTAAATATTATAAACTTTAAAATATTATTAAAAAAAAACTGTTAAATATGGGGTACACAATTTATAATTGAAAGGTAAGTAAAAAAAACTAAAAAAATTATTGTCAATTACTATTTTATTTAAAACAAACAAACAAATCATTGAAAAAACAATAGATTTTCAATTAAAACTTCAATTGAAAAATGTGTTTAAATTGCAAGCAATGATTACACAGAAAAAAATATCGTAAAATCAAGAGTAACAAAACAAATTGTTACCAACGAAATACTAGTTCAACAACGTTTTTAATTGTATCAACAATGTGCATTGTTAATGTGACAAAAATCCGGTTTTATTTCCAATTAAACGCATGAATTAAAATCATTGTTAAAGATTCCACAAAATTCACATTAATAACACAAAAAATTTATAAACTCATTTAATCAAGCACAAATATATGCGACGATAGCACGGTGGTAGTGTGCTAAACTCGAATCATGAAGGTTTCGGGTTCGCTGCCAGTTGGCGGAACAGTTTTTTATTTTTATTTTTGTTTTTTTTTTTTATTTGAGATTATTTTTATTTTTAAAAACGCAAAAAGTGCATATTGAAATCACTGACACCTTATGTACGCATTTAGTCAACTTTAATTATACATGAGGAATACCACGGTGGTAGTGTGCTAGCTTCGAATCATGAAGGTTGCGGGTTCGCCGCCAGTTGGCGGAACATTTTTTTTTTTTAATTTCCAATTTTAGTTTTTTTTATCATTCTAATTGAAGACTGTTTTAAATATGACGTTTAGTCAAATAGAAATATGTATAAGGATAGCACAGTGGTAGTGTGCTAGACGCGTAGCACGAAGGTTGCGGGTTCGATGCCAGATGGCGGCAGACATTTTTTTTTTTTTATTTAATTTTTTTTTCTATTTTTAGATTATTTTTTATTCTATTTTTAGATTTCAGATTATTTTTTATTCTATTTTTAGATTTTACAAATTTTTCAATTAATTTCATTGTTAATATAACAATGAATGATGTTGATTTTTTTTCCAAAAGTTACAAATGCCATTGTTGTATTGACAAAATCCAATGTAGGCTCAGTTTCAATTAAATGTTTAATTGTATTAACAATGAAATTAATTGTATTGACAATTTTTTTTTTTCTGTGTTAAACAAAAAATAATTGTAGGCCCATATGGAATTGTGTTAAGGGAGAAAAAACTTAACAGATCTTCGAATTTCGACCATAGTGTATTGAAATATGGGGTCTTAATTTTTTTTAAACACGATAATTTTTGATTTCAGAATGCATTTTACACTCACAAGCCAAATATCTCAACCCTTATGGACCGATTTCTCTTAAACTCAAAATATATGGGGGTTTTCGTGTCAACTGACACAACTTTTGAAACCGATCGGTATGAAATTTCCACCAAGGTCCTATTGGATAGTAGTTCAGACACAATTTTTCAACGAGATCGGCAAGGACTCCTTCAAAAATCCAAAACTTTTTTGACTTTTTCCTCGAATCGGGCCCCCATTTTTATACCCTCCAACTACAGTATGGGGGTATACTCACTTTGTCATTCCGTGTGTAACGCATCGAAATATCGGTCGGGGACCCCATAAAGTATATATTTTATTGATCAGTGATCGATTCTAAGACATTCTAGCGATGTCCGTCCGTCCGTCTGTCCGGCGTCCGTCCGTCCGTCTGTAGTTAACACGATGCAGTCTAAAATAAAAGAGCTAAATCCCTCAAGTTTGGCATAAATATGTGTTATGGTCCTAGGCAGGTTAAGTTCTGAAATGGGCCAAGGACAAATCGGACAAGGGGGAAAAAAGTTCCCCCTTGAAGAACTAAACCAACCTCTTAAAAATGCTAATTTTTTTTTACGTTTTTTTGTATTTTTGTGAACCAAATGAGACATTTTTATGTTTATTGTCCTGCGCATGGACCCAGGGGAATACAAAGTGTCGCTTTTTTTGCCCCGCCCCTCTTTTAAGGGCGTGGATAAAAAAATAATTTAAATAATTATAAAACTATAACACTTTAGTGCACAAAGCAGACAAAATGGACATATACCGTGAGGGCCAAGGAGTCACCCCAGCGACCCCTCCCCCTACCTTGCCCCCCCTTAAAACAACGCCCCTGTCAAATTTTTTTTTTTAATTTTTTTACACGTTGGAGGGTAAAATAGATTCGGCACAGCCGAATTTAACACTCTCACTTGTTTTAACATGATATTGTTTTTAGGCTGGTGTCTAATTTTAAAAAAGTTGCAGGACGCCACCTCAGTTTGATTATATAAGCTAACAATTAACGAAAAAGAAAACAAGAGTTACTATTTTCATTTTCTTAAAACCAAAACTTTTAAAAGCTTGGTTGTGTTTACTTGGATAATAATTCACCTTGTGGTGAATAAAACCGTTTTTCAGCTGGTGAATAAAAAGTAACATAATTATTTTTCAACAAATTTTTTATATCAAACAATTTTTCTTTTCATCCAAAAATTCATCAACATTTTTTTTTCATCAAAATTTTTTTTCACCAAAAATTTTGGGTTCATAAAATTTTTTATACCCTCCAACTACAGTATGGGGGTATACTCACTTTGTCATTCCGTGTGTAACGCATCGAAATATCGGTCGGGGACCCCATAAAGTATATATATTATTGATCAGTGATCGATTCTAAGACATTTTAGCGATGTCCGTCCGTCCGTCCGTCTGTCCGTCCGTCCGTCCGTCCGTCCGTCCGTCCGTCTGTAGTTAACACGATGCAGTCCAAAATAAAAGAGCTAGGAACCTCAAGTTTTGCACAAATATGTCTTATGTTCCTAGGCAGGTTAAGTTCGGAAATTGGCCAAATCGGACCAGGGGGAAAAAAGTTCCCCCTTGAAGAACTAAACCAACCTCTAAAAAAATACACGTTTTTACAGGTTTTTTTGTATTTTTGTTAAATAAATGAAACATTTGGTATATTTATCGCGATGAGAAGGTGCTCTCAACGTGCCCCACTGACCCTATTAACTTCGCCCCCCCCCCAAAAAAAAAAAAAGAAACGCCCCTGTCAATTTTTTTTTTACATTTTGGAGGGTATAAAAGATTCGGCACAGCCGAATTTAACACTCTCACTTGTTTAACATAATTTTGTTTTTCGTAAAAAAAAACTTTTTTTTACCAAAACTACTTTTTCACCAAGTCTATCAAACGTACATAAAACAAGTGATGGGGTCCTCGACAAGTTAATGTGGTCCTTGACTGATATTTCAATTCGTTTTGCAGGGAATAGCAAAGTAATATAACATTATTTTTTCTAAAAAAACTTTGCTTTGGCAAGTACACCCAAATCTTCCGCAAAACATTATCATGATTTAATGTTTTGGGCAAGAGTACAAAATTCGTAATCATTTTTTTTGTCTCAAAAGAAAGCGTTGGTCTTTTTCTTTAAGAGCTATGGGGTCGCTTAGGGGGATGTGAGTGGGATACACAGCTCAACAAGAAAATGCGTATTGGATTCTGGTTAGTGATTTAGATAGTGCTTGTTGCGCTCAGGATTTGGAGTAAACCGCGGTTAAAATGCCGAAAAAGGGAATTTTTGACCCTTTTTAAAAGCTTATAAAATCAGATCCTGACATGCGAATGACTTGGTATCATGCTCATTAGAAAGCCAGTAATTTTATATTAAAGATAAGATTAAATGTTCTAAAAATTTAATTTTCTAAAATGGTAAAAAAATCATTAGCAAAATACCTTCCATTTTTTAAATATTTATTTTGTTTTACACAGTGTTTTTTAACAAATTTCCATACAAATTCATACTAAAATTTTAGATTTAAAGCACTTGTTACAAATGATTTTTTTACCATTTTAGAAAATTAAATTCAAAGAAAAAATCGGTTTCTCGAATACTTCGAACACCTGCCTTTTTAAAAAACCGGTTTTAAAAAACCGAAAAAATAGAAAAAAAAAAATCGATTTTTCGAATACTTCGGAAATCGGGTTTGACAACTCTTGTTATCGATACATCGATGACACCAAATGTTCTATAGAAAATTGTATAGTTATCAATATATCTAATAACACTGTGCAACAAATTTTGGGTCATCGCATTGAGCCTCAATGCCTTCAACGCCATATCAAAGTATACCATCAAGTGGACAAAATCACCAAAGGGTTCTGCAAAGTCAGTTCGGATTTCTTTTTTATAGCCCACTGAAGTTTTAATAATTTTGTCAAAGACGTTTGGAAAACGCCAAAAATACTGTAATAAAAACACATCTGAGCTTCAAAATATGATTTGCTGTCTTCAGTGAAATTTTATGGTGGTTCTTTTCTTAGAACATTTTAACCCTCTAACTGCCATTTTAAGGGGTCATTTTAGTCCTTTTTAATAAACTGAACACAGAAGTCTAATAAAACGTCCATTTAGAGGGTTAAAATGTTCTACAAATATTTTCCTCATAAAATTTCACATGCGCAAAGTGCTTAAAAAGGGTCAAGTATAAATAATCAATGTTTGTTATTTTATTTTACCAAAGCTGTGTTAAAAAATATCGACAAAAAACAGTGCAAATATACTTTTAGCTAAAAATGATGTTCTGTTGTGTTTTATTAAATTTTATGATGATTCTTTGCTTTGACCAAATTAACCCTCTAGCTCCCGTTTTTAAGGGTCATTTTTGTCCTTTTTTAAAAGAAATACAAAAAAGTCAATAAAAAAAGGCAGTTAGAGGGTTAAATTGTTTTACAAATACGTCGAACTCGGTTATAACGAACTCGGTTATAACGAATTCTCGGTTATAACGAACTAATTCTAAAGTCCCGACGTTTTGGCATCACTTTTCACACAAAATACTTCTTTTATAACGAACTCGGTTATAACGAATCCTCGGTTAAAACGAACTACTTATTAAGGTCCCACGAATACAATTTCATGTGTATTTACCTTTTTATAACGAACTGCCATAAATATTTAACGTTTATCGAACTCACAAAAGGTTGGAAATTTTTGGTTTTTATTATAATTTTGATGAAATTTATTTAAATTTTTGTAATGTGTTCTTCTCAATAAGTAGTTTATTTACAAAAAAACATCAAATAAATAAAAAATGGATCTATTTTCTTGGGAATAAAACGAGGTTGATAAAAAATATACCCCGCTTATAGCGAACTACGCTTATAACGAACTATTTTTACTGGTCTCTCGGAGTTCGTTATAACCGGGTTTGACTGTATATTCTGCATCAAATTTTACTAGGGCACGTCTAGTTTTATCTTAGTTTTATCTCTTTAACCCATTTTCGACCAAGATTCAATTTTATTTTTCTTTTTTGGACAAAGGTACTTTTTTAGGGTAATTACTTAGTACCCGTTGATCTCAAAAATCTTGTCAAAAAAAAAAATTTCAATGTGCCGTTTTGCCAGAAAAGCCATCAAGTTTTTATGCATTTTTAATATTTGGATTTATTTGCTATTTTATTATTTTTAAAAATAAATAGTTTCAAAATAATTCAAATTAGTGGAATTTGATAATAAATTAAATCTAAAAAAAAATTAAATTAGTCAAAAAAAATTAAAAGCCGAAAATCAAAATATTATAAATTTTCGTTTTTGCTTGAAACAATTTCTGTCCTGATTTGCATTGCATTTCATGGACAAATAAATTGTGGTGGTCAAGCGTGGATATTTTTTTTAATTGCAGAGCGATGAGACTTAACATTCGTAACCATATTAACCCGAAATTCCACCTCTTTCATATATAAATATTTTTTTCTTTACTGTTCGAAAAATCGAACAGAGGATCGAAATGGGTTAATACTTTGGCCGTAATCACCATTTCAGATATCTTGGGAAAAAGTCGCGTGATGGCGTTCTATCGGAAATTTGTTGGTGGAGCAAAAATATATTTGAGGACGAAGAAGAATTAGGTTGGGAAAAGACCTAAGCTTTCTTTTGAGTCAAAAAAGGGCCCGATTTGACAAAAAAGTCAAACAAGTTTTTGATTTAAAAAAAAACACAATTTTTTTTTTATTTTTCTATAATTTTTTTTCGCAAGATTGAAGAAATAGCTATCTAAACTATTTGGGACACATTTTGCTAAAAACAATGGGTAACAAGTTACATGGATGAGAATTAACACCTCTTTGGCCAAAATGTCAAATTTCGACCCCCTCTAACTCAGAGAGTCCTTGACCGATCTCGTTGAAAAATGGTGTCTGCACTACTACCCAATGGGATAGTAGATCGGGATCAAAAGTTGTGTCAGTTGACACGAAAACGCCCATATATATTACACTGTGCAACAAATTTTGGGTCATCGCATTGAGCCTCAATGCGTTCAACGCCATGTGAAAGTAGACCATCAAATGGACAAAATCACCAAAGGGTTTTGCAAAGTCAGTTCGGATTTCTTTTTTATAGCCCACTGAAAGTTTTATTTTTTTTTTCAAAGGCGTTTGGAAAACGTCAAAAATA
Source organism: Pegoplata infirma (assembly GCA_963921195.1). Classification (NCBI taxonomy): domain Eukaryota; kingdom Metazoa; phylum Arthropoda; class Insecta; order Diptera; family Anthomyiidae; genus Pegoplata; species Pegoplata infirma. The sequence goes on from OY992538.1 coordinate 42,919,527, forward strand.
CTATAATAAGAACACATCTGAGCTTCAAAATATGATTTGATGTCTTCAGTGAAATTTTATGGCGGTTCTTTTCATAGAACATTTTAACCCTCTAACTGCCATTTTAAGGGGTCATTTTAGTCCTTTTTCAAAAACTAAACACAGAAGTTTAATAAAACGTCCATGTAGAAAAGAACCGCCATAAAATTTCACTGCAGACATCAAATCATATTTTGAAGCTCAGATGAGTTCTTATTATAGTATTTTTGACGTTTTCCAAACGCCTTTGATAAAAATATAAAAACTTCAGTGGGCTATAAAAAAGAAATCCGAACTGACTTTGCAAGACCCTTTGCTGATTTTGTCCATTTGATGGTCTACTTTCATATGGCGTTGAAGCCATTGAGGCTCATTTTTCTTGTTGCACAGTGTTATTGATCAGTGATCGATTTTAAGATATTCTAGCGATGCCTGTCCGTCTGTGGAAATGGTGATCACGGCCAAAGTATTAAACAGATATAACTAATGGCGTTTTCTTTTCTGAAACAAAATGTTGCACCCTTAAATAGTATCATTTGTAAAATGTAGCCACAACCCTTTTAATGTGTGGCCAGTTTTGTGATTACAAAAAAAAAAAAAATTGAGAAAATTTTTCTTTCAACCAAAATATTGGCAATCAGCTGTTTTTATAAGGCAATTTTACTACCCCGTCAATTTATGAAAGTGGGAAAAGTGTGACATTTTCAAACTTTAAAAATGCAACATTTTTAGAAAAAAACATAATAAATTTTTAAAGTGTTGCCAGTTTTTTAGAAAAGAACAAAAAAAGTGCAATATTTTTTAAAGGGACGGTAAAATGTGACATTTTTTGCCAGAAAAGAAAACGCCATAAGACTTAGCATATTTACTTGATGTTGCCCTTAGTAGTTTGGTATTGCATTTGAACGAAATCGGTTCAGCGGTTCAAAAGTTATGAACGAACATATAAGAACACCTCGAAAATTGTGGTACATTCAACATAACCTAAAATCACAAAATGCTTTAATTCGTCAGCTGGTTTACGCATGTGAACAGAATTGATCACCGAATGGTATTAAAACGGATTTTTAACCCTTTAACTGCCTTTTTTATAGACTTTTTTGTATTTCTTTTAAAAATGGACAAAAATTACCCTTTATAACGGGAGCTAGAGGGTTAATTTGGTCAAAGAAAAGAATCATCATAAAATTTTATAAAACACATCAGAACATCATTTTTAGCTCAAGAGTATATTTGCACTGTTTTTTGTCGATATTTTTTAACACTGCTTTGGTAAAAAAAAATAACAAACATTGATTATTTAAACTTGGCCCTTTTTAAGCATTTTGCGCATGTCGCACAAACTTTGAACATTTGACAACCCCTAGTGAAATTTTATGAGGAAAATATTTGTAGAACATTTTAACCCTCTAAATGGACTTTTTATTAGACTTCTGTGTTTAGATTTGGAAAAAGGACTTAAATGGCCCCTTAAAATGGCAGTTAGAGGGTTAAAATGTTCTAAGAAAAGAACCGCCATAAAATTTCACTGAAGACATAAAATCATATTTGAAGCTCAGATGTGTTGTTATTATAGTATTTTTGACGTTTTCCAAACGCCTTTGATAAAAAAATAAAAACTTCAGTGGGCTATAAAAAAGAAATCCGAACTGACTTTGCAAAACCCTTTGGTGATTTTGTCCATTTGATGGTCTACTTTCATATGGCGTTGAAGCCATTGAGGCTCATTTTTCTTGTTGCACAGTGTAATAAAAATTTTCTTTAGGAAATTGTATACAAAACGTTCTACTGAAAATAGTATAGTTATCGACATTTCGGTAACACAAAATCACAAAATGTATAGAAATCGATATATTGATATTACAAAATGTGCTATACAAAATTGTGTAGTTATCGATAAATCCTTAACACAAAATGTTCTTTAGAAAATTGTATAGTTATCGACATATCGGTTACACAAAATCTTCTATAGAAAACTGCATAGTTATCGATAACACAAAATTATCTATATAAATCCTATAGCTATCGATATATCGATGACGCAAATTGCGTAGTTATTAATATATCGGTAACACAAAGTTTTCTATAGAAAACTGCATAGTTATCGTTATTATATCGTTATCACAGTACGACATTGATCTCACAATCAGTGGCAATCCTTTTTGCAATAATTAATTCAACTTTATAAATTGCTTTTCTAAATTATCTAAAATCCTAAAATGAAAGTCATTAATAATTTACAATGTTCATCTTCTAAATTGAATGCTTAAAATGTTTGTTGTCACAATTTGTGCAAATGATTTGTTAAGTGGTTACAAAAATTACAAACAATGAGACAAATGTTTTGAATTAAAAATGAATAAAACATTGGATAAACTTATAAAGTGGACATTTAAATAAATTGTTGTTAGAAAGTATATTTTAAAGGACAATTTAAATTAGAAGGATGCCTTATTCTGAGTACTTATTATTGCATGTGGCCACCCGAAATAGTGGTCATTGATACACCTTCGAATTAGCGTTTTCTGTCCGTCTCTTAATTAACCCATTCTTCGGTCTGGTCGTTATTTCAGCATTTATCCAGCTGAATTAAGCTCTTTGCTACACAACTTACAGCTAAAATATTCTTTAAAAATAATCTTAAATTCCCAAAAAAAATCTTACATCTTAATTAAAATTATATTAATTAAAATACAATTAATTTTACCTTACAAATTCATTAATTTCTAAATGAAATTCCTAAACAAAAAAAATAATTAGTTTAATCCTTTTTTTTTGTATTTAAATGATAAATTATACCGCAATAGTGTAAATCAACCGCAATATTACCTCAAAACTATGTATATTACAACTTTTTTTTTTTTTTAAATTTGTTCACCTTTTTTTTGTATTTTAAACAATAAATTTATTTTAACCGCACAAGTGTTCAAACATCAATAAATAATTTGCCACATAAAAATAAAAAATTCCCGCATAATCAGGGTAAATGTAATAAATCTTGAATTTAAGTGTTAGATCAACAGATATTAAATCCATATAAATTTTAAAAAGCTAAATTGATGGAGTGCAACCGCATAAAAATGCAGTAAAAGAAAGTGTGCAAAAAAAAAGTAGAGAATATAAAAATAAATTTAAATTCCCAGCAAAAAAAAACATTACTTAGAACAATGATAAAAAGGACTTCCACTGCTTCTGGAGTAGTGAATATCTACTGAATATCTCATTACATTTTCATATAGTTGTCGCAGCAAGTAAGTAGTTGTTTCAACTCGTTTTTCAGTACATATGAAGTGGTCTTCATACTATTCTATAACTTTGAACTTTTGAGTATACTTATTAACCACTTCATTGCGAATGCATAATATTGTATATTTAAGAAGTGATTAAACACTACACTCAAAAAATTATGTTAGTAAAATCAACTGAAAATGTCAGTTAAAATAACTACTTTGTAAGTTGTGTTGGGATCAACTACTTTTTCAGTTAAATCAACTAACAATGACAAAAAAACAACTGACTTATGTAGTAAAAACTACTAACATTTGTAGTCAAAACAATAAAAATGTAGTAAAAATAAAATAACAAGCGCGGGTACAAGGGGGGAAGGGGAAATTACCCCCCCCCCAGACCAAATTTCAAAAATAAAAAAAAATAAAAAAGAAAGAAAAAGGAAGGAAAAGCAAAAAAGTAGGAATCGCATACGACTCGTTTTAGCTCATCATTCTATTACCATATAGTGTCATTTCGTTGTAATGGAATAAATACTAAACGAGTCGTTTAATTTAAAATTAAAAGACGTGTATGAGAATACGGGATTATAGCGCATTCGCATTGCTATGGTAAAACACGGTTTAGTTGAAACATTGTTTTATGATTCGTTTAACCATATATTTTGATAGCAAGAAACATTAGCCCTGTTTTCGCATAACCGTTTATATTTTAACATTAAAATTTAAAAATTTTTTGGCACCACTTTTGTTGAATGTCAAAGTTTATTTAAGCAAACACGGAAAAAACATTTTATTTTCAAATGCGAACTTGGCTTCACTTTTTATCGAAACTTAAATTTAATGCCAATAATTATACAAGTTAAAAATAAGCGTGGATAGTTTAAAATTTGTATAGGTAAGCGTATATACGGTTATGCGAAAACAGTGCTATTGCTAAAACCGAGTTTATAATAGTCATAAACTTGGATATTACCAAAAAAAAAGCTGTAGGAAAAAGCTATAGAAAACAAAAAGCAATCCTAATATTCTGAATTTTCATGATATTTCCTTACTATACGTAAGAAGCTTAATATAATTTATAAATACATTCCTTAATTGAATTATTTCATGTCATTTTTAAATATAAAGCATTTGTAAAATAACCAATTTTTATTAAATAACACCGCTCAACAAATCGAAGGTTTTTGACTCCGGTTTGAAGTTTGATAAAAATTTTTTTAAGATTTTGACTCGCTGATTCCAAATCTGTGCTCCAAATTTTTCCATCACGTCTAGAATTTTAATTATTCGCGGTTGAAAATGCGAAAAAACTCGATTTTTGCCTTTTTTGAAAGCCTGCACAGCAGCCACTGGGTGGAATAAAAATATGGTATAAAGCGTTAGAGTAGAATTGAACTTTGATCTCAAATATATGATCAAAAAAATTTCAAGTTGTTGCACTATTATTGGCCAAACGCGTATTTTAAAAAAACACTGTGAAAAAAATTAGAAAAAGCACCATTTTTAAAAGGCTCTAAAACAAAAACCAGATGATCAATCTTTAGTGTGATGAGCTCAAAATTTAGACAAAATCCCATTCTTTCTTATAGACTTTTAAACCCATTAAAGATATCTTCCGGTTTATACGAAAAATAACACAGAAAACTTAAATTTGTAAAATAATTCTTTTTTTTAGTTTTTCTTTGAAAAATATCAAAAAAAACTAAGGTACCTACCTTATCTTTTTTACAAAAATGATCATTTTAACAGAGTCATTTTAAAACGCAATTGTAACCCAACCAAACGCAATAATTAGAAAAAAATTGTTTTCTATGTTGGAGACCAAAGACAAATTATACTTTTGCGCTTTATACCAGATTTGTATTCCACTCAATGGCTGCTGTGCAGGCTTTCAAATAATGCAAAAATCGTAATTTTTCGCATTTTTAACCGTGAATAACTAAAAATCTGGACGTGATGGAAAAATTTGGAGTACAGATTTGGAATCAGGAGATCAAAGTCTACTAAAATTGATCACCAGAATTCAAACCGGAAAATGACTGTTGAGCGGTGTAATTATTGATAATTTCCAAATTTTTTAATGAAGTTTTATAGTGGAGATTTCTTTAGCGAGGAAGTGAATACTAATGTCTATATTTGGAAGTGGTGCAAGCCATAATTTATGACATTATATATCAATTTTTGGAAGTTGTTTAAAAGTATCTCCATTTGAATAATAAATCAGGGGTTAACTGCTTTTTTTGGAGTACTTCAGAAGTGGTTTGATTTGGACTACTTCCTTTATTTTTTGCTGGGTTCTTATAAATTATACTGACTTTAATTAAAAAACATAAATTACTTATGAAATACTAGCGCATGAGGGAGGCACATGTATTTGGAGTCTTGCTGTAGACCAAAATTAAAAAGATAAGATAATTTAAGAAAAACTAATTAATGATTCTGTTTGATCCTTCAGCTAAAAATTTTAAACTTACAAAAATTATTTTATTCCAAAAACTCATAGGCCCGTATCATAGAAAAATAAAAAGTCTATTTAAACAAAAGTTTTATTTTAAATTTCAAATTTTCTATACATTTTTTGAAAGTCGATTTTAAAAACACAAACAATTTGTATGGAAATAAAATTAAAAGCTCCTTTTAAATTTATTTTATTTTCTTGTGGTTAGGCTGATTAATCTATTTAAAAATGTTTTAGATTTTTTTGAATGTTTAAATTTTAAAATTTCCATAATAAGTGTCAACCTTATACTTATTCGTATACGAGGTAAGGCAAAAAAAAATCTTAAAAATGCCTGCAAATTTTGTTCTCTTGCCCAAAACATTAAATCATGATAATGTTTTGCGGAAGATTTGGGTGTACTTGCCAAAGCAAAGTTTTTTTTAGAAAAAATAATGTTATATTACTTTGCTATTCCCTGCAAAACGAATTGAAATATCAGTCGAGGACCCCATTAAAAAACCAAAAGAGCAGTACATTTCGTAAGTGAGTGCAAAAAAGTGTTTTTACATTTTGGAGAGTATAAAAGATTCGGTACCAAAGAATATAACACTCTCTCTTGTTTTATGTACATTTGATAAACAAATGGAAAATTTTTATGCGAAAAGCTTAGACTTTGGTGAAAAAGTAGTTTTGGTAAAAAAATGATTTTTTTTTCACGAAAAACAAAATTATGTTAAAAAAATTTAATGAACCTAAAATTTTTGGTGAAAAAACATTTGGATGAAAAAAGTTTTTGATGAATTTTTTTGATGAAAAGAAAAATTTTTTGATGTAAAAAAAAATGATGAAAAAAAATTTTTGGTGAGAAAAAAAATTATAATAAAAAATTTGATAAAAAAAAATTGATGAAAAAAAAAAAATTATTAAAAAAATGTTGATGAAAAAACAAAAAAAATTTATAAAAAAAAAATTTTATGAAATAAAAAATTTTTGATGACAAAAAAAAATTGATGACAAAAAAATTAATGAAGAAAAAAAAAATTGATGAAAAAAAAAATTTGATGAAAAAAGATTGATGAAAAAAAAAAATTTGATAACAAAAAAAATTTATAAAAAAAAAAAAAAAATTATGAAAAAAAGGGAACAAGTTGAGTTTACTGGCATTGGTGCAAAAAAATAAAAAAAAATTAAAAATAGCCCATTTAGCGATGATTTCGAAAAAAATAAAAAAAATTGTTGGCGACACATATTTAGCGAGTTATCTCGACTTGAAGTTTTTTGCTTACATCTTCGTTATTTATTGTTCGATTTCAAAAATATTGTCATTGGAAAGGTGATTGAAATATCTTTCATTTTGGTAAAAAAAAAAAAAATATTAACACATAAAAGGCCAAACAAATTTTTTTCTGAGAAAAAGAATTTAGTTTGTTTTTGTTGAGATATTTCGTAAAAAAAACTTTTCTGTGTAGCGGCCTTCGGCCGGGCTTAGGGATTACAAACTCCATAAATTAGTTTAGCGGCTTCGCTAAATAAAGTTTTTTTGTGTATTAAGCCTTTTCCAGTTATAATATTCGAATTTCAAGTCGACATAACTCGCGAACCAGATCTCGCCGACAAAAAATTACCCTAATATTTTCGATTTGTAATCAAAAGATCTATCTCTGGTAAAAATTTGGGATCAATCCGACCAATGCCAGTAAACTCAACTTTAGCCAACAAAAGTTTGATGAAAAAAAATTTTATGAGAAAAAAAAATTATGAAAAAAAAAAATTTTTATGAAAACAAAAAAAATTTATGAAAATTTTTTTTTTTTGTTGAAAAATATTTATGTTACTATTTATTCATCAGCTGGTGAAAAACGGTTTTATTCACCACGAGGAGAATTATTATCCAAATTACAAACCAAAGTTATTCAAATTTTTTGTTTTAGGAAAATGAAAATAGTAATTCTTGTTTTCTTTTTCGTTAATTGTTAGCTTATATAGTCAAACTGAGGTGGCGTCCTGCAACTTTTTTAAAATTAGACACCAGGGTAATTCCAAAAATTTTCGCCCCACTGTTCGGAAACATGCCTTTGGACGCCACTGAGAATTTGGCTCATAGATATCCACGTTTATATGAGATATGTTGCATTTTTGGATTTTCAAAATTTTCTATAGTTTTCAAATTATCGCGGGTCAAAGTTCGACTTTTTTAGCAAAAGTAAGAAAAATACATGACGTTTAACGTGCTCTAACGTTTTAACTAGTAATCCGATTATCACAAGTAATGGCTCATATGAAAGCTTAATTCTTCTTCTTTTAGGAAATATTTTCAAAAGCGTACGGTTTTTTCAGAAGTGTTGCAAAAATTCAAAAATATTTTTTGTTTGCGAATATTTAAAAAAACACATCTTCAATTTTTAAAAAAAAAAGTTTGGTGATAAACAATACTGTTTTGTACAACATATCCAAAATTCAGAGTGGGATCCCGATGGGATCAAAAAATATTCTGGTTTTAGAACGAAGTTCTTAAATTTTACCTTAGAAAATTAAAATTTTATGTTTCTTCAATATAAAAATTTAAATTTTCAAAGAAAATTATACTATTAAAATTTTGAAAAACATTCAAAACATTAGAAATTTAAATTTTCTAAGGGAAAAAATGAGAACCTCGTACCTACAACAGAATAGTTTTTGATCCCATGGAGATCCCACTCTGAATTTTGAATATGTTATACAAAACATTGTTATTTTTCACCAGAATTTTTTTTTAAAAAATCGAAGATGTGTTTTTTTAAATATTCGAAAAGAAAAAATGTTTTTGCATTTTTGCATCATTTCTGCAAAAAAAAAAAAACTGTGTTATTTTAAAAATATTTTCTAAAAGAAGAACCCCAGCTTTCACATGAGCCTAAATTTGTGAAAATCGGGTCATTGGTTAAGAAGTTACAGCTCTTTAAACGTGATGTATTTTTCTTACTTTTGCTTAAAAAGTCAATCTTTGACCCGCCATAATTCGTTAAATACACCAAATGTAAAAAAACGATATATGGTACATATATCATATTTATAAGGGCTATCTATGTGTCAAGGCTCAAATTAATCTGAGACACCATTTCCAAAAATGACTAAAATTTGAGCTAAATTTTCTGAAATGGCCCACCAGCCTAAAATCATTATCATGATAAAACACGTTGTCAAATTACTAGAAAAAGTCTCGAAATCCCATTTTACCAATATAATAATTGACAACATTTTTTTGTAATTTTACAAATTTCCAAGCTTTTTTTACAAAAAAAAATCTAGAAAATTCAGAAGAATTCCTTGTAAGTTTTATTGCGCCAAAAAATTGTAAATTTACAATTTTATTGGTAAATAGCTTGTAATATTACAAAAAAGCTCGTAATTTTTACTAGAAATTCTTGTCAAATGGGAGGTAGCAAAAAATCTAGTAAAGTTACAAAAACTACTTGTGAGTTTTATCGCATAAAAAAACTGTAAATTTACAATTTTAGTGATAAAAAGCTTGTAAAATTACAAAATTATTGATAAAAATCTTGTAAAATTACAAGAAATTCTTGTCAAATAGGAGGTAGCAAAAAAAAGTTACAAACTTTTCTTGTTTTTTTTTTTTAATGTACATCCTAAATTTCAAGTTTCTAGGACTATTATTGCAGAAAATATAAAATGTACCAAAAGTAAAATTTTGTATCCTTTAGAATCCCATAAGAATCTACATTGTCAAAAACCCAGCCATATTTTATCTACTTCCCGGAAGGTGAACCTACATTCCAAAGTTTCTAGCTTCTGTGGTTTGGGCTGTGCGATGATCAATCAGTCAGTCTATACATGGAACAAAAAGAATTAGAACTGCGAAGAAATTAAATAAAATGAACTATTGAACGACATGAAATTAAACTTTTTTTTACTAAAATTTTAGTTCATGGGCTACTCAAGTTCGGTGGTGGGTCAGAGAGGAAAATTTACCCCTTGAAGAACTAAATCAACCACAGAGAAACACAATTTTTCATATGTTTTTTTTGCATTGTTCAAATGAAACAATTTAAGACTATTATGGTCATTGGCTGGTTAAGTCTGAAAATTTGGCAAAATCGGAACAGGAGGAAAAAGTTCTCCCTTGAACCACAGAAAAGCTTTCCATTGTTTTACAAGGTTTTTTTTTTTACTTACGTAAAATAATAAAATTTTTATATCAGAAGAAGTTCAAAATCCTTAAAGTCCTGCACATTCTTAATGAATTTTCAAACTACCCTCGTAGTATGTTTAAGTATCCATTTGTAAATGTATGTGAATGTTTTAATTATAAAACAAGTTGATTGAGTTGCCCGGGTGATGTTGATGTTGTGTGGTGTTGATGGTGGAAGATGATGATGACCTTCTTTTCAAACCATTTCGTTTCAGTTTTGTTTTTTTTTTTTTGCAGTGTTGTTTGTTCTTTAAAACTTAAATAATTCAGTCATAAATTGTATCTTCACTTCACAAACGACGACAAGCAGTAAATGACCCAAAAAAACAAGAGAAGAGTGGTACAATGTGCAACACCATTGTTGTAAGACAGTTAATGGTGGCAGGCACACAACCATTATAGATGCTTTTTTGTCACTGGTAGTCACTGTTAATTTATGAACCGTACATAGTACAAGTACTAGCAACGGGAAGGCACTCAACTTGCAACAGGCACAAAAAATGTACTTGGGCACTATAACTTTTGTAAACTAAATAGTAAAAACTGTTTTGTGCCCTGAATAAATAGTTATTTTTAGATTTGTTGCCCATTATAAATGTAGGTAGATCTCGTTCTTTTATCATTGCATTTTTATTAATACTCCATTGTTTTTCTGTTCGTTTATACTTAACACGGTATTTTTTGTTTGTTCATCGTCACCATAACAGTAGGTGATAAAAACTATAAATAATAAATAATGTGTCAAATATTTTATGGATTTCATACACAGTGAAATATTGAAGAAAAATATGTCTTAGATTCTGCGACATTTTTACTATAGAAAAAGTCTCAGATTTTGCAAAATTTCTATAGAAAAAATGTTCCAGAATCTAAGACTTTTTCTACAGGAGAAATTTCCCCGAATCTAAGACATTTTTCTTTATAGAAGAATACATCTCAGAAACAGAAACGTTTTCTATAGGAGAAATGCATTTTTCTATGGAAAAATGTCTCAGAGTCTGAGATATTTTGAGATATTGAGAGAACCTGAGAATTTTTATAAAGGAAAAATTTCTCAGAATCTGGAAAAATGAATCAGAATCAGAAAATTTTTCTATAGTAAAATGTTCTGAGACATTTTTCTACGGGAACAGTGCCACAGGCTCTTAGATTTTATTTATTTTTTTTTGAAAAAATGTCTCAGAATCTCAGACTTTTTCTATAAGAAAAATGTCTGAGAATCTGAGAATTTTTCTTTAAGAAAAATGTCTCACAATCTGAGACTTTTTCTATAAGAAAAATGTCTCAGAATGTAAGACTTTTTCTTTAAGAAAAATGTCTCAGAATCTGAGACTTTTTCTGTAAGAAAAATGTCTTAGAATCTGAGACATTTTCTATAAGAAAAATGTCTCAGAATCTGAGACTTTTTCTAAAAGAAAAATGTCTCAGAATCTGAGACTTTTTCTATAAGAAAAATGTCTCAGAATCTGAGACTTTTTCTATAAGAAAAATGTCTCAGAATCTGAGACTTTTTCTATAAGAAAAATGTCTCAGAATCTGAGACTTTTTCTATAAGAAAAATGTCTCAGAATCTGAGACTTTTTCTATAAGAAAAATGTCTCAGAATCTGAGACTTTTTCTATAAGAAAAATGTCTCAGAATCTGAGACTTTTTCTATAAGAAAAATGTCTCAGAATCTGAGACTTTTTCTATAAGAAAAATGTCTCAGAATCTGAGACTTTTTCTATAAGAAAAATGTCTCAGAATCTGAGACTTTTTCTATAAGAAAAATGTCTCAGAATCTGAGACTTTTTCTACAAGAAAAATGTCTCAGAATCTGAGACTTTTTCTATAAGAAAAATGTCTCAGAATCTGAGACTTTTTCTATAAGAAAAATGTCTTAGAATCTGAGACTTTTTCTATAAGAAAAATGTCTCAGAATCTGAGACTTTTTCTATAAAAAAAATGTCTCAGAATCTGAGACTTTTTCTATAAGAAAAATGCCTTAGAATATGAGACTTTTTCTATAAGAAAAATGTCTCAGAATCTGAGACTTTTTCTATAAGAAAAATGTCTCAGAATCTGAGACTTTTTCTATAAGAAAAATGTCTCAGAATCTGAGACTTTTTCTATAAGAAAAATGTCTCAGAATCTGAGACTTTTTCTATAAGAAAAATGTCTCAGAATCTGAGACTTTTTCTATAAGAAAAATGTCTCAGAATCTGAGACTTTTTCTATAAGAAAAATGTCTCAGAATCTGAGACTTTTTCTATAAGAAAAATGTCTCAGAATCTGAGACTTTTTCTATAAGAAAAATGTCTCAGAATCTGAGACTTTTTCTATAAGAAAAATGTCTCAGAATCTGAGACTTTTTCTATAAGAAAAATGTCTCAGAATCTGAGACTTTTTCTATAAGAAAAATGTCTCAGAATCTGAGACTTTTTCTATAAGAAAAATGTCTCAGAATCTGAGACTTTTTCTATAAGAAAAATGTCTCAGAATCTGAGACTTTTTCTATAAGAAAAATGTCTCAGAATCTGAGACTTTTTCTATAAGAAAAATGTCTCAGAATCTGAGACTTTTTCTATAAGAAAAATGTCTCAGAATCTGAGACTTTTTCTATAAGAAAAATGTCTCAGAATCTGAGACTTTTTCTATAAGAAAAATGTCTCAGAATCTGAGACTTTTTCTATAAGAAAAATGTCTCAGAATCTGAGACTTTTTCTATAAGAAAAATGTCTCAGAATCTGAGACTTTTTCTATAAGAAAAATGTCTCAGAATCTGAGACTTTTTCTATAAGAAAAATGTCTCAGAATCTGAGACTTTTTCTATAAGAAAAATGTCTCAGAATCTGAGACTTTTTCTATAAGAAAAATGTCTCAGAATCTGAGACTTTTTCTATAAGAAAAATGTCTCAGAATCTGAGACTTTTTCTATAAGAAAAATGTCTCAGAATCTGAGACTTTTTCTATAAGAAAAATGTCTCAGAATCTGAGACTTTTTCTATAAGAAAAATGTCTCAGAATCTGAGACTTTTTCTATAAGAAAAATGTCTCAGAATCTGAGACTTTTTCTATAAGAAAAATGTCTCAGAATCTGAGACTTTTTCTATAAGAAAAATGTCTCAGAATCTGATTTTTCTATAAGAAAAATGTCTCAGAATCTGAGACTTTTTCTATAAGAAAAATGTCTCAGAATCTGAGACTTTTTCTATAAGAAAAATGTCTCAGAATCTGAGACTTTTTCTATAAGAAAAATGTCTCAGAATCTGAGACTTTTTCTATAAGAAAAATGTCTCAGAATCTGAGACTTTTTCTATAAGAAAAATGTCTCAGAATCTGAGACTTTTTCTATAAGAAAAATGTCTCAGAATCTGAGACTTTTTCTATAAGAAAAATGTCTCAGAATCTGAGACTTTTTCGATAAGAAAAATGTCTCAGAATCTGAGACTTTTTCTATAAAAAAAATGTCTCAGAATCTGAGACTTTTTCTATAAGAAAAATGTCTCAGTATCAAAGTCTTTTTCCATAAGGAAAATTTCTCAGATTTGAGACTTTTTTTTATAAGAAAAATGTTTCAGTATCTAAGACTTTTTCTATAGAAATAATGTCTTTGAATCTCAGACGTTTTCTATAGGAAAAATGTCTCAGAACTTGAGACTTTTTCTTAGGGAAAAATGTTTCTGAATTTAAGACATTATCAATAGGAAGAGTGGCTCAGAATCTGGTACATTTTCTAGAGAAAAAATGTCTTAGAATCTTATACCTTTTCTATAAAAAACATCTCAAACTTTTTCTATTGGAAAACTGTTTCAGATCTGAGACTTTTTCTATAGGAAAAATGTCTTAAAATCAGACTGACAGCTGAATTTAACACTCTCGTTTATTTAATCTTAAAAACACTGGATTAATCTTTTGTCACTTACTGTATTTTGCATATTTTGTTTAACTTACAAACCAAATACTCCATCATCAAGATATATTTATAGGAGTTGATTTTTATTACAATCTATTGTTTCAAATAAAATGTTGAGTTTTTGTGAAGAGACAAATAAAGAGGACGAGTTATTCATAGATGTTATTTTTATATTTGTTGCTGTTTTTTTTTTATATACCCGACTAAAAATAAATATACAGGTCCATATATAATTTGAAATTGAGCCATATATAATTTAATATGGCCCAACACGTATTTGGATAAAATAAGATGATGAAATTGGTGGATCAAAATAGCTCAAAATTTGTTATATTAGATTAAATATGATCGTTTTTGATCCGAATATTGGGTTTATCTAATTTGATATAATTGTATATAATTTTATATCATAAGATAAAATATGTAGAATTTTGCATAAAATATTTTTTTTTTATCTCATAATTTACAAATTTATCGCAAGTTTTTTCGGGAATTGCAAAAAAAAAATCTGTCTGGGACTTAGAAATTTAAAAAAAAAAATCGAAATTTAAAAAATTTTTTCTTAAAATTTTGTTAATAAATTTTTACTTCAAAACGCAAAAAATTTACCAAAAATATTTTTTATCCAGGACTTAGAAAATTCTACAAAACTTTTTCAGGACTTCTAAAATTTTTCAAAATTTGGCTAATTTTTTTTTTTGTTTAAATCATTTTTAATGAAATTCTTAACTCCAAAACGCAAAAATTATTTGTGTCTGGAAATTTTAAAAAATTTTCTCGGGACTTAGAAAACTTTTTTCCCCCGATTCGGCACCATATATATATGTATGTATATCTCATCTTGTATGAGGTCAGACATGGAGTTATATATCATATATTTATTTATCTAATCTTGTATGAGGTCATTCCTGGAGTCATATATAATATTATATGCAATATCTAATTTAATAAAGCTTTATATATTGTATGTGGAGCAACACATGATTTGATATACTTTTATATGGCACCATATTAAATTTTGGGTGTAAAACTTAATACAAGATACATTTACATATAATTATGTAAAGTACTGTGTATGGCCATATATAAATATATTAAATAATATGTTGCTATATCTAAACTTTTTTAGTCGGGTATGTATGTATTGTATATGTTGTTGTTTTATATGCTGGTATGTATTCCAATTGTTTTGGGTCACTGTTGTAGTATCCATGTTGTAGTCGTAGTCATGTTTTGGTGTAATTAATAAATAAAATAAATGGCTTTTTGCTCAGATAAATGTAGGTATGTGTGTTTGTGGATATGTTTTTATACATGTAATATATACAGATAAATACATACAAACGAAACACTCCCTAACAAAATAAACAAACAGACAAGCTTACACATATTTAACACATAACATGTAGTTAGTTACACATGTATGTATGATTAGGCGGGCAGTTTTTTTTTTTTGTATGGCAAAAAAGTTTTTCTTCTGATTTTGAACGTCATTGCAAATTTGAGGGCAATCAGATTAAATTAACCCGAGACACACGGTGATCAAAGTTTTGGATTTTTGAAAATTAAAAAAAAAAAACTATGGCATGCGACACTTTAAACTTTTAAATTTCAATGCCCTAAACACGAATATCAAAAAATATTTAAATCGGTTAAACTGTTCTCGAGATATCGCGTTTTAGAAATTAAAAAAAAAAAAAAAAATCTCAAAACTTCTTACCTTTTACCGACCTTTGCATAGAGCTTGACATAATTTTTCATTAAAACGTAATTTAAACCAAATCCGACCACTTTAACCGATGAGCCCTTCGATAAAAATTTTGCATTTTTTGGAAAATTTTCACTAAAATTTTGGATTTTTGAAAAATAAAATAAATTTTGGAAAATCCACCAAATTTTTGGATTTTTGATAAATAAAAATATAAAATAAGAAAATCTCTCATACATTATTTTTGGGTTTTCAAATTTTCAAAAACTGGGCTTAGGCGTGGTCAAATATTGTAAAAATGGTAAAATTTGTGGCGAGTTGCCTTGATTAAATATTTATCAAATTAAAACGGAATGCACCACAATCTAAAAAATTTACATTCTTATATAGTTTTGTATGGGCTATCGATTAATTTTTTTTTTTTTTGGAAAATTTTCAGAACCCGTTCTGAAATTTTTCATTTTTTAAAAAAGTCAATTTATCAAAAATCCGGCCATTTTTTTTTTAAAGTTTAGATGTTTGTCCATCCACACAAAAAAATTCAGAAACACGTTCATCGTTTTTTTCGAGAAAATCGCATTTGAATTTTAAATTTCATAACAATTTTGTAATTTGCTTGTATTTTCTTGTTTTAACGTTGCGAATGAGTTTATCAATTGCATAAATTGTGCTCCCGAACGAGTGACAAAATTGTTTTGCAAAACCAATTATTTTTTGTATCGAAAAGTTCTACAAAATCCGCTTTTAGGAAAGCTTGTACAATTACACTATTCGACAGCTAATATTAAACATGAACCGGATGATAGACGTTTATAAGTAGAGATCAAATGGTGTAAAACTGCGTTTACAGATTTTCATTTCGTAATACTGTTTGCTTTTAAAATGACTTCAAAGTTTGAAAGGATACATTTTATAAAATATTCCTGAAATATTTTTACTTGTCCTAGGATGCCACTGGTGAGGGCAAATGAAAGAGGAGGATATCCCCCAATTTTTCATGGCGTTACGAAATAACTCCCACATGAAATAACTCCCACCTAAAAAATGAAATAAGTTCCAAAAAAAACTCCATACAAAGTTGGGAGCAATTTCATATGAAATAACTTCCAATTTAGTGGGACTTTTATCATTTTTGTTGGGAGTTATTTCATAATTTTTTCGGTGGGAGTTCTTTCATACGATAGAAGTCCCACTACAATAGCGATGAAATAACTCCCACTATTGTTTCATTGTTGGTGGAAGTATCTGGAACATTTTTTCTTATAGAATATTATTATTAATAAATTAAAATTTGTTGTGATTTTGGTACCAAATTTTAAGACGAA
Organism: Pegoplata infirma; assembly: GCA_963921195.1. NCBI lineage: Eukaryota > Metazoa > Arthropoda > Insecta > Diptera > Anthomyiidae > Pegoplata > Pegoplata infirma. Next base: position 42,936,332 of record OY992538.1, read on the forward strand.
GTGCTTTTTTAACAAATTTGTATGTTTTAGAAATTTTGCTACCAAAACTGGCAAGGATTTTTGTGGTAAGAGCGCACTGCAGCCGAAAATGTTTTCGTTAGAATACAAAATTGTTATAAAAAACGGAGAACGCGAAAGTTATCCAACGTGTTGTGTTTTTGATAACATAGAAAGTTTTTCGATAACATACAAGATTGTTGAAAAAAGCACCGCAGATGAAAATTTAAAAGATTTAATTAGAACTTGATGTAAAAAGTGCCGCAGGCGAAAATTTGGTACCAAAAATCGCGGCGATTTTTGGTACCAAATTTTCGTCTGCGGCGCTTTTTACAACAAGGTCTGATTAAATCTTTTAAATTTTCGATAACATACAAATTTGTTGCAATAAGCGCCGCATGCGAAAATTTGGTACCAAAAATCGCGGCGATTTTTGGTACCAAATTTTCGCATGCGGCGCTTTTTACAACAAGGGGTGATTAAATCTTTTAAATTTTCGGTAACATACAAATTTGTCACAATAAGCGCCGCATGCGAAAATTTGGTACCAAAAATCGCCGCGATTTTTGGAACCAAATTTTCGCATGCGGCGCTTATTTCGACAGGTCGTAATTAAATCTTTTAAATTTTCGGTAACATACAGATTTGTCGCAAAAAGGACCGCAGGCGAAAAATTGGTACCAAAAATTGTTGCAAGACATCGCCGCGATGTTTGAATGTAACCGAAGCAAGTCAAATAGAACACTCGATGTATTTTTGCATGTTTTCGAAAAACTCTGAAAAAAAAACAAATCAGCCGTCAAGTTTCGCATTTGGCAGTTATTATTACTTGTTTGTATTGTACCGAAAGTAAGATCAGGATCCTCGTGCTCGACTTAACTGATATATTTTCCCTTTTTGTTTGTTTAATTTTTGTTGAGACTTCTAAATTTTTTTATTGGGACTTCTTTCATTATTAATGGGAGTTATTTCATTGGCACTTATTTCATTTTGTAGGTGGAAGTTATTTCATTGTGGTTGGGACTTATTTCATTTTTTTCTCCATTGGGACATATTTCATTTTTGGTGGGATTTATTTCATTGGAAGTTATTTCGTGGGAGTTATTTCATGTGGGAGTTATTTCGTGTCGCCATTTTTCATTATTTATTTTGCCATATCGGTATAAAAGGATGTGAATAAAGTTATTTGAAAACTTTTTCAAAATATTTTATTGAACATTTTGAATGATATTGAAGAAAATAGTTTTGAAAGGTTGTAATCTACATAATTTTCCTAATATATAAAAAAATACAATAATAAAATTAAGGGAGATCCTCCTCTTTCATTTGTTATCACCAGGGAAACCAAAAATATGCTCTAAAAAACACGTTTTATGCGCTTAAAAAATGCCCTTAAAAACGGAAAATATGCTCTAAAAACAATAAAAATATGCTCCTAAAAAAAATTATGTCCCCTTTTTAGCTGTGTTTTCTACAATTTGTTAGAGAATAGACCCTCAAAATAATGTTATGTGCGATAGTTAGAGGGTTAAATATGTTCTACAAAAATATTTGCCTTAATATTTTCTACCAAGTTGCTGAATCTAATGAAAACATACCTTCATATTCCGATATGAAGCAAGAACAGGCCAAAGGGAAATCAATCGTCACAGTTCCGTAATTGTTGAAAAAACGTCCTTGTTGGATAAAAAATTTAAAAATAAATGTTGTCATAAAAAAAAATTGGAAAAGAATGCTCTAAAAACTGAAAAAAAAAAATGCTCTAAAAATGTAAAAATATGCTCTAAAAAGTGGAAAAATGCTCTAAAAATAGAAAATATGCTCTTAAAATATGCTCTTATGCTAAAATATGCTCTTAAACCTAAAATATGCAAAAATATGGTCTTAAGGCTAAAATATGCAAAAATATGCTCTAACAAATCGATGCCAGATTTATTAAAAACTTCTGAAACGGATAAATACCTTACCCATTTATCAATAAAATGCACAAGAAAAAACATGATAGTGCATATTTTTGGTTTCCCTGGTTATCACTAGTGGGATCCAATGATAAGTATAAATATTAAAAAAAAATGTTTATAGAATTTAATCCTCTAAAACTTTGAAGTCGTTTTAAAAGGAAACAGGACTACGAAATGAAAAACTGTAAATAAAGTTTTACAACATTTAGTCTCTAGTTTCAACGGCTTTTTTCATTTTTGTCGGACGGTGTTATTATTCTATGTTTGGTATTTTTTTTAACCGCTTTTTTTTTGCAATTTTTTTAACGTTATTTGAAAAATTTCCAACAACACTGCGGAACAGTCAAAACACTGCGGAACAGCCAAATAATAACGAGAGTTACGACTATCTATTTCTGTATGTTTCGGACATGCTAATTCGAATGGCGTACTCCGTTTTTCGATGTATAGTACAGTTTTCTTGAAAAATGTCATTAAAGTTATTTCGGTTTTTGGCGATTTTCATCATGATGGTCCATATCACATAAATGCTTTTTGTTCACTATTCGTATTGTTATGGATGCCTTTATGATTTACTGAAAGCAAGTTTTTTATCAAAAACCAATTTGGCTGTTAATTCACGAAAATCTCAAAATATGATGAAATTCGCGAATTTAAGGGCTTAAGATGAAAAGCTTTAAACAAAATTTGCATAAGAAATAACCCCTTGCAAGGTTAATGATGTTAATAATAATGGGGCATTCCATGTCAAATCGGACACTTTGAAATTTTTTTTTTTAGATTTTCCCAATTTTTTTACAGTTTTTAGTACGAAAACTCCTTCGTGGTAAATTTTCAAATTTTTTTGATGACCCGTTCAAAAGATATCGAATTTTTAAAAATTGGTAGTTTGTTTCATTACTAAAACTTCTTTTACTCATAACTTCTTCAATAATGATCCAAATTTCATTTTTTTTAAATTTTTTGTTTTTTTACATACTTTTTTAAAAAAAGCGCTCTAGTATGCGATTTTTTGGTTAAATCTCATTTTTGAAAATGTTCGTACTCTTCGATTTTTTTTAATTTTTTTTTGTAAAACTTCTATCGATTCTACAAATTTTTTGCCCAGGAGGATCATGGGATAACGATTATTACTATTTTTTAAAATTTTTTGAAAAAAATTTATTGTAATTTTTCCAATCTTAAAATCATTTCAACTGCTCCAATGGTGCGTCATAGAGGGGTCATTTAGAAGACCGACCCCATTATTTTTTACGTCTTAACATTTCTTTGGTACAAATTAATACCCTATCTCCAATTTCTAAGGGAGCTCCCATACAAAACGACATTTTTTAAAATTTGCTCCAACCGCTCTAACTGCCCTAATAGTGCCCTTAGAGCAACAATATATATGACCGACCCACAATATTTTTTTAGTCCAAACATTTTCTCTGAACACACCTACCCTCTATCTGTAACTGTTAACGAGGGCCCCATACAATTTTTTTTATTTTTTGTAAATTTGTTTTATTTAAAATCAGCTATTACCGGTCCAATGGTGCGTCCGAGAGGGGTCATTAGTGAGACCGACCCCCATTTATTTTTACCCTTCAAAATTTTTTCAAAACATACCTACGCCCTATCTCCACTCCCTAAGTAGGCTCCCATACAAATAACAGTTGGAGCAAATTTTATAAAAATATAATTTTTTATGGTAGCCTACTTAGGGAGTGAAGATAGGGCGTAGGTATGTTTTAAAAAAAATTTGAAGCGTAAAACAAAATGGGGGTCGGTCTCACTAACAACCCCTTTCGGACGCACCCGGTAGAAGCTGATTAAATAAAACAAATTTACAAGAAATTAAAAAATTGTATGGGGACCGCCTTAACAATTAGAGATAGAGGTAAGGTTTATTCAGAGAAAATGTTTGGAATAAAAAAATATTGTGGGTCGGTCATAAATTTTGTTGCACTAAGGGCACTATTAGGGCGGTTGGAGCAAATTTTAGGTCCCCTAGAATATGAATTTATCCGGAAAATAAAAAAATAATGAAAAAATTCCACTCTAATGTATGATGTACCTACAAAACCAATGCAAGTAATAGTCATTCACTCACTCACACACCAACCGACCAACCTACACACACATAAATGTAAATAAAAAGTCTATGTAGTTTGTGAAACGTGTCTAAATGATGATTGAGGCAACAGTAAATTGCTTGGTTGTGATTGTGATTTAGTTTTTTTTTTCTATATTTTTTTTCTCTCCCGTTGTTGCTGATTTTAGTTTTTTTTGTGTTGTCTTTCGTGCATAAAAAATATGGCAGCTGATGTGATTTTTTTATGATATTTTTTCTGTTTTGTGTTTTATTTTTTTTTTCTGATGTTGTTATTTATTCAATTTACATAGAATTTCCCCTGTTGGTGGTTATTAATTTTGTTGCTGCTGTTGCTTGTTTTGCTTTAATTTTTTTTTATTTTCCATTCTGTTTTTTTTTGTTTTTTGAATTCTTAATATTATTTTTTTTTCTAAACAAATTGTATTTTTTTAATAGACGATAAGACAAGTCTATTGTTCGGCTACAAGTTTTTTTTTAATAAATTGCAAAAAAAAAATTAAATTAAATAAACAATCTGTTGTAAAAATTGTATACGGCAGAAACTGGTTTCTTAAATAAATTCTCTCCAACAGATGACACCAGTGATTGTATTGTTGTGTAAACAAAAAAAGGTTAATAAAAGAAAAGAAAAAGGTAAAATCAAATGATTTTTCTTTTTAAATCTTTCAATTATTTTGAAGAGATACATAAGTGGATTTATTTAAAATGGCCATCTAAAATTATATTTCTCAGGTATTTATTTATTTCAATTTATCAAAGTTAAATTATAAAAAAATAAAAAAACCACACTGCGGATGAGTTATATTATTTAAAAGGTAAAAAAAAAATTAAGTATACGACTCTAAAGGCTGATTAAGAGAATAACAAGTAAGAGTGTTAAATTCGGTTGTGCCGAATCTTTTATACCCTCCAACATGCAAAAAAATAAAAAATAAAAAAATGCGGGGGCGTTTTTTTTTGGGGGGGGGGGTGGTCAGGGGTCGCTAGTAGTAATTGAGGGGGGGCAAATTTTCCCTCGAATATGTGTTTAACAATTCATTCTTATGCTTTTTGCACTAAAGAAATACAAGATTATCATTATTTAAAAAAAATGTTTTATTCCACGCCCATTAAAGGGGGCGGGCCGAAAAAATGGCATTTTCTAATTCTCTGGGTCCAAATGCAGGACTTTGAACTTTTTGTGGCATAAAAATGTTGCATTTGTTAAACAAAAACACAAAAAATCATGTAAAAACATGTTATTTTTCTGAGGTTGGTTTAGTTCTTCAAGGGGAACTTTTTTCCCCCTGGTCCGATTTTGCTCATTTACGAACTTAACCTGCCTATGAACATAAGACATTTTCGTGCCAAATGTCGAGAGTCTAGCTCATTTATTTTGGACTGCATCGTGTTAACTACAGACGGACGGACATCGCTAGAATTTCTTAGAATCGATCACTGATCATAAATATATATACTTTATGGGGTCCTATACCGATATTTTGATGCGTTACACACGGAATGACAAAGTGAGTATACCCCCATACTGTAGTTGGAGGGTATAAAAGAATATGGATGCTAATTTGGAATATTTAAATTCCGAGATTTTCGGCACAAAATTAATCCCAAATCTAAGTATACACATTTTGTTAAAGACAAAGTTAACATTACTTTGCGTTTTTATCATTAAACGAGTATAACTTAAAAGATATTATGTAGGTAATTAACAAAGCTTTAATTTAAGCTTAATAGCGCCCAGAATGAGTAAATAATATATGTGCTACGAGGGTGGATCTAAAATAATGAAATTATTTTTAGACATTTTCTGAAAATTTTTTAAAAATATTTCTTGGTCAATCTTTTCTAAGTTCAAACATAAAAATTTAGAAAATGGTCAAATAGTTTTAACATGATAATGTTTTTAGGCTGGTGTCTAATTTTAAAAAAAGTTGCAGGACGCCACCTCAGTTTGACTATATATGCTAACAATTAACAAAAAAGAAAACAAGAATTACTATTTTCATTTTCTTAAAACCAAAACTTTTAATAACTTGGGTTTGTAACTTAGGTTATAATTCACCTCGTGGTGAGTTAAACCGTTTTTCACCAGCTGGTGAATAAAAAGTAACATAATTATTTTTCAACAAAAAATTTTTTTTTTCATCAATTTTTTTTTCATGAATTTTTTTTTTCTGTTCATCCATTTTTTTCCACCAAATTTTTATTTTTATCCATTTTTTTTTTCATCAAACTTTTTTTTAATCAAATTTTTTTTTTCACCAAACTTTTTTTTTTCATCATTTGTTTTTTATCAATTTTTTTTTCATCAATTTTTTTTCATAAATTTTTTTTTTCCATCAAAATTTTTTTTTTTGTTATCAATTTTTTTTTTTTCATTCATCAAAAATTTTTTTTTCATCAAATTTTTTTTTTCATCATTTTTTTTGTTTTTTCAAAATTTTTGTTTTTATTTTCGTCAATTTTTTTTTCATTAATTTTTTTTTTTCATCAAAATTTTTTTTTTCATAAATTTCTTTTTTTCATATATTTTTTTCATCAATTTTATTCATCAATTTTTTTCATCAAATTTTTTTATCAAATTTTTTTCATAATTTTTTTTTCTTCATATTTTTTTCATCAATTTTTGTACATCAAAAAATTTTTCTTTTCATCAAAAAAATTGATCAAAAACTTTTTTTCATCAACATTTTTTTTCACCAAAAATTTTGGGTTCATTAATTTTTTTAACATAATTTTGTTTTTCGTGAAAAATTTTTTTTTTTTACCAAAACTACTTTTTCACCTAGACTAAGCTTTTCGCATACAAATTTTCCATTTGTTTATCAAATGTACATAAAACAAGTGAGAGTATTATATTCTTTGGTGGCGAATCTTTTATACTCTCCAAAATGTAAAAACACTTTTTTGCACTTATTTTTGCACTCACTTACGAAATGTACAGCTCTTTGGTTTTTTAATGTGGTCCTCGACTGATATTTCAATTCGTTTGCATTGAATAGCAAAGTAATATAACATTATTTTTTTTAAAAAAACTTTGCTTTGGCAAGTACACCCAAATCTTCCGCAAAACATTATCATGATGTAATGTTTTGGGCAAGAGTACAAAATTCGCAGGCATTTTTATTATCAAACGAGTATAACTTAAACAAGTAGAAAAGTTAAATTAGTCTTTGCCGAATCTATGAATACCCTCCACAATGCCTTTTTTAAAGGATAGTACATTTTAACGTGAACATTTTTGGTTAGAAATATTTTATTTCGAGTAAAAAACTCTTTTTTTTTGTCATTTAATTGAAAAATTACTATTTCTTTTTTTGAGAGTAAAATTTAAAAGAAGAACCTTTTATAAAAATTAGATTTTATAAAAAGTACCTTTTTTAAAAAGTACCTTTTTTAAAAAGTACCTTTTTTAAAAAGTACCTTTTTTAAAAAGTACCTTTTATAAAGAGTACCTTTTATAAAAAGTACCTTTTGTAAAAAGTACCTTTTGTAAAAAGTACCTTTTATAAAAAGTACCTTTTATATAAAGTACCTTTTGTAAATGGTACCTTTTGTAAAAAGTACCTTTTATAAAAAGTACCTTTTATAAAAAGTACCTTTTATAAAAAGTACCTTTTGTAAATATTACCTTCTGTAAAAAGTACCTTTTAAAAAAGTCCCTATTATAAAAAGTACCTTTTATAAAAAGTACCTTTTATAAAAAGTACCTTTTATAAAAAGTACCTTTTATAAAAAGTACCTTTTATAAAAAGTACCTTTTATAAAAAGTACCTTTTATAAAAAGTACCTTTTATAAAAAGTACCTTTTATAAAAAGTACCTTTTATAAAAAGTACCTTTTATAAAAAATACCTTTTATAAAAAGTACCTTTTATAAAAAGTACCTTTTATAAAAAGTACCTTTTATAAAAAGTACCTTTTATAAAAAGTACCTTTTATAAAAAGTACCTTTTATAAAAAGTGCCTTTTATAAAAAGTACCTTTTATAAAAAGTACCTTTTATAAAAAGTACCTTTTATAAAAAGTACCTTTTATAAAAAGTACCTTTTATAAAAAGTACCTTTTATAAAAAGCACCTTTTATAAAAAGTACCTTTTATAAAAAGTACCTTTTATAAAAAGTACCTTTTATAAAAAGTACCTTTTATAAAAAGTACCTTTTATAAAAAGTACCTTTTATAAAAAGTATCTTTTGTAAATAGTATCTTTTGTAAATATTACCTTCTGTAAAAAGTACCTTTTATAAAAAGTACCTTTTATAAAAAGTACCTTTTATAAAAAGTACCTTTTATTAAAAGCACCTTTTATAAAAAGTACCATTTATAAAAAGTACCTTTTATAAAAAGCACCTTTTGTAAAAAGTACCTTTTGTAAAAAGTACCTTTTGTAAAAGTTGCCTTTTGAAAAAAGTATATTTCTTAAAAAGTACCTTTTGTAAAAAGTTACTTTTGTAGAAAGTACCTTTTGAAAAAAGTCCCTTTTGTAAAAAGTACCTTTTGTAAAAGTACCTTTTGAAAAATGTTCCTTTTGTAAAAAGTACCTTTTGCTAAAAGTCCCTTTTATGAAAAGTACCTTTTGTAAAAAGTACCTTTTGTAAAAAGTACCTTTTGTAAAAAGTACCTTTTGTAAAAAGTACCTTTTGTAAAAAGTACCTTTTGTAAAAAGTACCTTTTGTAAAAAGTACCTTTTGTAAAAAGTACCTTTTGTAAAAAGTACCTTTTGTAAAAAGTATCTTTTGTAAAAAGTACCTTTTGCTAAAAGTCCCTTTTATAAAAAGAACCTTTTATAAAAATTAGATTTTATAAAAAGTACCTATTATAAAAAGTACCTTTTGTAAAAAGTACCATTTTTAAAAATACCTTTTGCTAAAAGTCCCTTTCATAAAAAGTACCTTTTGTAAAAATATCTTTTGTAAAAATACCTTTTGTAAAAAGTTACAGCCCAAACCGCTGACGCTGACCCTACACTACAAGTATCAAAGGGCATTTAAATTACAAATGTCTTATGATCAAACTAAAATAATAATTATATAAATGGGAGTAGAATCGAATATGTATTAATATTTTAGGGTGATCATGAACGATTTCTCATTTAAATCCATTTGCGACTTGTAGTTTATTGTTTTTATACTTGCTAAATAGTGTTGACAATGGAATCTGACAAATTGCGAAACTCATGTCGATTAAGTCTTGCAAGAATTACCAACATTAATAAATTTAAAACCGAAAAATAATTTTCTTGAAAATTTTTCTATGAGAATATCATGGTTTTGATTAGTAAAGGAAATAATGGCCTCGAGCTAGAATAAACCTACTCAAAATATCATATTTTAAAAGGCCTGAAACTTTTATTTTTTTTATTTTTTAATAAAAATTAATTAGTGATTGAGACAAACTTTTATATAACTCAATATGAACCAAATCGAAACATTTTAACCCATGGCGCCCTTTGATAAAAGTTTTGGATATCTGAAAAATGTCCACCAAATTTTTACATTTTTCAAAAATTTAAAAACTATATCAATTTAATTTTTTTTGTTTTTTGTTATATTTTTTGTTTATAAAACTATATATTTTTAATTTTTTTTTCTCCAATTTATGTATTGGCAAAAATTACAAAAAAAATCGTACATGGCGAATAAGTAATATCAATTTATATGCAAATCCATATAAAGTATACGCCCAGAGTTAAAACAAAAACACTGCAATTCATAAATTTACAAGGTAAATGCAAAAATATTGATAACAAAAAAAAGTTAATCAATTTATGCAATAAAAATTCATTTAAATGCAATTTTCCATGGTCATAAATAATTTTTACTTAAGGCATTATTTTTTTTTTTAAATATATTAAGTCATCTTCTTTGCAATAATTTTCCAAAGTAAATTAAATTGTAAATTGTATATATTTTATCCCCTTAAAACACAAAAAAAACCTAGGAAATAAAACATTTATATTTTTAACATTTTTTTATTCTTTTGTAAAACAAAAAACAACAACAAAAAAACAGAGAAATGTTAACTAAAACAATCAATAAAAATTACGACATTTAACATTTAATATACGTGTCCTTGAATTGTACGTAAAGAGACAGGCAAAGCAGCAACAGTAACAACAAGTTTAGAAAATACACACATACATACGTACAATATAACAAATATGTATAGTTGTGTGTGAACATACAAAAGTATGATTGTATATATGTAAACTTATATATACACGTAAGCAAAATAAAAAAGAATACACGAATAGAACTGAAAAGGTTTGTGTACTTTTATACAAACCTTTTGCTTTCTTCCTTTTTTATTATTTTTTTTCTTTAGCATGTCAACAAAAATAAATAAAAAATGTACCTGAATAAATGGTATTCCATTTAAAAAGAATGTAAAATGTTGCATGAGTCTATGAAACTTGTCCGAAAATATAAATAGAACTTGTTTTTAAAGAAATATTTCGGCGACTTTTTACTATAAGCTCCCTCTGAAGATTTCGGCATTTCTTTTAAACAAATATTTCCTAATCTGTACAAACAGATTACCAATGAGCCAATTTTTTATTCATCAGATCATTTCTTTTTTTTTTATAATTTCTAAGATTAATTTCATAAAATTTATGAAAAATTTAACCTGTATTCCTTAATTTTATAAAAATTTCATTATTGCCCGAAAATGTAAATAGAACTTGTTTTTAAAGAGATATTTCGGCGACTTTTTACTATAAGCTCCCTCTAAAGATTTCGGCATTTCTTATAAAAAATATTTCCTAATCTGCACAAACAGATTACCAATGATCCAATTTTTTATTCATCAGATCATTTCTTTTTTTTTATAATTTCTAATATTAATTTCATAAAATTTATGAAAAATTTCACCTGTAAAAATATTCTTTAATTTAATAAAAATTTCATTATTGCCATGAAATATTTCATAAATTATAAAAAAATTAATAATTTTATGAAAGAAGCATTGGCCCACTTGTAATAAATTTTTCATAGATTTTATGAACATTATGAAAATGTTAATAAAATCTATGAAAATATCATTAGAAGTGAGCCAAAGATTTTTCTTATTAAATTTATGATTTTTACATAAAAAAAAACTCAAAAATTAAAAAAAAATATATTATTGGCTTATTTTTTATTAATTTTTCATATGTTTTATATGATTTTTATAAAAATTTTCATTATATCTACGAAAAGTTCATTTGAAGTGAGTCAATGACTTTCTTTTATTAATTTAATCGATTCTTTTTTCATTATGTCAACGATTTATTTCACTTAATTTATAAAAAATTTATTTGTAAAAATATTCCTTAATTTAAAATTTTATTATTGCAATGAAATGTTTCATAAATTGTTAAATAATTCATAAATTTCATGAAAACATCTTTGGCTCACTTCTAATTTTAATTTAAACATTATGAAAATGTTCATACAATCTATGAAAAAAATCATTAGAAGTCAGTCAAAAATTTTTTTCATTAAATTTATGATTTGTTCACAAAAAAACTCAAAAATTTAATAAAAAATGCCTGCGAATTTTGTACTCTTGCCCAAAACATTAAATCATAATAATGTTTTGCGGAAGATTTTGGTGTACTTGCCAAAACAAAGTTTTTTTTAGAAAAAATAATGTTATATTACTTTGCTATTCCATGCAAAACGAATTGAAATATCAGTCTAGGACCCCATTAAAAAACCAAAAGAGCTGTATATTTCGTAAGTGAATGCAAAAATAAGTGCAAAAAAGTGTTTTTACATTTGGGAGAGTATAAGAGATTCGGCACCAAAGAATATGACACTCTCACTTGTTTTATGTACATTTGACAAACAAATGGAAAGTTTTTATGCGAAAAGCTTAGACTTGGTGAAAAAGTAGTTTTGGAAAAAAAAATATGTTTTTTTCACGAAAAACAAAATTATGTTAAAAAAAAATTAATGAACCCAAAATTTTTGGTGAAAAAAAATTTAATGAAAAAAAGTTTTTGATGAATTTTTTTGGTGATAAAAAATTTGATAAAAAAATATGATAAAAAAAAAATTTGATAAAAAAAAATTATGAAAAAAAAAATTATAAAAAAAAAAATTGATGAAAAAAAAAATTTATAAAAAAAAAAATTTTTAATGAAAACAAAAATTTGATGAAAAAAAAAATTGATGAAAAAAAAATTAAAAAAAAAATTTTATGGAAAAAAATTGATGATAAAAAAAAAATTTGATGAAAAAAAAAAAATTTGATGAAAAAAAATAGTTTTTTTTTGTTGAAAAACAGGGTCGCCAGTTTTTTTTTGGATGCCATCCCCAAACTAAAATTTCTCATCCCCAAAAATCCCCAAAAATTTTTTTTTTCAAAATTTACTAAACGCAAAAAACACTTGCAATCCATTAAGTGCTTTTGAGTAATTTAGCCAATTTTTTAGAACAAAAACTTGGTTAACTTACTTACAAACACTTGCTGGTATTTTACACAAAAACTTGGCTAAAAAGTGTAAGTGTATTTTGCGTGTTGAGCGATTAGCACATCGTTTGAAGCGGCCAATTTTTCGATAAGTATTATGATAAAATTCAAAAGCAACGGAAATGTTTTATCACGGATGGATAACTCACGGATTTTTAATTTACACACCAGCGATAGAGTACTTTATTGTTCCAAATTTAATTTAATCTTGTTTTATATCTTGAATTCCCTCAAAAATTTTCTCAGCAAATCGGCCCTAAGAAATTGTTTGTACCCTTTAAAAAAAAAACAAAGAAAATTCTTTTAAGGTTTGATATACATATTGCCGTAAAACCCCTTAAATTTTTATAAATACTAACTCCGGAATAGGTATCTAAAACGTTGTATTGCTTTTTAAGAATTTAAGAAGTTGTAAAAGACCAGTATTTTCAATTGATGTACTTTTAGACTTTTTTCTACAGAAAAAACTAGTGAATTTTGAAAATTTTCTTTAATAGATTTAAAGGATATACCTACTATAGAAAATGTATGAAAATTTACAATTTGGTTTAAAGAAAAATAAAAGCATGATAACATGATACCACTACGATCCAGGTTTTGACAGAAACCATATAAAATGTTAGTTTTTTCTATATAAATGTCACATTATTCCTACGTTTGAGGTTTTTTTTTGTATGCTTTAATGTCCACGATTTATCAAAAATAAAGTTGAGTTAATTTTACCTATTTTAGCATTATTTTATGATTAATGTATTTAAAAAACACTTGTTTATCTAAAATATTTCATCCCCTAAAAATCCCCGAAAAAATCAGTGTCATCCCCATGAAATCCCCGGATCCCCAAATCAAATTTTTCATCCCCAATTTCCAAAAAAATCCCCTATTTGGGGACAAAACCCCTAAACTGGCAACACTGTTGAAAAATAATACGGTTTTATTCACTACGAGGTGAATTATTATCCAACCCGAGTAAAAATGTTTATATGATGTCCCGAGTAAAAATTTTCTGGTCTAATCATATATAATTTGATACAATCTTATATGAGTTAATATGCTTCCGTATAAATTTATATAAAATTGTATCTATCTCTTTGATACGGTTGATCCACTTTATATGGTTAGATATTGCTCCATATATGATTAGATTCGTACTTTGGTTTTGCTCATCAAATTATATAAAAATAGATATTATAAGATCAATTTGATCTAATTAGATTTGACCAAATTCAGGATCAAATTGTATCAATTTTTATATTTTTTGATCTAAAGTAATACAATTAGATATTATTTGATACAACCATTTTACGGATCAAATTAGATCTATTTAGTAAAATTAGCATAATATTTTTACTAGGGGTAATATATAATGATATGTAACACAATATATATTTATACGCAATTTGATCCGAATAATGGTGGATATTTTTGCATTAAAAAAGATCAACTTGTATAAAATATGGTTTGATTTCATCCGAGTTTTGACCAGACATTGCTATATATTGGTGGATCTAATTAGATCTAATTGCATAAAAACATATAAAATCCTGGTGGTTTTTTGGTTTGGGTTGAGATACACCACAGGTCAACGATACATTCACCAAACATATAATTTTCTAAACAAAAAAAAAATTGCTTGGGTACGCTTCGAACCAGATAGGTGATATACATAACCCTAACAAGGAAATGTTTAGGAACATTTTAAAAAGTTTTTTATACTTTGCCTAAAAAAGAAAATTTTTGGTTAATTGGAAACAATTATAGTTGTATATGAAACAGAATGAGATATATATGATTTTATATTAAATTATACAGAAAAGCAAATTTTGTATTGACCATCATATTATTGCATATAATTATATCAACCGTACACCTTTTTATCCGAATCATGATTAAATTATATATTACCACATATGACTGCATTAAAAAATGTAGAAAACATTTCACGGATGTATAATCATATATGATTTATTATGTTTGTATCAAGTTATATATTGTAATATATGTTTATTTTTACTCGGGAAGTTACAAACCCAAGTTATTAAAATTTTTGGTTTTAAGAAAATTAAAATAGTAATTCTTGTTTTCTCTTTCGTTAATTGTTAGCTTATATAGTCAAACTGAGGTGGCGTCCTGCAACTTTTTTAAAATTAGACACCAGCCTAAAAACATTATCATGTTAAAAAAATCATTGGCTTACTTCTAATGAATTTTTCATAGGTTTTTTATGATTTTTATAAAAACGTTCATTTAATACACGAAAAGTTCATTCGAAGAGAGCCAATTATTTTTATACCCTCCACTTAGTGATAGAGGGTATATATAAGTTTGTCATCCCGTTTGTAACTCATCGAAATATCGGCCTGGGACCCTATAAAGTATATATATTCATGATCCCCTATCGATTTTAAGACATTCTAGCGATGTCCGCCTGTCTGTCTGTGGAAATGGTGATCACGGACAAAATATTGCACAGAGATGACTGAAACTAAACATATTTATTGGAAGTTTTCCTGAGAAGTTTGGTATTGCATTTGAGCGATATCGGTTCAGCGGTTCAAAAGTTATGAACGAAAATGTAAGGACACCTCAAAAATTTCAGTACATTCAACATAACCTAAAAATACAAAATGTTTTAATTCAGCTGCTGGTTGACATATGTTAACATAATTGAACACCAAATGGTATTTAAACAAGTTCGAACATATTTTTTAACAAAAAAAAAAAAAAAAAAAATCGAGGATTTTTTTTACCCAAATTTTTTTTTTTTTCAAAAGTAATTTCCTTTTAAATAAAGTTTTTTACAATAATCTTTTTAAAATTGTGGAGGGTATTACTACATTCGGCAAGTCCGAATTTAAATTGTTTGCTTGGTTTTATTAATTTAATGATTGTTTTCATAAAATATACAAAATTCCTTCGATGTGAGTATTTCATTTCTTCATGTAGAACTGCTGTGGTCTACGTCATATAAATTCTGACAAATATTCTGCAAGTGTAACTGCTTGAACAACAAGAAAAACTGTTGATTTGAGTGGCAAAGAATATAAAATTTAAAAAAAATATTATTTAAAAAAAAAAATATGTATAAATTTCTCTTGGGTGATTTTAGCAAATTAAATAAGACAAATTTTCAAGTTTATAAAGATAACTTAAATTTTTGAGATGATTAAATGTGATTAAGTACCAAGATATTATTAAATAGTTTTTAAGTAAAAAAAAAAAAATTTTAATTGTAATAAAAATACAATAAAAATATTTCCGTCTTTCTGTGAGCCAAATCGAGTTTGGGGAAAAACTTTCTCACAAATATCTAAACAAAACCCTGGAAACCTCCATTTTTTTATACTTTTATACATTAACCACAGGATGGGCTTGGTTATTTGGTGTGTAAAGCATCGAGGCATGGGTCGAAGACCTCAATAATTGTAAGTAAAAAGTTTGAAAAAAGTTTCCCCTTGATAGTTATTTTTTTATATCTGTGAAATAAATGAAGGGCTAATTGTAAAAACTCGATGAGCAACATTTCATTGTATGGTGGTTTTTGCTTTAAAACTTTTGAAATTATGTAGAAAATTGATTTTTTGAAAAACTTTCATACTCAAGATACTTGTACGAAGGGTTTATGCAAAAATTGTGCCAAAAATCTGTCAATGGAACATTATTAGAAAACAAAAAACACCAAAATAAAAAATTTTGCTTATCAAGTTTTTGCAGTAAGCCCTTCAAATGAAAAATTTTTGAATCAGAAAAAGCTTATAGTCTTGTTCTTTGACCTAGCTTTTTCTGGTGGCCCCTTTTATGGACGTGGGAAAGCATATCGTCGGTGCGCCGACCAGAACAGTTATGTGTTTTTTGTAAAGTGTTCAGGAGAGCAAAAAAAACGTTTTATTTTGCTAATTCGCAACATTTTTTTGAAGAAATTTTTTTTTCTTTTCTTAAACTCATTTAAATATATTACGCTTTGAAAAACATACAAAATCTTGTTTTATCCTGAAGTGGTACACGATTTTAACAAAAAACTACACATACACTCCAAAAAAAGTGTTAAGTTAGCAAAAAAATCTTGTAAACCTACAAGAAAATTTGCTGATTTGGAACCCACATTTTTTTTGGTAAAGTTAGCAAACAAGTTTTGCTAAAAATTAGTTAACTGAAATTATTTTTTTTTTTTTTTGATTTTTCTATAAGTACAGATCGAGCACGGGCTCTAATTATATTTGTAATAAGGGTTCAAGTTGAAAAAATGCAGAAGAAAAATTGAATTTTTAAAAATTATAGACATTTCTGTTATTTCCCATACCGGTTTCAAACACCCCAGTTAGTGTCATCATCAGTAGGATTTTAAATGTCGGTTTGTCTTGTAAATGAAAACTGTTTTTTATATATGTGAATATTTCTACAGAATAAATTTTGACAGTTTCCAACATTACAATTCTATTTCTAGCAATCTCAACCTCACTTCATACATTCTTTCAACTTTTTTGTCTCTTACATTATTTCGCAAGGGTTATTTTTATTTCAACATAGTTCATACACATTTGAGGACCCCATTGGGTTCGGACCCGATAGGTCCAGACCCCGACGGGCCTAGACCTAGTTGGGTTCCTTAAAAATCGTCATAGTTTTTGATCCAAAATTTGTGTCCGTTTCGCTCTACCTTGCTTAGTTTTTGAGATACGTGATTTTAGGGGACCACCGGGGTTTTGAGAATTACAAAACTCGATAACTTCAAAAAAATTACTCGGAGAGCTTTTGTTGTGTCGGCAATATTTACCGAGATATGAGCATTTTAAAATTTTCGGGAATGCTAACTTTTTTGGATCCAAAGTTAGGACCCATTAGGGTCCACACATGTAAAGAGGACCGGCGATACTATGGACAGCTCGAGAACCAAAAATGGCCTCCGTTTTGCTCTATCTGGCTTAGTTTCCGAGATAGCGCCATTTTAAATTTTCTGAAATAAAAAAAAATTTGCCATTTATTTTTGCTAATATTAGCAAAAAAAGCTTGTAAAAATTTGGTCAACTCAATTTTCAATTTAGCAAAAAAAATTAGTTCAAATTTTGTTTAAAATTGCTAATGCGCGCTAAATGAAGATATTTTTGCTAACATGCTAATCTCAACTAAAAATTTGCTAAAAGTTAGATAACCAGCATTAGCAAAAAAATTTAGTAAATCTACTAATGTATTATTTTGAGTGCAGGTTCCAAAGAAGTGGCGAAAGAACACCTCCTTGTGGTGTGCCCCTATCGACAATTCGAGATATGACGGACGCTTCCAATTCAGATGTTATACGTCTATTGGAAAGTAGGTTTTCCACCATTAAAACGATCCCACGCTTTACTCCCAGACCAGACAATGCCAAAATTATCGAGTCTGGGATGACATTATTAAAAACCCCCCTTTATATCAAGAAAAGCTACGATAGTGTACTCTTTTACCGAAAGCGATCTCTCGATGGTACCAACGAGCTCATGAAGAGCTGTTTCCATTGATCTACCCTTGCTGTATGCATGTTGCTTTGTCAAAAGCAACCTCGGGTCAATCACCCTACGCGAATATGAGTCTATCATTCGTTCCATGGTCTTTAACAAAAAGGAAGACATACTAATTGGTCTGAAATCCTTTGGAGCTGTGTGGGAACTTTTCCCAGCCTTCGGAATAAAGACGACTCTGTTATCCCTCCATGTAAAAGGAATATACGACCAGTTGATGCATGCTGTGTACACTCAAAAAAATACGTTAGTAGATTTACTAATTTTTTTTTGCTAATGCTAGTTAGCTAACTTTTAGCAAATTTTTAGTTGAGATTAGCATGTTAGCAAAAAATTCTTGTAAACTTTATTTAGCACTTTAGCAATTTTAAACAAACTTTGAACTAATTTCTTTTGCTAAATTGGAAATTGAGTTGACAACATTTTTACAAGATTTTTTGCTAACATTAGCAAAAATAAATGGTAAATTTTTTTTTTATTTTCAGAAAACTTAAAATGGCGCTATCTTGGAAACTAAGCCAGATAGAGCAAAATGGAGGGCATTTTTGGGTCTTAGAATCTCGATACTTTAGCGGGTCCTCTTCACATGTGTGGACCCTAATGGGACCTAACTTTGGATCCAAAAAAGTTAGAATTCCCGAAAATTTTAAAATGTTCATATCTCGGTAAATATTGCCGACACAACAAAAAGTCCAAAAGAGTTTTTGTAGCTCTCAACACGTAGAACAAGACCGCAAAAAAGCTCTCCGAGTAATATTTTTGAAGTTATCGAGTTTTTTAATTCTCAAGACCCCAGTGATCCCCTAAAATCACGTATCTCAAAAACTAAGCAAGGTAGAGCGAAACGGACACAAATTTTGGATCAAAAACTATGACGATTTTTAAGGAACCCAACTAGGTCTAGGCCCATCGGGGTCTGGACCTATTGGGTCCGGACCCAATGGGGTCCTCAAATGTGTATGAACTAAGTTGAAATAAAAATTATTTCAGTTAACTAATTTTTAGCAAAACGTTTTTGCTAACTTTACCAAAAAAATTGTGGGTTCAAAATCAGCAAATTTTCTTGTAGGTTTACAAGCTTTTTTTGCTTGTAAGAGATAGGGCGTAGGTATGTTTTGAAAAAATGTTGTAGGGTAAAAATAAATGGGGGTCGGTCTCACTAATGACCCCTCTCGGACGCACCATTGGACCGGTAGAAGCTGATTAAATAAAACAAATTTACAAAAAATAAAAAAAATTGTATGGGGACCGCCTTAACAGTTAAAGATAGAGGATAGGTGTGAAAATGTTTGGACTAAAAAAATATTGTGGGTCGGTCATACATTTTGTTGCTCTAAGGGCACTATTAGGGCAGTTAGAGCGGTTGGAACAAATTCTAAAAAATGTCGTTTTGTGTGACAGCCCCTTTAGAAATTGGAGATAGGTTATTAGTTTGTTCCAAAGAAATGTTAAGACGTAAAAATTAATGGGGGTCGGTCTTATAAAGGACCCCTCTATGACGCACCATTGGAGCAGCAGAAATGATTTTAAGATTGGAAAATTACAATAAAATTTTTTCAAAAAATTTTAAAAAATAGTAATAATCGTTATCCCACGATCTTCCTGGGCAAAAAATTTGTAGAATTGATAGAAGTTTTACACAAAAAAATTTCAAAAAAATCGAAGAGTACATACTAGAGCGCTTTTAAGAATTTTTTGGGATTTGTTTTTAGAAAGTACGTAAAAAAACAAAAATTTTGAAAAAAAAAAAATTAAAATTTGGACCATTATTGAAGAAGTTATGATTAAAATAAGTTTGAGTAAAGGAACAAACTACCAATTATTAAAAATTCGATATCTTTTGAACGGGTCATCAAAAAAATCTGAAAATTTACCACGAAGGAGTTTTCGAAGGGTACTAAAAACTGTAAACAAATTGGGAAAATCTAAAAAAAAAGTTTTTCAAAGTGTCCGATTTCACATGGAATGCCCCATATATATTCATGATCCTCGATCGATTTTAAGACGATCTAGCGATGTCCGTCCGTCCGTCCGTCTGTCCGTCTGTCTGTCTGTTGAAAACACGCTAACTTTTGAAAGACTTAACGGAGGCTCCTGAAGTTTGGCATATATGTTGGGCATTTACCTGGTCAGGTTGGTATTGCAATCCAGCGAAATCGGTCCAGTGGTTCAAAAGTTATGAGCAAAAGACTGAATTTCGGCAAGGGTTTTTCGTGAATTTTTGAGATAAAAAGCACTATAATTTTCGAAAAGCAATTCTGAGGATGCTGAAGCTTGGCGTATATATTTTGCGTTCCTCCAGCCTTGTTCGTATTGAATTTCAGCTAAATCGGTTTAGTGGTTCAAAAGATATTAGCAAAACCGTGAATTTCAGATTAGCTTCACCTAAAATTCACGTGTTGAAAATCCGTTAAACCTGTTTTAAAAACATTGGTAAGTCACAAAAATATTTCACAACGTATTTTTGTCACTCAAAAATATTTTTATACCAAAACAAAAAAAAAATACACTCGAAAAAAATTTTACACTCAAAAAAAAATTAGTGAATTTTTTTTTTTCAAAAATTACTAAAAAAAATTTTTTTAAACAAAATAAAATGTTTCTAATCAAAACTGTTATTTTTTTCACGTTAGAAAATGTATTATCACTTAAAATGGGCATTGTGGAGGGTATTCATAGGTTCGGTCAAGTCGAATTTAACTTTTCTACATGTTTTTTTCTTTAAACCCCCTTTGTGAAAGAAGTTTTTTCAGGGCATAAAAGATTCCATACAACCAAAAAACTCACACGTGATTTTTAACATTTGTTAAACAAATGAAATATGTTAATGTCAAAAGAATTTAAAATTTAAAGGATATTGAAGGATAAAGTTTTGAAAGGACATTATGCACAACCTAAGTTATCAATTGCATCCTAGGACTTGCAGAAATATTAAAAAAAATATTTTACAAAAATTTTTTAGTTGAAAACTTTGAAGTCCTTTTAAAAGGAAACAGGATCACGAAATAAAAAACTGTAAATGCAGTTTTACTACATTTGATCTGTAGATTCAGACGTATATCATCCGGGGCAGGTTCAACGATTTTTTTTTGTCCTACAGTGTCTTCTTAGATTTTAGTTTTATATTTTTTTCTATAACAGTAAGTTCTAAAAAATTTTGTCGAGATAAGATTTTGGATTCTAATACTGTTTTATAAGAAAAATTTCTTCATATTTTAAAAATTAAGCAGTTTTTAAAAGTGAGAAAAAATTTTAAATTTTATCTCCTTTAAAAAAAAGTATTTTATTTTATTTTTTTTTTTATAAAAAAAGAAAACAGTTGCACATATTTCATAGAATGTTTGACACTTTATAATAAATGTTATATTTCTTCTTCAGATTTATTGTTTTTTCTTAGTATAAAACATCTACATACTAACACACATTTTTTTATTATTTACGCTTGTTTCCGGTTTTGTATAAAAAATAAATCAAAATCTATATTTATATAGACATTAGAGTGGGCCGAAAAAAGACATATTGGCGACCAAGCATTAGTTATGTGAATTTTTTAATTTGGAATCAAAATTACGAAATTTTGAAAAGGCAAATCTTTATTTTATTTCGAAAAATTAAAAAATAATTAAAAATCTCAAAAACTGTTATCATAGTTTTTTAAAAAATTCTTAACATTTCAGTAAAGAATTTTTTACAGAAAAACTAATTTCAAATCTGGCATAAAAAATTAAAAAAATTAAATCACATGACACAAAATAATAAGTGGAAGATTTCTTAATAAGTGGAAGATTTTTTTGTTATTTTTGAAATTCTATTACCATCTATTGCGAAGGTATTGGTAATAGGTTTATTACAGTCCACTTTGTTCGTGTGCCGTACATACAAATTTTTTATATGCGCCACTTTAATTTGCGCTAAAAAAAGGTTTTTTCGGTTCACTCTAATATGAGTGTGTATATACAAATATATTGGCATGCATCTGCATGGCTTTTATATTGTTGTTAACAAACAGAAAAAACAATACTATAATGAAAACAAAAGAATGCAAGTTGTGCCAATAGTTTACAAAATTGTTCTTCTAAGGTACTTTAGAACAATCTATAGACACGCACCCATGCATACAGCAAACCCAGTAAACATATTTATAAAAAAATATATATAAAAAATCTCGGTTTTGGAAAGACGTTTTTCCTAGAGATTTTAGATTTCAAAATATTTGCATTTCCCGTGTAAAAAAATAATTATATCAAAACATATCTCCTTTGATAAAAACACATATGGATCATATCAAAATGGATGTAATTTTATCTAGTCCATATATACTCATATCTGCTTCAGATATGTTTTGATCCGTAAATTGAATTTATCTGGCATATATGGCATATATGATCAGCCATTTTCAGATATGTTCATATATGTAAAATTGTCAGATAGACTCAATTTACGGATCAAAACATATCTGAAGCAGATATGAGTATATATGGACTAGATCTAATTACATCCATTTTGATAAGATCCATATATGTTTTTATCAAAGGAGATATGTTTTGATATAATTATTTTTTTACACGGGTTATTAAAAATCTAACAAATTTTGCCAGTAGTTTCATGGTGTATTATGCGGTTCGTGTTCAACGACTTTTTTTATTTTTTGTCGGACGGTGTTAAGTTTTCAAAAAATTATATAAAATTATATATAATTTAATATATAATTTCATAAAATTATATGTATATAACTTTATTCAGGATTATATAATTTTATTCAGGATTTAGTACCCTCCCTAGTAAAAAAAGAAATAAAGTTCATGACTAATTATATCCCAAATATGGCGGATACAATTACTTTAATAAATATCTGCGGGTTTATTTTATGATCTAGCGGGATAACCTTATATATAATGTGATACGTGAATTTGGTCTACATAATTATATCAGTTTATAATTTAAAACCATTATAACTGATCATATATTGCTTCTTATAACGTCATAAAAGTTGGATAACATTATATATAATAATATGCACTTTATGTAATGTTATATACGAAAATATATTCTTTATGTAGAGCAATATCCAACCATATATATTTATGTCAGTCCGGATCAAACTGATAAAACCACCCGACTAAAAAAGTTTTGATATAGTAACATATTATTTAATATATTTATATACGGCCATACACAGTATTTTACATAATTATATGTAAATGTATCTTGTATTAAGTCTTACACCCAAAATTTAATATGGTGCCATATAAAAGGATATCGAATCATGTGTTGCTCCACATACAATATAAAAAGCTTTATCAAATTAGATGTTGCATATAATATTTTATATGACTCAATGAATGACCTCATACAATATTAGATAAATAAATATATGATATACAACACCATGTCTGACCTCATACAAGATGAGATACACATATATATATGGTTCCGAATCGGGGAAAAAAAGTTTTCTAAGTCCCGAGACATTTTTTTTTAAAATTTTGAGACACAGATAATTTTTTCGTTTTGGAGTTAAGAATTTCATTAAAAATGATTTAAACAAAAAAAAAATTAGCCAAAAATTTTACAAGTCCTGAAAAAGTTTTGTAATATTTTCTAAATCCTGGATAAAAAATATTTTTGGTACATTTTTTGCGTTTTGAAGTAAAAATTTATTAACAAAGTTTTAGGAATTTTTTTTTTTAATTTTGTTTTTTTTTTTTTAATTTCAATTTTTCAATTTTTTTTTTGCATTTCCCAAAAAAAACTTGGGATAAATTTGAAAATTATGAGATAAAAAAAATATTTTATGCAAAATTCTACATATTTTATCTTATGATATAAAATTATATACAATTATATCAAATTAGATAAACCCAATATTCGGATCAAAAACGATCATATCACTGTGCTACACCAAAAAAATGCAGGGGTTCTCATATAAAAATTCGGGTTGGTTGGAGTCCATAGAGTACTGATATACTCATAGTTTTTCTGGATCACTTCGTTAAGTACGTTTTTTATTGGCAAATGTGTTGGAAAACGGAAATTCTTAAATTACAATTTTAAAAAATTATTACTTTGTTAGTTTGCAACCGATTTTCGATTTCATGGATTTGTTTTAAAGGTATAGGTCTTAGCTTTCAAACAAAACAAAAATATTAAAAATCGATCAAGAATTGGCTGAGCTACGATCGCTTAAGTAAAAAAAAACCGAATTTTTTGAAAAATTTGTCATATTCTTTACACTCTAAGTTGAAAGTGAGTCATTCAACAATTTTTTTGAATTTTTTGTAAAAAAGTATAGTAAAGTGGCTTTCCAAAACACCAAAAAACATAACAATCGGTTAAAAAATTAATGAGTTATGCTAAGTTTTGTGATAGGACATTTTTAATTTTTTGTCAGAAACGCTTGTAATTCAAGCATTATTCATAAATCTTGTTACTAGTAGTAATTTTATGCGCATATGCATATAAACTAGAGATGGGAACGTAATTAGATTTGTGCGTGATTTACACATGATCACAAGTGAGCGTGATTGAAAATTGATTTTACTCACGTGGTTGTTAATGAGTGTCAGTGTGAGTGGAATAAAAGAATGGGTGTGTCAGTTACTTCCAAATCCTATTTATAATTTTTTGGGTTTGTTTAAAAAATATGAGTGTTACTTCTTAAACAAAAAAATATTGAGAATCGGTTAAAAACAGGCTAAGGTGCGCTTGTTTAAGTAAAAAACCTTTTTTGAAGAGTTATACCTGCAACATTTTAATGGCAGAAAAAGCTGTGCGCTTGCAAACATGTTTTTTTAAAACGAAATTGGTAAAATTGTGGGATCATTTGATGGAAATTTTACCTGTTTATAAATATACATGTGAGGCATTCCACACCAAATGTTCAGTGAGAAAAAAATTGTGTACCAAAATTTTTTCAATGGGTCCCGGGTAAAAAAGTTTTTTATATAACTAGGGTGAGATTTCCATGCAAATGCATGTTTTTTGTCGAAAGCCTAAAAACGATATCGACCAATTATCTTTCCGAATCAAGAGATTTGCATTAAATGGCACCGATTTGTTTTCGCATATTTTGCATATTTTGGTGAAAATACATATTTTGCATATTTTGATTTTAAATGCATATATTGTGCACATTTCGAACTTTTAAGTGCATATTATTGCATATTTTGGCATAAATTAGCAAAAACACAAATTGAAATTAATTTTTTTCAAAAACTATTTTAAATTTTAAAAATTTATTTTGAAAATCAGAAAAATTACTTTTTTTCTTCTTAATTTTTTTTAAAGATTTTCTTAATTTTTAAAAAAATCCTGCAAGACAAACATCTAATCTTTAAAAAAAAAATACAAAAGTGGCCGGATTATTTTAAATTGACTTTTTTAAAAAATGGAAAATTTCAGAACGGGTTCTGAAAATTTTCCAAAAAAATTTTAATCGATAGCCGATACAAAACTATACAAGAATGTAAACTTTTGAGATTTTGGTGCATTTCGTTTTTATTTGATATATATTTAAAGAAGGCAACTTGACACAAATTTGACCATTTTTTCAATATTTGACCACGCCGCAATTTTATTTGTTTTTTATTTTTTTAAAAAAAAGTTAAAGGAATTTTCTATCTGATCTGATCTGAAATTTTTAGAGATGTGTTTTGCCTTGTTTTCGAGAAATCAAAATTCAAAAATTGCAACACGCTTATTTTATACAATAATGGTATTTAAGACGTGTGAGTATGAGTAATATCAATACTTAAAAAATATTTTAAGAGGCGATGGTAGCGTGAGTGATTTTTTAATAACGATTACGCACGCTCATGATAGAAAAAATTAAGTCACGGACGATATTTTATTTTGCTCACGCTCATTCACGCACACGTGAGTAGAAAAAAATAAGTTACGGTCACGATGTTCACGTGAGCGTGAGTAAAATAAAATATCGTGCTTGAATAATTTTTTTTCTTTCATTAGCGTGCGTGATCGTGAAAAATACTCAGGCAAACAAGTTTGATATTTTCAATATTTGACCACGCCTACAAGGCCCACTTTTTGAAAAAAACTTAAATTTTATTTTTGTTATTTATTAGTACCCTAAGAGCGAATACTTTGCAAATGATATCCCATTGAAACCACTATGGTTTTTCTGTAGTGGAACTGTTGGTGTGGAATGCCTCACATGGCTATCCATACAACCCATTTAAAAATTTACGGTTCACATGTTTTTTTTTTCGCTGAACATTTGGTGTGGAATGCCTCATACGTATATTTAAAAATAGGTAAAATTTCCATCAAATGATCCCACAATTTTACCAATTTCGTTTCAAAAATGTCAAATGTTTTTTGTCATAAAAATGTTGCAGGTATAAATCTTCAAAAAAATGTTTTTTACTTAAACAAGCGCACCTTAGCCTGTTTTCAACCGATTCACAATATTTGTTTGTTTAAGAAGTAACACTGATATTTCTTAAACAAACCCAAAAAATTATAAATAGGATTTGGAAATAACTGACACGCCCATTTTTTTATTCCACTCACTCTGACACTCACTAACAACCACGTGAGTATAACTAATTTTCAATCACGCTCACTTCTGATCATGTGTGAATCACGCACAAATCTAATTAAGTTCCCATCTCTAGTTTATATGCATATGCGCATAAAATTACTACTAGTAACAAGATTTATGAATAATGCTTGAATTACAAGCGTTTCTGAAAAAATTAAAAAATTCCCTATCACAAAACTTAGCATAACTCATCCATTTTTAAACCGATTGTTATGTTTTTTGGTGTTTTGGAAAGCTACTTTACTATACTTTTTTACAAAAAATTAAAAAAAATTGTTTAATGATGCACTTTCAACTTAGAGTGTAAAGAATATGACAAATTTTTCAAAAAATACGTTTTTTTTTTACTTAAGCGATCGTAGCTCAGCCAATTCTTGATCGATTTTTTATATTTTTGTTTTGTTTGAAAGGTAAGACCTATACCTTTAAAACAAATCCATAAAATCGAAAATCGGTTGCAAACTAACAAAGTAATAATTTTTTAAAATTGTAATTTAAGAATTTCCGTTTTTCAACACATTTGCCAATAAAAAACGTACTTAGCGAAGTGATCCAGAAAAACTATGAGTATATCAGTACTCTATGGACTCCAACCAACCCGAATTATCATATGAGAACCCCTGCATAAATTATTTTTGGTCTTTTGTAGCACAGTGTATTTAATCTAATATAACAAATTTTAAGCTATTTTGATCCACCAATTTCATCATCTTATTTTATCCAAATACGTGTTGTGCCATACTAAATTATATATGGCCCAATTTCAAATTATATATTGACCTGTATATTTATTTTTAGTCGGGCAGACCCAATTAAAAAAAAGTTATATGACGCTATATTTAATTATATATGAACAGATATGCTTTTATGTAAATCCATATTAATTTTGATCCGAAAATTGGCAGATCGAATATTATACGATTATATCAAATTCTATTATTTTTGATAAAATAATATCAAATTTGATTAAGTTTGATCCCAAAAATGGGTCTATCTAATTGTATTAAATCATATCTTATCTGTTAAAATTAGATAAGTTTTTATATACCCGGCTAAAAATGAATTGTATATGAGCATATATGAACACATCTGACCATACATCATAAATTCGAAAACATATATGATCAGATATGAACATATATTAAAATTGGCGCTTATTCAATATATGACCATATATGGTAAAACATATGATAATATGTGATCATATATTGGTCCACCCTTAACATAAATTATCATATATGATCGTACATGAGCTTGTATCCATTATTTTTAGCCGGGTAATTAGATGAAATCTGGTAAAATTTTTTGAAATTTTAAACGTGAAATTAGAAATTATTTTATCAGATTGGATACATTACACAGCTCAACAAGAAAATGCGTATTGGATTCTGGTTAGTGATTTGGATGGTGTCTGTTGCGCTGATTCCAAATCCGGAGCCCAAATTTGTCTATCACATCAGGATTTTGAGTAATTCGCGGTTAAAGGGCCGAAAAAGGGCATTTTTGACCCTTTTTAAAAGCTTATAAAATAATATCCTGACATGCAAATGACTTGGTATCAAGCTCATTCGAAAGCCTGTAATTTTCTCTTAAAGATAAGATAAAATGTTCTAAAAATTTAATTTTCTAAAATGGTAAAAAAATCATTAGCAAAAAACCTTCCATTTTTTCAATATTTAGTTTATTTACACAGTGTTTTTTAACAAATTTCCATACAAATTCACACGTAAATTTTAGATTTATAGCACTTGTGGCTAATGATTTTTTTACCATTTTAGAAAATTAAATTCCAAGAAGATTTGATCTTGTCTAAAAGAGAAAATTACACACTTTCGAATGAGCTAGATACCAAGTCATTTGCATGTCAGGATCTTATTTTATAGGCGTTCAAAAATGGTCAAAATGGGCATTTTTTGACACTTTAACCGCGATTTTCTCCAAATTGTGACGTGATAGAAAAATTTGAGTGACCGTTTTGGAATCGAGGCACCAAACTCTATCAACTTTTTTTGGTTTCATCCAAAACGCAGCGACAAACCTCAGATTTGTAGAGCGGTGTTATCAATTAAAAGATTTTTTATTACATTCTTCGGAATTTTTTTCGCGACTTAGCAATTTATTAAAAATTTGTAAAAATTTTTTCTAAAACAATTTTTAAGGGATTTAAAAATTCCAAAGAATGTTTGTTTCTTAGAAAATTTAAAAACATTTTTTCGGAACTTAAAAATTTTTCAAATGAATAAAATTTCTCCTAAAAAAATGTTCAATGATTTTTTTACTCCAAAAAAAAATTGCAAAAAAAATTTTATGTCCGGGACTTTACAAAATTTTTATAAAATTTTTCAGACTTGAACATTTTTTATTTTTCTTTTTAATTGTATGTCATATCTAATTTCATATAGATCGGTATATAAATAGATACAAATATGTATGTTATCATATTAAAAAATAAGGAAAAATACAATGCTATATATAAACTTATATGTCCATATCAAAGTTCATGCATAACCATATATAAATAAAAATAATTATATATTAGCATATATGGTTATATCAAATCTTTTTTACTCCCCGAGTAAAAAAGTTTTGATATAATCGTATAATTTGTAATATAATTAGATATAAATCGATCTATCATTTGATCCCACAAATGGAGGATCCAAAAAATATATGATTATATCTTATTAGATCAAATTTGATATTATTAGACATAATAAGATCATATTAGACCTAATAAGATATAATTACATATTATTATATCTTATTAGATCTAATTTTTTATAACATCACATTAGATAATATTTACCGTTCCATTTTTGGGACCTAATTATATCTAATTAAATCAAATTTAATCTAATAAGATATAGTCATACATTTTTGGATCCTCCATTTTTGGGATCAAATGATATATGGCGCCGTATTATTTTTTTTTTATTCGGGTCGGGAAAACTGAAACCTCTTTATATAATTTTATCAAATTATGTATACTCGAGTTAAAATGTGTTAGATCTCATCCGATCTATATACTAATATATGATCGCATTTGATTTCATTAAATTATATCTGAAATGTCAAAAATCGATATCTAATTATATTTCGTATTTGGTAAAAATTGGCACAAAATTGACATTTAATTATATCTGATCAGATATAGTTATATACAATCAAATGCAATCATATATGAGATTTTCATGCACAAAAAATAGAAAATATGCGCTTAAAATATTTGCGAAAAATTCAAAATATGCACTAAAAAACCTCAAAATATGCATTAAAAAATAAAATCTGTGCAGTAAAAATCTTGTTTTTATACGAAAAACTGCTAAAAAAAAACAAAAAATAACGTTAAGTTTGAATAGTAACATTTAAAACTTAATGTAAGGAAGCTTTTTTAGAAACTAAAACACTCTATAAAAAAATTTAAAAAAAAAAAAAATATTTTTCTTATTTTCAAAATAAATTTTTAAAATTTAAAACATTTTTTGAAATAAATAAATTTCAATTTGGGTTTTTTCTAATTTATGCCAAAATATCCAAAAATATGCACTTAAAAGTTGGAAATATGCAAAAAATATGCATTTAAAACAAAAATATGCAAAAATATGCATTTTCACCAAAATATGCACAAATATGCAAAAACAAATCAATGCCATTTTAACGCAAATTTCTTGATTCGGAAAGATAATTGGTCGATATCGTTTTTAGACTATCGACAAAAAACATGCATTTGCATGGAAATCACATCCCTGGTAATTATAAACATATAAATCTTTTTACTTGGGTTGGCAAGTACATCTATATTATCAACAAAATATTTTCATGATTTAGTGTTTTGGGAAAGAATGAAAAAAATATTTTCTTAACATTTCTGATTTTTACTAAACTTTTCTGGAAAATTTCAAATTCAGGAAAAAGATTTTGGTGAATTATTTGTGATATATATGGTTTGAAGTGTACCAACAAGATAGACTTTCCTTGTAAGTGGAGTGTACAAAAAAAAAACAAAATTTGAAAACTTAAGAACATTCAATAATAGATTTGTTTCTATTTCATTTCTTTTCACTCGTTCATTTATTCAGTCACTCATTTGTTTGTTTTGATTTAAATTTGTTTAAATGTGTGCGTTTCGTTCGTTCATGTTTGTAAGTGTGTATTTAGGTGTGTGTGTGTGTAAGCATTATGGATGTGTGTGAGTGTGTTTGAGTTTTGTGTTTGGTTTTTGTGGCAGCACGACATGCACGAGCATTGATTGTTTTCTAAATTGTTTTCTTTGCCAACACATTGTACAACAACGACAAGTATTTACAAAAACAACAAGACAAACTACAACTAGAAAAACACATTCAAATGTTTGTTAGTGAAAATAGAAAAAATAAAACCACAACGAATTATTGTGAAAATATTTCAACAACAACATCAGCAACAACACAATTGTTTCATGACAAAACAACGGAAGTGAGCAAATGAAAAAGAAAAACAATAATAGTTTGAAAATTTCAAAAACTACTCATATTGAATTGAATGAAATGAATATTGTGGGATTATATTACAAAATCAATGAGAATATCCTTTTTTTGAAAAAAATAAAAACAACAGAAGAAAATTAAAACTTTATGCATTAAATTTTTTTTTATTAAAACCAAAAGACAACATGGAATTCAAATGTGGTAAACGAAAATGTATTTTTTTTTACTTCAATGTGAGGTTTGGCATGAGGCAAGTTCATGGAGCTCGTTAAATGTTTAAAAAATATATTTTTTTTGGATCTATATTTTGGAAAGTGAAGAACTAAAATTTAAAAATAAAAAATATTTTTTTAAAAAAATTTCAACAAAAAATTTTAAAAACAATATCTAAATGTCCTTTTTTCCTTGCAGTAGCATTACGGACTGTCGAAAATATTTTTTTTTTATTAAAGTTTATAATATCCTTTTAACGCTGTTAAAATTTTAGAGAGGTGATTTTTTCGTATTGTCGAGTAATAACTTTTCAGAGTTTCTTGGAAATCCAACTATTAAATTTTTGAACATCAAATAAACAATTTTTTTTTCTCGGAAACCGTAAGTTGTACAAAAAACTTTCTGTGACCATATTGTTGATAAAATTAAGGAGATTTAAAATTAAGAAAGAAATATTTCTTTCAAATCTAAAAAAAAAAAATAAAAAATCTCAAAATAGCTGTTAATGTAGTAAATGAGCAAAATCGGAACAGGTGGAAAAAGCCCCCTCAAAGAACTTAGAAAACTTATAAAACCACCATTTTGTTCATTGTTATATCACATATTAAAAAATATTTTTTTTATAAAATTATTTTTTGATGCAAATGCAATGTTTAGATGCATTTTCCAAAACTTTATCCAGAAAATTTTATAAAATACCGTCTCACAAAAATCGGTGCTCAATTTTATGTAAAAACAAGTAGGAAAATTACAGTCGGTCAAGACTGACCATATAATACCCGGATGATGGAAAATGGGTCCCAAGTTCAAACATGGACCGATTGGATCTATCTTTTGTCAAATCTTTAATAAGAGTAAAAAACAATCGAAAACCTAATTTGAGTGAAATAAGCTTCTATTTGTTGCCAATAAACCGCTTTAACTAAATATCGGGCGAAATTTTTTATGGGGCCTAAGTCCAAAAATGGTCCGATTATAATCATTAGGTTATTAAAGTACAAGTTAAAAACATACAAACAAAATTTTAATAAAATATTTTCTATTTTCACGAAATTTGAGAGATTTATGTGAATATCGGGAAGGTGGTTTGTATGGGGGCTACAAGAAGAACTGGTCCAATTCCTCTGAAATTCGGAATAATAATTATTAAATACAAAAAACGTTTACCTGCCAAATTTCGAAAGGATACCTATTATAATACGGTCATTAGAGCCAATTGAGCCAAATTAAAGCGGACCTTTGTATGGGGGCTAGGTCTAAACATGGACCGATTTATTCCAATTTCAATAGGCTTCGTCCTTTAACCAAATAAAGCTTAAATTTCAAATTTCAACCAAATCGATTGATAATTGCGACCTGTGTCGTGTTTACAACGTTTACCTGGACGGACGGACAGACAGACAGACAGACGGACGGACGGACGGACATCGCTAGAATGACTTAAAAAGTTATTCTGAGTCGATCGGTATACTTAAAAGTGGGTCTAGGACCAATATTTCGGGTAGTTACAAACATCAGCACAAAGTCATTTTACCCTGTACCACAGAGTGGTGTAGGGTATAAAAATGATAAAGATTTGAAAAATGAATTCAAAAATTGCATTTGCATCAAAAAATATTTTTTTTTTAAAAAAACTCTTCTTTTGAGTGCTATCATAAACAAAAGGACAATTATTTGTGTCGAATGCTTTTTGAATAGTAAAAATCAAATAAATACTTTTTTTGATAAAATTACAGAATAAACAAAAATTTTTTTTTTGTATGGAAAAATTCCACAGAAAAAAGCGAAGGCCCAAAAAAAAAACAGTACTCAATTTTATGTAAAAGTTTTTTTTCTTTCAAATTCTGATTAATTTTTATTAAAAAATAAAAATTGTTTTATTCGAACTTTAAAATATTATATTTTGACGATGTTTATTCTGGCTCGAGGTCATTATTTTCTTTACTAATTAAAACCATGAAATTCTCATAGCATAATTTTCAAGAAAATTATTTTTTGTTTTCAATTTATTTATGTTGGTCATTTTTGCAAGACTTAATCGACACGTGTTTCGGAATTTGTCTAGAGTCCATTGTCAAGATTATTTAGCAAAAATAGAAACGATTTACTACAAAGTAGTAAACGAGTCTAATTACAAATCATTTGTGCACAAACTAGAATATTAATACATATTCGCCTCTATTCACAATGACTAATTCCGGAACACGTGTCGATTAAGTCTTGCAAAAATGACCAACATAAATAAATTTAAAACAAAAAATAATTTTCTTGAAAATTATGCTATGAGAATATCATGGTTTTAATTAGTAAAGAAAATAATGACCTCGAGCCAGAATAAACATCCTCAAAATATTTTATTCTTTCGCTTTATGCAGGTTTCAAAAAAATCTAAGGGGGATAAAGTTTTGAAAAACACATCTTAAAAATGCTTGACGCAAATGCATTTTTAAGATGTATTTTTCAAAACTCAACGTACTTTTATAAAAAAATATATTTTTAAGTACATTAGTATAAAAAAGTACGATTTTAATATTTGAATGCTTTTTGAATGGTAGAATTCTTATAATAACTCTCGAAGATATGGCTCTTCAAATTATTAAAAAAAAAATGTTATGAAAAAAAAACTTGACTTGTTTTGTTGAAAAAATTTTTTTTTAATGGAAAAGCAAAATTTTGATGAAAAAACATGTTTTTGATGAAAAAAAATTTTTGGATAAAAAAATAATTTATATAAAATATTTGATGAAAAAAAAAAAATTTCATACAAAAAAAAAAAATTTATAAAAAAAAAAAAATACCTGCGAAAAAAATGCCTCTTGCCCAACATATTAAAATAAGATAATGTCTTGCAGTTGCCAAAGCAAAGTTTTTTCAGAAAAAAATAATGTTATACAAATCTAATTGAAATATCGGTCGAGGAATCCACTAATTTTATATATAATGCATTCATTTCTAAAACACGCTAGCTATATACTTACATCCGTCCGTATGTATGTGGAAAGCAAGATGCAGTACAAAATGGTGCCTACGGTCAGTACCGTAGTACCGTGTATTCCCGGGAATACCGGTATTCCCGGTTCCGGTTCTGACGGTAGTACCAGTATTTCCGGGACTACCGGTATGCATATTTTGTAAAATTTTTCTTCGCTTTTACCAAAAAATAAAAAACATGTGATAAACACCATTTCCATTTTTTTATGAATTTCAGAAAAAAAAAATATTATATGATTTTTAAATAATTTTACAAACACAAATAAATATTTCTGAAATACTAACTAAATGGTGTAATTAAAATATTTTATGGTATAGTATTTTTTTGAGAACCGGTACTAACATTAGAACCGGAATTATCGGTATTCCCGGGAATATATATTGAACCGGGAAACGAGTATATTTAAGTTTTAGGCATATTTGTGTAAAGCGGTTGGAAGACTTTTCTTGTAATTGAAGGGTATAAAGATTAAAGAAAATTTAAAAAAAAAACAATCTAAAAAATTCTATAGTATCTTGCAGTATATTTTTCATTTTGCTTTACCAAATATAACATATCGCTTGTTTAAATTTATAATATTTATTTAATGTATTTATATTTGAATAGACAAATAGAAAAAAACCAACATGTCATATACGTAACATGAATTATGCACGAAAAAAAAAACACTCATACGCACGGTTGAACATTTCAAATGAATAAAATTTGGTATAAATTCATTTACGATTTGTTAAAAAAATAAAACCACATTTTTTTTATTACCCGGCTAAAAATGAAATATATATGATCATATATGAAGATATATGGATCATATATGGATTTATATAACCATATATTATCATATATGCCTCCATATATGTTTATATATGATCTGATCCGAAAATTGGCCCGATATGGGTCCATATTTCATATTTTTAGCCGGGTATAGAACATAAAGTTAAATTATAACAAATTACAAAAATGTCACTTAAATTTTCTATTAAAAAAACCGCAATTGAAAATTGAAAATATTTTGTGATTAGTTTTTGTTAGTCAAATTGTTTACGACCAAAATTAAAAAAAAAAAAAAATGATTAGTAGGCGGTTAGTAGATGGCAAAAATCTATAAAAATGTCATTTAAATTGACCTAAATCAAAAGTTACAAAAAAGGTTAATGTAACATTTTTTGTATAAATGCAATCAAATTTTTTCAAACACCATTTCCAGAGAAAATTAAAAAATGCCTGAGAATTTTGTACTTTTGCCCAAAACATTAAATCATGATAATGTTTTGCGGAAGATTTTGGGTGTCACTTGCCAAAGCAAAGTTTTTTTTTAGAAAAAATAATGTTATATAACTTTGCTATTCCATGCAAAACGAATTGAAATATCAGTCGAGGACCCCATTAAAAAACCAAAAGAGCTGTATATTTCGTAAGTGTTTGCAAAAATAAGTACAAACAGGTAGAAAAGTTAAATTCGACTTGGCCGAATCTATGAATACCCTCTACAATGCCCTTTTTAAGTGATAGAAAATTTTCTAACGTGAAAAAAATAAAATCTTTGATTAGAAATATTTTATTTTGTGAAAAAACACTTTTTTTAACTAATTTTGAAAAAAAAAAAAATAATTGACTAAATTTTTTTTTGAGTGTAAAATTTTTTTTGAGTGTAAAATTTTTTTCTAGTGTATTTTTTTTTTAAGTGCAAAAATATTTTTGAGTGACAAAAATACGTTGTAAAATATTTTTGTGACTTACCAATGTTTTTAAAGCATGTTTATCGGGTTTTCAACACGTGAATTTAAGGTGAGCTAATCTGAAATTCTCGGATTTGCTAAAAACTTTTGAACCACTAGACCGATTTGGATAAAATTCAAATCGAACCAGGCCAGGGGAACGACAAATATATATGTAGAGCTTCTGCATCCTCAGAATTGCTATTTGAAAGATATTTTGTTTTTTATCTCGTAAATTCACGAAAAACCCTTGCCGAAATTCAGTCATTTGCTCATAACTTTTGAACCACTGGACTGATTTCGCTGGATTGCAATACCAACCTGACCAGGTAAATGCCCAACATATATACCAAACTTCAGGAGCTTCCGTATAGTCTTTCAAAAGTTAGCGTGTTTTCAACAGACAGACAAACGGATGGACGGACGGACATCGCTAGATCGTCTTAAAATCGATCTAGGATCATGCATATATATACTTTATGGGGTCCTAGGCCAATATTTCGAGGTGTTACAAACGGAATGACAAACTTATATATACCCTCTATCACTAGAGTGGAGGGTATAAAAAGTGTTTTTACAATTTGGAGAGTATAAAAGATTCGACACCAAAGAATATAACACTCTCACTTGTTTTATGTACATTTGATAAACAAATGGAAAATTTTTATGCGAAAAGCTTGGACTTGGTGAAAAACTAGTTTTTATACCCTCCACTCTAGTGATAGAGGGTATATATAAGTTTGTCATTCCGTTTGTAACACCTCGAAATATTGGTCTAGGACCCCATAAAGTATATATATTCATGATCCTCGATCGATTTTAAGACGATCTAGCGATGTCCGTCCGTCCGTCCGTCCGTCCGTCCGTCCGTCCGTCCGTCCGTCCGTCTGTCCGTCTGTCTGTCTGTCTGTCTGTCTGTCTGTTGAAAACACGCTAACTTTTGAAAGACTTTACGGAGGCTCCTGAAGTTTGGCATATATGTTGGGCATTTACCTGGTCAGGTTGGTATTGCAATCCAGCGAAATCGGTCCAGTGGTTCAAAAGTTATGAGCAAAAGACTGAATTTCGGCAAGGGTTTTTCGTGAATTTATGAGATAAAAAGCACTATAACTTTCGAAAATCAATTCTGAGGATGCTGAAGCTTGGCATATATGTTTTTCGTTCCTCCAGCCTAGTTCGTATTGAATTTCACCCAAATCGGTCCAGTGGTTCAAAAGTTATTAGCAAAACCGTGAATATCAGATTAGCTTCACCTTAAATTCACGTAGTGAAAACCCGTTAAACCTGTTTTAAAACCATTGGTAAGTCACAAAAATATTTTAAAACGTATTTTTATACCCTCCACTCTAGTGATAGAGGGTATATATAAGTTTGTCATTCCGTTTGTAACACCTCGAAATATTGGTCTAGGACCCCATAAAGTATATATATTCATGATCCTCGATCGATTTTAAGACGATCTAGCGATGTCCGTCCGTCCGTCCGTCTGTCTGTCTGTCTGTCTGTCTGTTGAAAACACGCTAACTTTTGAAAGACTTTACGGAGGCTCCTGAAGTTTGGCATATATGTTGGGCATTTACCTGGTCAGGTTGGTATTGCAATCCAGCAAAATCGGTCCAGTGGTTCAAAAGTTATAAGCAAATGAGTGAATTTCGGCAAGGGTTTTTTGGAATTTACGAGATAAAACACACGGTAACTTTCGAACGGCAATTCTGAGGGTACTGAAGTGTGGCATATACATTTGCCGTTTTTTAGGTCCGGTTCGTTTTAAATTTTAGCCAAATCGGTTCAGTGGTTCAAAAGTTATTAGCAAAACCGTAAATTTCAGATTCGCCTCACCTTAAATTCACGTGTTGAAAACCCGTTAAACATGTTTTAAAACCATTGGTAAGTTACAAAAATATTTTACATCGCATTTTTGTCACGCAAAAATATTTTTACACTAAAAGAAAAAAAAAATACACTCGAAAAAAATTTTACACTCAAAAAAAATTTTACACTCAAAAAAAATTTAGTAAATTATTTTTTTTTTTTCAAAAATTAGTTAAAATAAAAAGTTTTTTTACACAAAATAAAATATTTGTAATAAAAAATGTTATTTTTTCACTCTAGAAAATTTACTATAACTTAAAAAGGGCATTGTGGAGGGTATTCATAGATTCGGCCAAGTCGAATTTAATTTTTCTACTTGTTGTCACTCAAAAATATTTTTATACCAAAACAAAAAAAAATACACTCGAAAAAAATTTTACACTCAAAAAAAATTTTACACTCAAAAAAAAAATTAGTAAATTTTTTTTTGAATGTAAAATTCGAAAAAATTTTACACTCAAAAAAAAAAATTAGTAATTTTTTTTTTGAATGTAAAATTCGAAAAAATTTTACACCGAAAAAAAATTTTACACTCAAAAAAAAAAATTAGTATTTTTTTTTTCAAAAATTACTAAAAAAAATTTTTTTATACAAAATAAAATATTTCTAATCATAACTGTTATTTTTTTCACGTTAGAAAATTTACTATCACTTAAAATGGGCATTGTGGAGGGTATTCATAGATTCGGCAAAGTCGAATTTAATTTTTCTACTTGTTGTAAAAAAAAAATGTTTTTTTTTCACAAAAAACAAAATTATGTTAAAAAAAATTTAATGAACCCAATATTTTTAGTGAAAAAAAAATTTGATGAAAAAAAGTTTTTGAGGAATTTTTTTGATGAAAAGAAAAATTTTTTTAATGTAAAAAAAATTAATGAAAAAAAATATGAAAAACAAATTTTTGGTGAGAAAAAAATTGATAGTATAAAATTTGATAAAAAAAATTTGATGAAAAAAATTGATGAAAAAAAAAATATGATAACAAAAAATTTATAAAAAAAAAATTTGATGAAAAAAAATTACTTAGAAAAATATTGATGAAAAAAAAATTATGAAAAAAAAAATTTATGAAAAAAAATTAATAAAAAAAATTAATAAAAAAAAAATGGATAAAAAAACTGATGAAAAAAAAAGTTTGATAAAAAATAACTATGAAAAAAAATTTGGTGAAAAAAAAGATCATGAAAAAAAAAAATTTGATGGAGAAAAAATTTATGAAAAAACAAAAATTTGATGAAAAAATTAATAAAAAAAAATTTGATGAAAAAAAATTGATGAAAAAAAAATTTGATGAAAAAACAAAATTTGGTTTAAAATTTAATAAAAAAATGATGAAAAAAAAAAAATTGATAGAAAAAAATATTAATGGAAAAAAAATTGATGAAAAAAAAATTTGGTGAAAAAAAAATTGATGAAAAAATTTATTTTTATTTGTTGAAAAAAAAAAAAATTTGATGGAAAAAAAAAATATTAATGGAAAAAAATTGATGAAAAAATTAATAAAAAAAAATTTGATGAAAAAAATTGATGAAAAAAAATTTGATGAAAAAACCAAATTTGGTAAAAAATTTAATATAAAAATGATGAAAAAAAAAAATTTTGATAGAAAAAAATATTAATGGAAAAAAAATTGATGAAAAAAAAAAATTAGGTGAAAAAAAAATTTTTTTTTGGCGAAAAAAAAAAATTATGGAAAAAAAATATTAATGGAAAAAAATTGATGAAAAAAAAAATTGGCGAAAAAAAATTGATGAAAAAAAAAATTTTATGAAAAAAAGAAAAAAAAATTTTTCTTGTAAAATAATTATGTTCCTTTTTATTTACCAGCTGGTGAAAAACGGTTTTATTCACCACGAGGTGAATTATTATCCAAGTTACAATCCCAAGTTATTAAAATTTTTGGATTTAAGAAAATGAAAATAGCAATTCTTGTTTTCTTTTTCACTTATTTTTAGCTAATATAGTCAAACTGAGGTGGCGTCCTGCACCTCTTTTTATTTTTTTTTTATTTAGACACCAGCCTAAAAACATTATCATGTTAAAAAAAAAAAAATTTGAGTTTAAGAAAATTTAAGTGAAAAATGTTGTTTTCAAAATTTAAAAAAAATAATTTTTAAATAAACCTTTTCAATTGCAAAATTTTGAATTTTATTTACATTTTTTTTATTAATTTTTTTTTCAAAATAAATATTTAAATTTCTTTTTCCAAATAAAATTTTCTTTAAATGGTATAGTTCGAAGTTACACGGGATTGATTAAACGTTTTCAGTTGTGTATTACAATTTGACACCTGATTAATTTTGTTAATTAACAAATGTTTTAATTAAATTGATACATAGATTTCAAAATCCACTCTTGAATTCTATGTCTATTTGTTACAATGTGTATGTGTGTGTGTATTTACGTGTATGTATACGAAAAAAAGATTGTGCCAGAATTTTGATTTCATGAATAAATAAACAACCAAAATCTATCTTTTCTATTTGTTTTGTTACAAAAACACAAACACACACACCAACAAATACTCCAACACACTTACAACAACAACTTGATTAATTCATGTCAATGTTTATGTCATTCATGGCTTTGTTAACAAATGTTTGTGTTGAATTTTTCAATGAAAATAAAAAAAAAAAGAAAACTG
The DNA here is from genome assembly GCA_963921195.1 of Pegoplata infirma. Taxonomy (NCBI): domain Eukaryota; kingdom Metazoa; phylum Arthropoda; class Insecta; order Diptera; family Anthomyiidae; genus Pegoplata; species Pegoplata infirma. Next base: position 42,976,805 of record OY992538.1, read on the forward strand.
GGAAAGTCTTCTAATTCTTATCAAAATGTTGTACAAGGGTAATTCCAAAAATTTTCGCCCCACTGTTCGGAAACATGCCTTTGGACGCCACTGAGAATTTGGCTCATAGATATCCACGTTTATATGAGATATGTTGCATTTTTGGATTTTCAAAATTTGCTGTAGTTTTCAAATTATCGCGGGTCAAAGTTCGACTTTTTTAGCAAAAGTCAGAAAATACATGACGTTTAACGTGCTCTAACTTTTTAACTAGTAATCCGATTATCACAAATAATGGCTCATATGAAAGCTTAATTCTTCTTCTTTTAGGAAATATTTTCAAAAGAATACGGTTTTTTTCAGAAGTGTTGCAAAAATTCAAAAACATTTTTTTTTTGCGAATATTTAAAAAAACACATCTTCGATTTTTTTAAAAAAAGGTTTGGTGATAAACAATACTGTTTTGTACAACATATCCAAAATTCAGAGTGGGATCCCAATGGGATCAAAAAATATTCTGGTTTTAGTACGAAGCTCTTAAATTCTACCTTAGAAAATTAAAATTTTATGTTTCTTCAATATAAAAATTTAAATTTTTAAAGAAAATTATACTATTAAAATTTTGAAAACATTCAAAACATTAGAAATTTAAATTTTCTAAGGGAAAAATATGAGAACCTCGTACTTAAAACAGAATATTTTTTGATCCCATGGAGATCCCACTCTGAATTTTGAATATGTTATACAAAACATTGTTATTTTTCACCAGAATTTTTTTAAAAAAAATCGAAGATGTGTTTTTTTAAATATTCGAAAAGAAAAAATGTTTTTGCATTTTTGCATCATTTCTGTAAAAAAAAAACTGTGTTATTTTAAAAATATTTTCTAAAAGAAGAACCCCAGCTTTCACATGATCCTAATTTTGTGAAAATCGGGTCATTGGTTAAGAAGTTACAGCTCTTTAAACGTGATGTATTTTTCTTACTTTTGCTTAAAAAGTCAATCTTTGACCCGCCATAATTCGTTAAATACACCAAATGTAAAAAAACGATATATGGTACAAATATCATATTTATGAGGGCTATCTATGTGTCAAGGTTCAAATTAATCTGAGACACCATTTCCAAAAATGACTAAAATTTGAGCTAAATTTTTTGGAATGGCCCACAAGCATACTACACATTGCTGTAAATTCATAAAGATTCACAAATACATATATTTTCTAGAGAATTTTCTTTTGTAAGTGTTTGAATGTTTTTATTTTTATTTATATTTTTATTTATATTTTTATTTCTTTGGTATTCGGGTCAACATATTGTTGCTAAAAGTTGTCACATTGTGAGTCAATTGACATTTGACCATATGAAAAATGTTTTTTTTTTTTGAATTGAAGAATATTTTTAGCATCTGAAGATATATGTAACTGTAAACAGGTCATTTAATTTAAAGGTAATTTGATTAGGAAAAATGTGAGTTAATCTATCCATCAATGAACACCGATATTCCGGTCATATTTTGTTGAAACAAGTAAAACCAGCATATTAAGCTGTGTAGAATCAAAAACTCCTTCCTTGACATGATTTCACCAATTTAATTTTTGAAATTTTGTAAATTTATTTGAGTTTATTTTGAATCTTACAAAATTTTTCTAGATTTTTTTTTTCCGTTTTTTGATGTTTAAAAATTTTACCTTTTAAAAATCATTTGACATGATAATGTTTTTAGGCTGGTATCTAATTTTAAAAAAGTTGCAGGACGCCACCTCAGTTTGACTATATAAGCTAACAATAAACGAAAATGAAAACAAGAATAACTATTCTCAATTTCTTAAAACCAAAAATTTTAAAACTTGGGTTTGTAACTTGGATAATAATTCACCTCGTGGTGAATCAAGCCGTTTTTCACCAGCTGGTGAATAAAAAGTAACATAATTATTTTTCAACAAAAAATTTTTTTTTTCATAATATTTTTTTTTTCATAAAATTTGTTTTTTCATCAATTTTTTTTCCATCAAATTTTTTTTTTTTTTTTATTTTCATCAAACTTTTTTTCATAAAATTTTTTTTTTCGTTAATTTTCTTTTTCATCAAATTTTTTTTTCATTCAAATTTTTTTTTTCATCAATTTTATTGTTTTTTCATCAAATTTTTTTTTTTCATTAAATTTTTTTTTTTTATCAAATTTTTTTTTTTTTTTGTAAATTTTTTTTTATCATATTTTTTTCATCAATTTTTTTTCATCAAATTTTTTTATCTAATTTTTTATAATATATTTTTCTTTTCATCAAAAAAGTTCATCAAAATTTTTTTTCACCAAAAATTTTTTGTTCATTAAATTTTTTTAAACATAATTTTTTTTTCGTGAAAAAAAACATTTTTTTTACCAAAACTACATTTTCACCAAGTCCAAGCTTTTCGCATATAAATTCTCCATTTGTGTTTTAATTTTTATTAAATAATAAATAACTAATTTTTATTATTTAATAAAAATTAAAACACACTTGGTAACCCTCTTGATACGAGAGAATTTGATTTCTATAACAGAAGGCAAAAACAAAAACTGTATTTAACAACTACCGAAGGTAGTATATGCAGTAACCAAAAATACTTGCTTTCAAATTATATTTGGTGTAATGCTGGTGGAACTTCGAAAATCATATTTGCTTTCTCACTAAGTTGAGATTATTTAGAATATGAATATTTGATGTTTGCATGCTAACAGTATTACCTTATTTTCTAAAGAATTCTGATGATGGGGGAATTGGAACACCCCCGAAACGATCGTCAATTCATTCCTGAAAATTGCCAAAATTTTTGAAAGCAAGAAACTCTATGAGTATTTAAAGGGAGAATATCCTAATAAAGAAAGTAGAGTTATCACAAGTACTTGTTATGTTAATTCATAATGGGGAACATGAAAAGGACTCGAATCAGAATAAACTCTTTATTCATTGCAATTCTCCATTTGTTTATAAAATGTACATAGAACAAGTGAGAGTGTTATATTCTTTGGTGCCGAATCTTTTATACTCTCCAAAATGTAAAACAGTTTTTTGCACTTATTTTTGCACTCACCAAATGTACAGCTCTTTTGGTTTTTTAATGGGGTCCTCGACTGATATTTTAATTCGTTTTGCATGTAATAGCAAAGTAATATAACATTATTTTAAAAAAAAAAAAAACTTTTCCTTGGCAAGTACACCCAAATCTTCCGCAAAACATTATCATGATTTAATGTTTTGGGCAAGAGTACAAAATTCGCAGGCATTTTTTTTTTCATTTTTGTAAAAAAAAAAAGAAAAATTACTAATTTTTTTTTTGAGTGTAAATTTTTTTTTCGAGTGTAAAAAATTTTTATTTATAAAATTTGCTCCAACTGTTATTTGTATGGAAGCCTACTTATGGAGTGGAGATAGGGTGAGTGTAACATTTTTTCGAGTGTGAAAAATTTTACACTCAAAAAAAAATTAGTAATTTTTTCAAAATTCGCAGGCATTTTTTTTTTTAATTTTTGTAAAAAAAAAGAAAAATTACTATCTTTTTTTTGAGTGTAAAAAATTTTTATTTATTGTAAAAACATTTCTGATTGTGAGTGACAAAACTACTTTGTAAAGTAATTCTGTGGCTTATCAATGTTTTTAATGTTTGTATTTTTAAAGCTCGGGTTTTTCAACACGTGAATTTAAGGTGAAACTTATCTGAAGTTCACGATTTTGCTAATAACTTTTGAACCACTGGACCGATTTCTGAAATTCAATACGAACTAGGCCAGGGAAACGAAAAATATATATCGTAGAATTATATTCAATAAATGCCAACTCGAAAAAGCTTACTGTTCAGGAGAGCTAAAAAACTAGTTATTTCGCATATTATTGCAAAAATAAACAATGTACCTTCCACAAGATGGTTTAAATATTGTAAACAATTTTTACCTATGCAAAAATTTTCATATTTTGCACTTGTTTGCGTATTTTTCAGAGACGGCATTTATTACTATATCAAAAAACAAATATTTTTTTAGAGTTGGCATATTTTGTCGGAAAATAAAAATAAATTTTTTTTGGAAAAATTTTTAAAATTTTTTTTTTTTGGTTTTTGTTATCCTTAGTACGGTAATTGGAAAAACTGAACAAAAAATTAAAAATATTTGCATATTTTTAAGAGTTACTAGCTCCGAAAGCCTTTTAATCTCAGGGTGGTCAACTTTGGCACTCTGTAACTCACGCTGTATTGCAATAGGGTCACTCCTAACCAGCTTTTTTGAAAGCTTATATCATTGACTTTATGTGCCCCATTCATAATATTTTAATCTGATAAATAGTTTGAAAGTTACATAAATATAAGCAATTTTTTTTTTTTTTTGCAAACACTATTTACCGATATTTTTAAAATGGCAATATCTCGAGAACCAGTCATTAGATATCAAAATCTTTATAAGATTCGTGTTCAGCATGGCAAACGCAATAAGATATGTGGTCTAATTTTTTTTTAAATTTTTTGAAAATTTTTTGGAAATTTACAATGGGAGTTGGCGGCGCCATGAAATAACTCCCAATGAAATAAGTCCCAAGAAAAATAATGCAATAAGTCCCAAAAATTTCCATACGATTTGGGAGTTATTTCATAATGCAATAACTCCCAAATCTGCGGGGATTATTTCATTTTTTTTGGAAGTTATTTCATTTTTAAGTTTGGGAGTTATTTCATTATGCAATAACTCCCAAATTATTTTGATGAAATAACTCCCAACAGTTTGAGAGTAAATTATGAATATACAAATTTAACTTATTGAATTTTCAAGTTTCTTTAATTAAAAAAATAATTAAAACTAACAAATATTAGTTATTTTCATAAAAAGCTAAGTTATTACGGGCAAAGTAAATGACCTCGAACTGGAGCAAACTCTTTTTCAGTGCTTTTGAATTATCTTGTAAATAATTTCAGGAAACCATTCATTCAGAAGCACATAAATGTCAATCACAACTCAAAAAAAACATAAAACGTTTACTTCAACGCGAAGTGCACGCTGCTACTAATTGTGAAAAATTTTAAGTTCTTCTAAAAATGATTTGAATTTATGAAAATTAAGAGGTATTGCATGACAAACTGAAGATCATCAACCGGTGGCATAAAAAGTTTTACGATCCTGTTGGTTTGGCGGGTACATTGGATTTTTTAAAGTGTAGGCGAAATGGACTTTCAGCATTTATTCACCCTTATCTTTATTTTGAAATATTTGTTGTTGGAATACGATTATATGTTTGAAAAGATTTGAATGCATATGGGTGTGAAGAAAGCGCCGCAGGCGAAAAATTTTTACAAGAGATTTTAACAAAAAATTAAAAAAAAATCGCGCGATTTTTTTTTTATTTTTTGTTAAAAACTCTTGTAAAAATTTTTCACCTGCGGCGCTTTCTTCACACCCATATGCATTCAAATCTTTTCAAACATATTATCGTTTTCTTACCACATTTATTATACGGAATATGCTTTCAAGTTTTATGCGTGGCTTGTTTACTGTTTTATTTTTATTTAATTAACTTGATTATAAAAAGGTAATTCTTCCACAAGTTCTTGTAAATTATACAAATTTAGCCGAATGATTTGAGTACTTGTTATACACCCATTTATATTGAGATTTCAGGTTATATTTTATGGCGCCAGCTAGACCTGAGATAAGTAAGCCATTGCGTGAAATATTATAATGATATCATTCAAACATTTAAATAATTGTAATCAATGTGTCAGCAAGCTGCATCCGAAAAAAGTTGTGAAGGAATTGTAGGCACTTTAGAAATTTGTTTTTTAAAGAGATGCAATTAAGGTGTTTTTGTGATTTAAAGAGTTAAAAATTTAATATTAAAAAAAAATATTGGGATTTATTTCATTTCCATTGGGAGTTATTTCGTTGGGACTTTTTTCATTTTTTGTTAGGGACTTATTTCATTTTTCTTGGGACTTATTTCATTTTTTTGGTTTGGGATATATTTCATTTTATTTGGGATATATTTCATTGGGAGTTATTTCATTGGGACTTATTTCATTGGGAGCTATTTCATGGCGCCGGAGTTGGCATTTATTTCCACCAAAAAAATATGTACTTTGAGTTAGCAGAATAACAAAAATGGATGTAAAACGACAACAAATTATTTTTTTGCTCTGAAATTTTTATGGCAGATAGGTATTACATAGGGGAGCTATTTGCCATCGGAAACTCATTTCCGTCAAATTTGAGTTGGCATATTTTGAATATAGGTTCACGATATGCCAAGCTTTAGCATTTTCAGAATTGCCTTTCAAAAGTTAGCGTGTTTATTATCTCGTAAATTCACGAAAAACCCTTGCCAAAATTAAGTTTTTTGCTCATAACTTTTAAACCACTGAACCGATTTTGCTGGATTGCAATACGAACATGATTAGGTAAATGACCAACATATTCCCCAAACTTCAGGAGACTCCGTAAAGTCTTTCAACAGTTAGACGGACAGATGGACGGACGGACATCGCTAGATCGTCTTAAAATCGATCGAGGATCATGAGTATATATAATTAATGGGGTCCTAGACCAATATTTCGAGGTGTTACAAACGGAATAACAAACTTATATATACCCTCTACCACTAGAGTGAGTTTTAAATTTTGGCTGGAATATCTCTTATGATCATAGGCTGGTAAATTTCGTAAATGAACAAAATCGGACCAGGGACAACAAAATTTGCCCCTTGAAGAAGTAGGGTTTAAAAGATTTTCACCAATTCTAGCGTTTCGTATTCTTATTGAAAACCATTCACCGTTTCAGTTCTTTTTGCTATCTAATCCCTTCTCTGTACAACAGTACGTATAAGTTATATATATTATTTACATATTAATATTAAGTATACGACAAGATGTTCCAATTTATTTTTTTTAATATACATATTCAACCACAAATTAAAATACACATAATAAATATTCATTTTGTAAAAAAAAATTGTGAACAAATTGATTTTAAATAAAATATCACATTCACATGCATCTGTGTGGGCACCATTTGCATACATTTTTATTTTTTGTAATGCTCTCATATCTTGACAAATTACAATAGTTAAAAAGTTTTCAACAAAAATCAAGGACTTTTATTTTTGCAAAATTGAATTTACAAATCATAAAAACACAAAATTTTAATTTAACTTGACATCTTTACAATATTTGTATTTAAGTAAAAAAAATAAATAGTTTTATACAATATAAATGATGAACATGAGGAACATAGAAATGAAAGAACTGATGTAAAATAAAAACTACAGCAAGTTAAACATGATTTTTTTAATTAGTACAAATATGCATACATAGGGAAAAACCTATAACGCACAGTGGGAGTAAAAAAGGAAAAAATCTAATAAATGGTAATTGCGGTCAAATAGTTAGACAGCACTACCCTGTAACTCAATGAGACAATAGATTTGTATGTTAAAATATAAATAATTGTCTTTTTAAAGACAAATTCGGCAGAAGGCGCTAGAAAAGCTATATTCAGTTGTAGCACTGTCCGCTCCTAAAGTTGTGCTACAAAAAAATTTACTTAATAACTTGCAGAGGCGTAGATTTCTTTATATAGTTTGTGATTAAGATTTAGTCGCATATTTCCTAATCTAGTTTGTAATTAAGATTTATTTATTCCATTAGTTTGTATGGTAAATCCTACTCCAAGTGTTGGAAAACAAAATTAGTTCTAAAAAATTTTTAGAATTTGGGTTTATGATTTTAAATCCATTTTTTTATGAAAAACACACCTTATGTTGTTTAAGTTTTCCACATATGGATGAGCGATCGCTTTGTTTTAAATAAAGTGCCTACAACATTCAATTGTGTAATAAATGTTCAAAATTTTAATGAACAATGAAGAACGACAACTACTACTACAAGTAAAAACCACTTTGTTAAATACAATGAGATTTTATAAAATGATACTATATAAAATACAAACATATTAGAAAGTTCCTTATTTTCCTAAAGTTGAAAATGGAAAACGCGTACCAAATGACAAGATTTTAGTTTTTTAGAAAAGGTCTAGTCATAAATGGCACATTTTTTTTTTTTTTAAATGTTATGCACCGATTTGCCTAAAACTTAAAATATATGAGCAAATCTATAGGAAATTTAACTGACGGATCAATAATTTTGTCAATTTTTGATTATTAGATAGAACTTCATATATGTATGATTAAAACCATATTTTTGATATACGGTTTCATCACTTGCTGTCATAAATTTTGATGACAAAATTTATCATATTGATGAAGCTTTTCTTCAATATGATGAAACATGTCATCAAAATTGAAGAAACAAGTGATGACACATTTCATCATGTCATCAATATTCCTTTTGTATTTTTTTATTATAATTAAAATAATAAATAATAAAAAAAAATTATAAAAGACTTCCAACTTTATGAAAATAAGGGACTCTCCAATAGTTATAGATAATCACATTCTCACATAAACACATAACTACTACAAATGGGGCATTCCATGTCAAATCGGACACTTCGAAAAAAATTTTTTTTAGATTTTTCTAATTTGTTAACAGCTTTTAGTACCCTTCGAAAACTCCTTCGTGGTAAATTTTCAGAATTTTTTGATGACCCGTTCAAAAGATATCGAATTTTTAAAAATTGGTAGCTTGTTCCTTTACTCAAACTTCTTTTACTCATAACTTCTTCAATAATGGTCCAAATTTCAATTTTTTTTTTCAAAATTTTTGTTTTTTTACGTACTTTTAAAAAAACAATCCCAAAAAATTCTTAAAAGCGTTCTAGTATGCGATTTTTAAGTTTTAAATCTAAATCTCATTTTTGAAAATGTTTGTACTCTTCGATTTTTTTGAAATTTTTTAGTGTAAAACTTCTATCGATTCTACAAATTTTTTGCCAAGGAGGATCGTGGGATAACGATTATTACTATTTTTTAAAATTTTTTGAAAAAATTTTATTGTAATTTTCCAATCTTAAAATCTTTTCTACTGCTCCAATGATGCGTCAAAGAGGTGGCCTTTATAAGAACGACCCCCAATAATTTTTACGTCTTAACATTTCTGTGGAACAAACTAATACCCTATCTCCTACTTCTAAAGGGGTTCCCACACAAAACGACATTTTTTTAAATTTGCTCCAACTGCTCTAACTGCCCTAATAGTGCCCTTAGAGCAACAAAATGTATGACCGACCCACAATATTTTTTTAGTCCAAACATTTGCTCTAAACACACCTACCCTGTATCTTTAATTTTTGTAAATTTGTTTTATTTAATCAGCTTCTACCGGTCCAATGGTGCGTCCGAGAGGGGTCATTAGTGAGACCGACTCCCATTTATTTTTACCCTACAACATTTTTTTTTTTTAAATATACCTACGCTCTATCTCCACTCCCTAAGTAGGCTCCCATACAAAATTAAATTGTTATAAAATTTGCTTCAACTGTTATTTGTAAGGGAGCCTATTTAGAGAGTGGAGATAGGGCGTAGGTATGTTTTAAAAAAATATTGTATGGTAAAAATAAATGGTAGTCGGTCTCACTTATGGCCCCTCTCGGACGCACCATTGGACCGGTAGAAGCTGATTAAATAAAACAAATTTACAAAAAATAAAAAAAAGTGTATGGGGACCGCCTTAACAATTAGAGATAGAGGGTAGGTATGTTCAGAGAAAATGTTTGGACTTAAAAAATATTGTGGGTCGGTCATACATTTTGTAGTTCTAAGGGCATTATTAGGGCAGTTAGAGCGGTTGGAGCAAATTTTAAAAAATGTCGTTTTGTGTGGGAGCCCCTTAGAAATTGGAGATAGGGTATTAGTTAGTTCCAAAGAAATGTTAACACGTAAAAATTAATGGGGGTCGGTCTTATAAAGGACCTCTCTATGACGTACCATTCGAGCAGTAGAAATGACTTTAAGATTGGAAAATTACAATAAAACTTTTTCAAAAAATTTAAAAAAATTGTAAAATAGCAAAAAAATTTTAGAATCGATATATGTTTTACACAAAAAATTTTAAAAAAATCGAAGATTACAAACATTTTCAAAAATGAGATTTAAATTTGAAAACTTATAAATCACATACTAGAGCGCTTTTAAGATTTTTTTTGGATTTTTTTTTAAGCAGAACGTAAAAAAAAAGTTTTTAAAAAAAAATTGAAATTCGGACCATCATTGAAAAGGTTATGAGTAAAAGAAAATTGAGTAAAGGCACAAACTACCAACTTTTAAAAATTCGATATCTTTTGAACGGATCATCAAAAAAATCTGAAAATTTACCACGAAGGAGTTTTTGAAGGGTACTAAAAGCTGTTAACAAATTGGAAAAATCTAAAAAAAAAAAAATATTCAAAGTGTCCGATTTGACATGGAATGCCCCATATATTGTATACTAGTTAAACTCTTAACATATGTTTAAATTATGTTAGATAGATGTTTTGAGACAGTGAGAAAAAACACACACACAAATAAAACAAACAAATACAACCATGTTTGGCACATTTAAGGTAAAAACCCCAAAAACCACAATGTATAAATATAGATTTCATTTTGGGCAAAAATGCTAAGAAAACAAAAAGTGTAATAATATACAAAAATTTCAAAAAAAAGACTATTCCACATGTTTGTATGTTTAATCAAACTAAATAATATCATTTCAAAAAAGGATGTGTTAAAATATATTATCAAAACAAAAAAAAAGGATACCAAATGTAGAAAAGGATAACGAAAAACTTGTTCATTTTTTTTTTGTACATGTTAAAATAATAATACAATATGGCAGTGATACACTATAGTACACTTTATACTATATACAGATAACTTCCTATGTATATATTTCTGTTACCCATAATTCACACTTCAAGCCTGCAATCTCATATCTAATTTATCTTGTGAACTTTATACCAAAAAATAAAAAAAATGTATAAAGAAAAATTATATATCATAAAACATTATTAAAGTAAGAAAAATGAAAATGAAGAGAAATTTCTCAAAGCTCATAGGTTAAAGTTCACTTAAATGTAGTACAACATTAGAGAGGGCTGAGAAAATTTATTTTTAAGATTTTAATAGCTTTTTTTTTGTCTTCTTTTTAAATTCTACACCTTTTCCAATTAAAATTCAGAAAAAATCAATTGTAATTCAGAAATCCCAGTTGAAATTCAGAAAAGCACAATTAAAATTCAGAAATCATAATTGAAATTCAGAAAAGCCCTATTGAAATTCAGAAATCACAATTGAAATTCAGAAAAGCCCAATTGAAATTCAGAAATCACAATTGAAATTCAGAAAAGCCCAATTGAAATTCAGAAAAGATCAATTGAAATTCAGAAAAGCACAATTGAAATTTAGAAAAGCCCAATTGAAATTCAGAAAAGCACAATTGAAATTCAGAAATCGTAATTGAAATTCAGAAAAGCCCAATTGAAATTCAGAAAAACACAATTGAAATTCAGAAAAGCACAATTGAAATTCAGAAAAGCCCAATTGAAATTCAGAAAAGCATAATTGAAATTTAGAAATCGTAATTGAAGTTCAGAAAAGCCCAATTGAAATTCAGAAAAGCATAATTGAAATTTAGAAATCGTATTTGAAGTTCAGAAAAGCCCAATTGAAATTCAGAAAATCACAATTGAAATTCAGAAAAGCCCAATTGAAATTCAGAAATCGTAATTGAAATTCAGAAAATCTCAATTGAAATTCAGAAAAGCCCAATTGAAATTCAGAAAAGCACAATTGAAATTCAGAAAAGCACAATTGAAATTCAGAAAAGCACAATTGAAATTCAGAAAAGCACAATTGAAATTCAGAAAATCAGAATTGAAATTCAAAAAAGCCCAATTGAAATTCAGAAATCGTAATTGAAATTCAGAAAAGCCCAATTGAAATTCAGAAAATCACAATTGAAATTCAGAAAATCACAATTGAAACAAATGGGGGTCGGTCTGACTAATGACCCCTCTCGGACGCACCATTGGACCGGTAAAAGCTGATTAAATAAAACGAATTTACAAAAAAATTTATGGGGACCGCCTTAACAATTAGAGATAGAGAAAATGTTTGGACTAAAAAAATATTGCGGGTCTGTCATACATTTTGTTGCTCTAAGGGCACTATTAGGGCAGTTAGAGCGATTGGAGAAAATTTAAAAAAAATGCCGTTTTGTGCGGGAGCCCCCTTAGAAATTGGAGATAGGGTATTACTTTGTTTCAAAGAAGTGTTAAGACGTAAAAATTAATGGGGGTCGGTCCTTTATAGGACCCTTCTATGACGCACCATTGGAGCAGTAGAAATGATTTTAAGATTGGAAAATTACAAAAAAAAAAATTCACAAAAAATTTAAAAAATAGTAATAACCGTTATCCCGCGATTCTCCTGGCCAAAAAATTTGTAGAATCAATAGAAGTTTTACACAAAAAAAATTTCAAAAAAATCGAAGAGTAAAAAAATTTTCAAAAATGAAATTTAAATTTTAAAACTTAAAAAATCGCATTGTAGAACGCTTTTAAAAATTTTTTGGGATTTTTTTTTAAAAGTATGTAAAAAAACAGAAATTTTGAAAAAAAAATTTAAATTTGGACCATTCTTGAAGAAGTCATGAGTAAAGGAAGTTTGAGTAAAGGAACAAACTACCAATTTTTAAAAAATCGATATCTCTTGAACGGGTCATCAAAAAAATCTGAAAATTTACCACAAAGGAGTTTTCGAAGGGTACTAAAAACAGTAAACAAATTGGGAAAATCTAAAAAAAAAAAAATTTCAAATTGTCCGATTTGACATGGAGTGCCCCATATATATCCTCTATCACTAATTGTAAGTAGAGGATATAAAAAAACTTATGAAATTGGTTATTTTTTTGGTTGAAAAAAAATTTCGAAAAGTTTAAAAAGTTTTTGTGACAAAAATTAATCCAATTTAATGCTATAAAAACTTTTGAATAGAATAAGAAAAATAACAATCACTTTAATTTCATTAAATCCATGCATAACTTAAACTTTTTGTAGCAATTTTCATTGAACAAATACACTCAAAATTAAATATCCGTCAAGTTAAAAACAAAAATCTTTAGAAAAATGCATTAAGTTTGAGTTAAACAATAAATTTTTGGATTTCAGCCAGCGGCCGTTTCTTAAATTTTAGAGGAAGATATGTTCATGTGTACGAAGTTTAAAATATTGCCGTTTTGCTGATATAAAAGACACATTCACAAAGAAAAAAACATGTTTGGATCACGATTGCAGCACACCAAATCAACCATAATAGAGGGGGTCATGGTATGATTGATAATTTCATCATATTATGACTGTGACAATCATACTATAGTATAATATTGAGCAATTAAAAAATTACAATTTTTATCAAACTATGAACAGCGAAGATCATTAAATGATTGCAACAATCATATTATTATAAAGTTAAAAATCATACTATAACCCATCCATTATGGCTGCCGCAATCACCCAAGCAGAAATTAACGACGGTTCTAAAAAAAAAAGCGTTCTGAAAGCTCTGTAACAAAAAAAAAAATCGTTCTCAAAACGCTATTTTCAAACGCTTTGCGAGCCTTTTTGAAAAGTGTTCTGAAAGCTCTATAACAAAACAAGTAGAAAAGTTAAATTCGACTTGGCCGAATCTATGAATACCCTCCACAATGCCCTTTTTAAGTGATAGTAAATTTTTGAACGTGAAAAAAAAATGTTTGGTAAAAAATATTTTATTTTGTGTAAAAAAAATATTTTTTTTAGTAATTTTTGAAAAAAAAAAAAATAATTTACTAATTTTTTTTTTTGAGTGTAAAATTTTTTTTGAGTGTAAAATTTTTTTTTAGTGTATTTTTATACCCTCCACTCAAGTGATAGAGGGTATATATAAGTTTGTCATTCCGTTTGTAACACCTCGAAAAATTGGTCTAGGACCCCATAAAGTATATATATTTATGATCCTCGATCGATTTTAAGTCGATCTAGCGATGTCCGTCCGTCCGTCCGTCTGTCTGTCTGTCCGTAGAAAACACGATAACTTTTGAAAGACTTTACAGATGCTACTGAAGTTTGGTATATATGTTTGTCATTTACCTGGTCATGTTGGTATTGCAATCCAGTCAAATCGGTCCAGTGGTTCAAAAGTTATGAGTAGGGATGAGATTTTCATGCACTAAAAAATCGAAAATATGCGCTTAAAATATGCGCTAAAAAATTCAAAATATGCACTAAAAAACCTTAAAATATGCACTAAAAAATAAAATGTGTACAATAAAAATCATGTTTTCATAGGAAAAACTTCTTAAAAATCAAAAAAAAGCGCCGTGTTTAAGTAGTAACTTTTAAAATTTTATATAAGCAGGATTTTTTTAGAAATTAAGAAAATCTATAAAAAAAATTTAAAAGGAAAAAATTATTTTTTCTTATTTTCAAATTCAATTTTGAACATTTTAAATAGTTTTTGGAAAAAATAAATTTCAATTTGTGTTTTTGCTAGTTTATGCCAAAACATGCAAAAATATGCACTTAAGAGTTAGAAATATGCACAAAATATGCACTTAAAACCGAAATATGCAAAAATATGCATTTTCACCAAAATATGCAAAAACAAATCGATGCCATTTTAATGCAAATTTCTTGATTCGGAAAGATAATTGGTCGATATCGTTTTTAGACTATCGACAAAAAATATGCATTTGCATGGAATTCTCATCCCTAGTTATGAGCAAAAGAGTAAATTTCGGCAAGGGTATTTCGCGAATTTACGAGATAAAAAACACGATAACTTTCGAAAGACAATAATGAGACTACTGAAGCTTGGCACGTGTCTTTGCCGTTCTCCGGGTCTGTTTGGTTTTAAATTTCAGCTCAATCGGTCCAGTGGTTCAAAAGTTATAAGCAAAACCCTGAATTTCAGATTAGTTTCATCTAAAATGCCACGTGTTTTAACAAGTTTTAAAAGCATTGGTGGTAACTAGAGAGTGTATCCCGGGATTTCCCGTCCCCAGATTCCCGGGAAATTCGTCAATTTTCATTTCCCGCAATCCCGGGAAATTTGTGCGGGATTCCCGGGAATTTTTAAAAATGTACATAAACAAGTTAACTGCTATAATAAGGTCAATAAATTTTTAAAAATAAGGGCTCCGATTTCCACGCAATACGAAATCGAAAATATGTGCTTGAAATATGCACTTAAATATAAAAAATATGCACTAAAAATTCAAAAATATTTACTAAAAACGTAAAAAGTATTAAAAAATCGTTTTTAATTATAAAAGGTTTTATTAAAAGGAAAACCTATGAACCTTATTTTTTATTTACAACTCAAAAAATTGTTTTTATAATCAAAAAAAAAATATTTTTTTATTTGTACACAGACAAAATAAATTCCAAATAACCAAATTCGTAGCATTTATGAACAAATTCTTAAAAATGTATGAACCTTTCATAACATTTTTGATTTTTTTATTCATAAAAAAATTCTAATATTTTTCAATTCCACATTATAAACATTATGAAGAAGTAATAAACTCTTATGAATTATTTCATTAATACTATGCATTTTTTTGTGACTTTTACTTATTTTCAATGTTTATTAATTTAAATTCGTGTAATTTTTTCAGTTTTCTTATATATGACAAAATATGAAAAAAATACGCATTTTCGTAAAAAGCTGCAATTTTAAATAGAGTTTTTAGCTTAATTTGTTATTTTTTTGTTTTATAAGACTGAACTCTTATTTTATTTGCTTTTAAATGAATCAGGCCTTGTTAGACGTACAAATTTTTCAAAACAAAAATTATAAAAAATTGTTAAAAACTAAAAAAATTATTAATGTTTTTTATTGCGGGATCCCGGGAATCCCGGGAAGCTCAAAAATTTTTCCCGCTTTCCCGGGAAATGAAAAAGTGCGGGAAATTGCGATCCCTAGTGGTAACTAAACAATGCTTTTCAAACTTGTTTAATTTTAAAGCAATGCTTTTAATCTGGTTTAGTTTTAAAAGCATTGGTAACTTAAAAATTACACTCGAAAAAAAATTTTCACTCAAAAAAAATTTTACACTCAAAAAAAATTTTACACCCAAAAAAAAATTTACACAAAAAAAACATTTTTTTTTTTTTTTACAAAAATGACAATATTTTGTGTACATACGTACGTGCATTCACTCAGAAATATTTTTACAGTAAAAAAACATTACACTCGAAAAAAATTTTACACTCAAAAAAAAAAATTAGTAATTTTTCTTTAAAAAAAAAAAAATACAAAAAAAGAGTTTTTTACTAAAAATAAAATATTTCTAACCAAAATTGTTAATTTTTTCACGTTAAAAAATGTACTACCCTTTAAAAAAAATGCATTGTGGAGGGTATTCATAGATTCGGCAAAGTCGAATTTAACTTTTCTACTTGTTTTTTTTGTTTTGGTGTAAAAATATTTTTGAGTGACAAAAATACCTTGTAAAATATTTTTGTGACTTACCAATGTTTTTCAAACATGTTTAACGGGTTTTCAACACGTGAATTTAAGGTGAAACTAATTTGAAATTCACGGTTTTGCTAATAACTTTTGAACGAATGGACCGATTGGGCTGAAATTTAAAAAAGACTGGGATAGAGGAACGACAAATAAATATGTTACACTTCAGCACCCTCAGAATTGTCGTTCGAAAGTTACAGTGTGTTTTAACTCGTAAATTCTATAAAAACCCTTGCCGAAATTCACTCATTTGCTTATAACTTTTGAACCACTGGACCAATTTCGGTGGATTGCAATATCAACCTGACCAGGTAAATGCCCAACATATATACCAAACTTCAGGAGCCTCCGCAAAGTCTTTCAAAAGTTAGCGTGTTTTCAACAGACAGACAGACAGACGGACAGACGGACATCGCTCGTACAACCGTCCACAACGCTTTTACAACGCTTTTGCGATTGTATTTTTCTGACTGGGCATATTTCCTCTCCGCTAACTAAACTAAGCAAGACAGGTTAAATTTGACAAAAGCTAAGCGCTTAGCCAACAAATTTTTTTCACACATGCTCTACTCCTTCTCACCCTCGTATTGAATTAAATTTTATATTCATAAAAACTTTCCTTTTCCAACTAAATGCTTGATGAGTTTATAAAACCATTTTCTCTCTCTTTTTTTTTTCAATAAAATTATTTTCAATTGTCTTATCTAAAGCCATAAAAAAAAATTTAATTTTTTCCTTAATGCATAAAAAACATACTTTAATTCTTATTAAAAACATAATAATAAACTTAAAAAAAACGGAAGCCGCATAAAAAATAAGAGATAACTAAACAGAAACGGAACATATGAACGCTTTTGTATATGTATCATCAAGTGTAGTGGGGTAATTAAAAAAAATATATATATTAAATAATAACACAAAAGATGATAAGAACTTATATATGGGGCATTCCATTTCAAAGCGGACACTTTGAAAAACTTTTTTTTAGATTTTCCCAATTTATTTATAGTTTTTAGTAACCTTCGAAAACTCCTTCGTGTTAAATTTTCAGATTTTTTTGATATATATATATGTCCTTTATTTATTTAAATATCAATAGGAATACATTTCTGACTACTAAAAATACTTAAATAAAGTTCAGTGTGAACATAGGGCGTCCTACTTAGGGAGTGGAGATAGGGCGTAGGTATGTTTCGAAAAAATGTTGTAGGGTAAAAATAAATGGGGGTCGGTCTCACTAATGACCCCTCTGGGACGCACCATTGGACCGGTAGAAGCTGATTAAATAAAACAAATTTACAAAAAATAAAAAAAAATTGTATGGGGACCGCTTTAACAGTTAAAGATAGAGGGTAGGTGTGTTCAGAGAAAATTTTTGGACTAAAAAAATATTGTGGGTCGTTCATACATTTTGTTGCTCCAAGGGCACTATTAGGGCAGTTAGAGCGGTTGGAACAAATTTTAAAAAATGTAGTTTTGTGTGGGAGCCCCCTTAGAAATTGGAGATAGGGTATTAGTTTGTTCCAAAGAAATGTTAAGACGTAAAAATTAGTGGGGGTCGGTCTTCTAAATGACACCTCTATGACGCACCATTGGAGCAGTAGAAATGATTTTAAGATTGGAAAATTACAATAAATTTTGTATCAAATTTTTTGTAGAACTTAAAAAAAAACAAGTGAGAGTGTAAATTCGGCTGTGCCGAATCTTTTATACCCTCCAAAATGTAAAAAAAAAAATTGACAGGGGCGTTTTTTTTTGGGGGGGGGGGGGGGCGAAGTTGATAGGTTCAGTGGGGCACGTTGAGACCACCTTCCAATCGCGATAAATATACCAAATGTTTCATTTATTTAACAAAAATACAAAAAAACCTGTAAAAACGTGTATTTTTTTAGAGGTTGGTTTAGTTCTTCAGGGGGGAACTTTTTTCACCCTGGTCCGATTTGGCCAATTTCCGAACTTAACCTGCCTAGGAACATAAGACATATTTGTGCAAAACTTGAGGTTCCTAGCTCTTTTATTTTGGACTGCATCGTGTTAACTACAGACGGACGGACGGACAGACGGACGGACGGACGGACGGACATCGCTAAAATGTCTTAGAATCGATCACTGATCAATAATATATATACTTTATGGGGTCCCCGACCGATATTTCGATGCGTTACACACGGAATGACAAAGTGAGTATACCCCCATACTGTAGTTGGAGGGTATAAAAATTGACAGGGGCGTTTCTTTTTTTTTTTGGGGGGGGGGGCGAAGTTAATAGGGTCAGTGGGGCACGTTGAGAGCACCTTCTCATCGCGATAAATATACCAAATGTTTCATTTATTTAACAAAAATACAAAAAAACCTGTAAAAACGTGTATTTTTTTAGAGGTTGGTTTAGTTCTTCAAGGGGGAACTTTTTTCCCCCTGGTCCGATTTGGCCAATTTCCGAACTTAACCTGCCTAGGAACATAAGACATATTTGTGCAAAACTTGAGGTTCCTAGCTTTTTTATTTTGGACTGCATCGTGTTAACTACAGACGGACGGACGGACGGACATCGCTAAAATGTCTTAGAATCGATCACTGATCAATAATATATATACTTTATGGGGTCCCCGACCGATATTTCGATGCGATACACACGGAATGACAAAGTGAGTATACCCCCATACTGTAGTTGGAGGGTATAACAAGTTCAATATTTGGCGCCCAACTTGGGGCCAGTATCGAAAAATGTGTATTTTATAAAAACCCAAAAACGGTTTTGTGAGCAAGTTTAAAATCATTAACAATCTTGTAAAATAAATTCACATATAATAATTTCTCTTATCACAATTAATAAAATGCTGGTTTTGATGTAGATGTAAAACTAAAATTTTGTTATACCCTCCACTCTAGTGATAGAGGGTATATATAAGTTTGTCATTCCGTTTGTAACACCTCGAAATATTGGTCTAGGACCCCATAAAGTATATGGTATTGCAGTCCAGCGAAATCGGTAGAGTGGTTCAAAAGTAATAAGCAAATGAGTGAATTTCGGCTGGGGTTTTGCTGGAATTCACGAGATAAAACACACGGTAACTTTCGAACTGCAATTCTGAAGGTGCTGAAGTTTGGCATATATATTTGCTGTTCGTCAGGTCTAGTTCGATTTAAATTTCAACCAAATCGGTCTAGTGGTTCAAAAGTTATTAGCAAAACCGTAAATTTCAGATTAGTTTCACTTTAAAGTCACGTGTTGAAAACCCTTTAAACATGTTTTAAAAGCATTTGTAAGTCAAAAAAATATTTTACAAGGTATTTTTCTCACACAAAAATATTTTACACTAAAACAAACAAAAATACACTAAAAAAAATTTTACACTCAAAAAAAAAAATTTGTAATTTTTTTTTTTTTTTTTTTTCAAAAATTAATAAAAAAAAGTTTTTTTACACAAAATAAAATATTTCTAACCAAAAATTTTATTTTTTTCACGTTACTTAAAAAGGGCATTGTGGAGGGTATTCATAGATTCGGCCAAGTCGAATTTAACTTTTCTACTTGTTTTTTTTATGTTGAATTCATTCTCCTAGTGATCTCTCTCCTATGAATTTCTTTTGAATTTCCAATCTAATTAACTAAACTGTACATTTTTATTTATTCGTGAATACAGATTTTCGCACATTTTCCCTTTAACCTTTAACATATGCTTCAGTTTATATAAAAGCCACATAAAAAAACGTTAATAATTTTGAATTAAAAAGAAGAAAAGTGAAATAATGATAACATAAGTAGTATATAAAAATATTTTCATTTTTGTTTTATCTAAGGTAATTACATATTAAGAACATGTCTTTAGTTTAAGTTCCATAATTAGTTTGGTGTACGGTAAAAAAAAAATTAAATAAAAAATTAAATTTTTTTTTTCAACACATTTTTTTTTTTTAGATGTTTGCAAAAAGAAAATCATAAGGGAGGAGTTTGGTTGCCAAGGCACGTTTTGTTAGAAAACACATTAGTGTGCAAATGACATTTGGGATTTAAGATTCTGTGTTATTATTTACTTTTTATTTAAAAAGAACCTCCCAGGCAGCTTTTATAACATCAATGTTGCCGTATGTATGTATTAACATCATCGTCACCATCATCATCATCACCATTATCAACAGAATAGAAGAAAAAAAGTCCTCATTACTTTTATGTTTATGTATGACAAAGAAATATCTGGTATAATGTATGGGTAAAGTGTTTACAGGAATAGAAAAATAGAACAGAAATAAGTGTAACTATACATGGAAATCTACATTTGATGCTAATCTATATAAATGCTAAATATTAACCCAGCAAAAACTTGCATTACCAAGTAATGAAATGTGTAATGGAAAATTCAAAAGCTATAACTACTTCCAATTCGAATTACGTTTCCCATTACATTTACAAGGAAATGTGCCAAATGTAATGATTATCAAACCAGTATTAATAACTAATTACATATATACTTATAGGTAATGAAAAAATTATTTAAAAAAAAAAATTTTAAAAATAAAAAAATATTTAATTTTATTTTTAATAAAAATAATGTACAGTGAGTCAAAAAGTGAAAATCTAGTTCTGAAATTTGTTTATTTTATTATAATGACTTATGTAAGTCATTATTAATAAGTCCTTATTTTACATTTCAAAATAATGATAAAGGTAATTTTTTGTCATTACTAAGTAATTCGAATGGTAATGATGTGTCATTACCAAGTTTTTGCTGGGAAATAAGAAAAAAAAAAATAGTGTTACAAAATGTCAAAAGTTGTTAAGAATTAGTTAGAGTGTTCAATTCGGTTGTTCCGAATTTTTATACCCTTCTTCATCCACAGTGCCTAAAACACTTTTTTAGAGATTTTTTTTTTTTTTTTTAAGATAGAAAAACTTATTTTTTTTTTAGTGTAAACATTTTTTTGAGTGAAAAATTTTGTTTAAGTGTAACATTTTTTGAGTGACAAAAGCACTTTTTTTAATGTTTTATGGCGTATAAATGTCATTTGAATGGAGTTTCGTATGTTTTTCAACACTTTAATTTGCTAAAAACCCCAATGTAAATTTCACGGTTTTGCTCATAACGTCTGCATAGAAAGACTCAATTTGCCTTTACCTTAACCCAGTGGTTCCCAACCTTTTTTGCGCTATGTCCCACTTTTAATTTAAAACAAGTGAGAGTGTTAAATTCGGCCGTGCCGAATCTTTTATACCCTCCAACACGTTAAAAAAACAGGGGCGTCTTTTTTAGTGGGGGGGGGGTTTCGGTGGTGGGAGACAACCTTTCTGGATCCAACTTCAGGTCTTTGAACTTCTTCTGACATACAAAATGTTTCGTTTGCTAAGCAAAAATACAAAAAATCTATAAAAAATGGCGTTTTTTCAGAGGTTTGTTTAGTTCTTAAAGGGGGAACTTTTTCCCCCGTAGTACGATTTTGCCCCTCTTCGAACTTAACCAGCCTATGACCATAAGACATATTCGTGCCAAACTTCAGGAGTCTAGATCTTTCATTTTGGACTGTATCGTGTCCTACACAGACGGACGGACGGACAGACGGACGGACGGACGGACAGACGGACATCGCTAAAATGTCTTAGAATCGATCACTGATCAATAATATATATACATTATGGGGTTGCCGACCGATATTTCTATGCGTTACACAAAGTGAATACTGTGGTTGTAGGGTATAAAAACTAAAATGTCCCCCTTTCACTCAAAAAAAATTTGAAAATTTTTCAAATTTGTTATAAATTTCAAAATTTACTTGTGCACGGTGAGCCTCAGAGTTGTTTAGGTTCAACTTTAGTGTCGACGAAAAATGTAAACGCAGTTCGATTTCTACTTGATTAAATGTCACAAAACTGTTAACAGCGAAATCGTAGCTGCTCGCATTCGCGAGATATTGCGAAATTAGTATTTTTGTGTTTTCTAAAATTTTGACAATAAAGTTTTTTAAATATCTTCAAAAACTGAGTATGCAGATTTAATTGTGTTCATTTACAGGTGACAAAATAGTTAACACCGAAATCATATCTTCTTAATTTCGCGAAAAATCGCAAAATTAAAAAAAAAAATTAAAAAATTTTGTTTTTCTCATAAATTAGAAGTCAAGATGTTGTATTGAGCAGTTTTACCACCTTTAATCACATAAAATTTAACTGCATACAATATAATTGTCGTTTTTTATTTTATTTTTCTTTATTTTAGACACTAAAGAACAAATAATTTAATTAATATAAAAGCTTGAACAGTATTTTTGCAATTTCTCGGGAAAGTGATCATCTATAATTTTTATGCTTGCAGTTTTGTCAACTTTAATAACCACGAATTCAAACTGCATAGTACATTTTTGTCGGTAATTGAAGTAAATGTTTTTACAGACCAAAAATAACACAAAGTAATGAAGAAATAGTAGAATTTAAATGTTAACAGCCTTATCACCTTTAATCAATAGCAAATCAAACTGCATTTCGTGTTTTTCAACAATGTTTAAGAAACTTCTTTTATTATTCAAAACAAGAAATACCCCCAAAAAGCTGTTTTTTGCTTTTTCTCGCGAAAGTGAGCAGCTTTAATTTTTTTGTGGGCAGTTTTAATTTCTTCCAACATGCTCAAATCAAACTGCATACCAGTTTTTTTTTTATTATTTCTAAAGAACCGGTTTTAAAATAAGTAATAAAAAAAATTATATAATTACGCGATATCTCGCGAAATTTAACACCTACAATTTCGATGTCAACAGCTGTGTCACACAGCCTGTGTGACCTTTGATTAAGCACAAGTAAAACTGCATACCAGGGTTTTACGAAATTTTAAAGAAACCAATCTAAAGATAAAAAACGAAAACAAAAACAGCAAAAAATTAATTTCGCGAACAAAAGAAGATAGGACTTTGATGTTTACTGTTTTGTGACCTTTAAATAAGTATAATTAACACTGTATACTCAGTTTTTGAAAATATTTAAGAAACTTTAATCTCAAAATTCTAAAAAGTATAAAAACACTAATTTCGCGTAATCTCGCGAATCCGAGCAGCTACGATTTCGCTGTTAACAGTTTTGTGACATTGAATCTTGTATAAATCGAACTGAGCTGCGCTTACACTTTTCGTCGACACTAAAGTTCAACCTAAACATCGCTGAGGCTCACCGTGTTTAACCACACAAACATTTTGGTAAAATCATCGTTTAAACAAACTTTTTAGAAACATTTTTGAACAATCAACGAAATAATTTAACTAAAGTTATATTTTTTTTAGTTTATTTAACAAAAAAAAAATCTTAAAATTTTTTCGTTGCCCCCCCCCCCCCTTGAGCATTAAAATTGGCCCACAGTGGGGCGAGAATCAAAGGTTGGGAACCATTGCTTTAACCCATTCATATGGCTAGAGACGGTTGTTCATTTAAACCTAATTTAAGCCGAATCCTAGGCGTCCTTCGATCAAAGTTTAGAGATTTTGGTGAAAAGCTTCAAAATAATCAAAAATTTGATCGAAGGTCGAAGCGGTTTAAAATTATCGAATTTTGCTCAAAATAGGTTTAAATCAAAGATTGTCTCAAGATCTAAGGAAAGAAATTTTTAGACTTTTTTAAAAAAAATTTGATCGAATGATAAACCCGTTATTTTTTTTCAAACCTCAAATAGTGATATCTTGATATTCGTGTACAGCACATGAAAATAAACAAATATGATGTGTCGCAAGAAACATTTTATTTTTTAACATGATAATATTTTTAGGCTGGTGTCTAATTTAAAAAATTATGCAGGACGCTACCTCAGTTTGACTATATAATAGTGTGGCCCAACAACATATGGAAAAATACCAAGTATAACTCACAACTGAACGTACCTCAAAATATGATAGATGGCATCGTAATGAACAATTTGCGCCAAATTTCAGCACCCTACAACGATTGGAAGGGGATGCTAACTCATCATAAGTGTTTGCAACCTCCAAAGAAATCTTGAAATTTTTTTTATTGGAATCTTAAAAATAACAGTATGAAATGCTAGCGTAACAAGAGCACATAATTCACATGTGACCATTTTGTCCTAAGTTTGTCCTTAAACAAAAAAAAATACATATTAAAAAAAGCGGAACCCTGCATTTCACTAAAACCGCTGTAACTCAATAACTACACTAAGAAAATTATGTCATTAACTGTTTGTAGGTTATTTTAAAAAGTAATCAGTAAAGTTATTTTAAAAGAAAAATCACTTATTTTATAAAGGCTTTAATTTTTTTACTATTTCTGTAGTTTAAAAAATATAATTTACTGTCTTAAAACCGAATTTTCTGTTACATTCAATTTCAGCAGTAAAAAAATTCTTCTATAGTTTTACTGTTTTTCAATACAAAATAACTGAATATTTACTAGTTTTTTAATGTTTTGGTTAGTCATTAAATTAACATTTAAAATTGATTGTAATGTGTTTTTATTTTAAATGAAAAAACAGTGGAATGGTTTTTAAATAAAATTTCATTTGTTTTAAGTGAATATTCACTGGAATTTACCTACATAATTTTTTGAGTGTATGCGGACCATTAAGTTGCGATAAAGTTCATTTGAAAGGTAATACAAATATCTTTAATTTGAGTATAATATCCAAAATTTTTTTTTTTTCCTAATCGAAACTAAAATGCCCTTATTGTCCTTTGTAGGCAACCTTAAGGCAAAATGGCCATATGTGAGTTATTTGCTCTTGTAGCGATACCATTCCATGTAGTTATTTTTTGGATTGCAAAATTTTTTATTTTTTAGATTTCTTCGGAGGTTGCAAACACATGTGATCAGTTAGCATCCCCTTCTAATCGTCGTAGGGTGCTGCAATTTGGCTCAAAATATTAGTAACGATACCATCTTTCATTTTTTAAGGTACGTTGACCTGTAGCGAAGCAAAAGGAATTTTGGGCCACCCTACTATATAAGCTACCGACTAACAAAAAAGAAAATAAGAATTACTGTTTTCATTTTCTTAAAAACAAAAAGGTTTGTAGCTTCGCTTTGTAACTTGAATAATAATTCAGCTGCTGGGGAATAAAAGCGATTTACACCAGATGGTAAATTAAACATTACATAATTATTTTTCAAAAAAAATTTTTTTTTTCATAAATGTTTTTTTTCATCAAATTTTTTATTTTCTTCATCAAATTTCTTTTCTTCATGAAATTTTTTTTTCATAAAATTTTTTTTATCAAAAAAAATTTTTTTTATAAATTTTTTTTTCGTAAATTTTTTTTATAAATTTTTTCATAATTTTTTTTTTTCATTTGCTGGCGAATAAAAGCGTTTTTCACCAGATAATAAATAAAACGTAACATAATTATTTTTCAAAAAAAAAAAATTTTTTTTTTTTGCTTCAATTTTTTTTATTAAATTTTTTTTTTCTTCACCAACTGTTTTTCATCAAATTTTTATACCCTCCACTCTAGTGATAGAGGGTATATATAAGTTTGTCATTCCGTTTGTAACACCTGGAAATATTGGTCTAAGACCCGAAAAAGTATATATATTCATGATCCTCGATCGACATCTAGCGATGCCCGTCCGTCTGTCCGCCTGTCTGTCTGTTGAAAACACTCTAACTTTTGAAAAACTTTACGGAGGCTCCTGAAGTTTGGCGTATATTTTGGCCATTTACCTGGTCAGGTTGGTATTGCAATCCAGCGATATCGGTTCAGTGGTTCAAAAGTTATGAGCAAAAGACTGAATTTCGGAAAGGGTTTTTCGTGAATTTACGAGATAAAAAACACGCTAACTTTTGAAATGCAATTCTGAGGATTCTGAAGCGTGGCATATATATTTGTTGTTGCCCAGGCTTAGTTTGTGTTGAATTTCAGCCAAATCGGTTCAGTGGTTCAAAAGTTATTAGCAAAACCGTGAATATTAGATTAGTTTCACCTTAAATTCACGTGTTGAAACCCCGTTAAACATGTTTTAAAAACATTGGTAAGTCACATAAATATTTTAGAACGTATTTTTGTCACTCAAAAGTATTTTTAAACTAAAAAAAAAATACACTCAAAAAAAATTTACACTCAAAAAAAATTTTACACTCAAAAAAAATTAGTAAATAATTTTTTTTTTTTTCAAAAATAATTTAAAAAAAAATTGTTTTACACAAATAAAATATTTCTAATCAAAATGTTATTTTATTCACGTTAGAAAATTTACTATCACTTTTTTTGTCAATTATTTTTTTTTTTCATCAAAAACTTTTTTTCATATTTTTTTTTAACAAAAAAATTTTTTTTTATCAATATATATTTTGTAAATTTTTTTTAAATAATTTTTTTTTATAATTTTTTTCACCTTAACTACTTTTTCACCAAGTCTAAAATTCCGACATAAAAATGTTCCTGTTGTAGATATATTTAAATATCGTAGTTCCTCAAAAGTAAAAACAGGATTTATATTTGGAATTCAATCAATATATTTAATTCAATTAAATGTATAAAAATATTAAAGATATTACAAAGATGTGTGCTTCTTATATGACAGCCAAAAGACAAGAGAGTTTAGAAAAAACGGAAATGCAATTATTACAAATACAAAATTATTAAAAATGACATTAGATGTTTTATAGATAATGTCAAAATATTTGTTAACTACGTTACCATATTTATATATTAATTAGAAAACGTTAAATTCAACAGTTCCATTTGTTTAAGAAATGTACAAAAACAAGTGAGAGTAAATTCTTCTGTGCCGAATCTTTTATACCCTACAAAATGTAAAAAAAAACCTTTTTGCACTTACCAAATTTACAGCTCTTTTGGTTTAGACTGCATCTTGCTTTCCACAGACAGATGGACGGATGTATATAGCTAGATTGTCTTAGTAGTGGATCAATAATATATAAACTTATAATGGGGTCCTCGATCGATATTTCAATTCGTTTTGCATGGAATGGCAAATAACATTATTTTTTCCAAAAAAAAATTTGCTTTGGCAAGTATACCCAAATCTTCAGCAAAACAATACCATGATTTAATGTTTTGTGTTATAGTATGTTTTCAGTGGCATGATTTGGGCAAATCAGAGTGTTTTGAGGAAATCATGTCATTTTCTACATGTTTTCCTATACATTTTTCATATGCGCAAAACATCTCAAATTGGGTGTTTTGGTACAAAACATGTCGACTTTTTAAACTCACCACTTGTTTTTGTCAGTACAACACTGTATTTTATATTCGAAAATAAAACTACTCATTCGTAGTGAGTGTTTTCTAGAAGAAGAAGACATTTAATTTTTTTTATTATTAAAAAAATTTACAATTAGTTGTTTAAACATCTTTATTTAATTATAACAAACTACAAAATTAATTGTTTTTGGTAATAATTTTCTAAATTTTGTTGTTTTAACTATTTTGTAGAGCGTCAAATTAATTTCGAAAATTCGTAATTAATTTGACGTTGAAAATCACTTCAACTTTAGTGGAAACAGCTCGAAGTGTTTTGCTCAAATGAAGTCCCAGCAAAACTTTGGTAATGGGTAGTGATTATATAACACATTACCAGGTAATGTATATACCTTATTTGTAGCATTATTTTAGGATGTCTTACCAAACATTTGTTCCTCAACGTATTATTTTAAAGTGAAAAATAATGCATTACTAATAATTTGCTACGTAATGCATGATTATTGGAAAAAATGTATTTCATAATTATTATTTCTAAACATTAAATCATGGATGACTTATATTTGGTTACATTATGTATTATTTGAAAGTTTGAAATAATGCATTATTTATAATTGGATGCATAATGCATTACAATAACATAAAAAATTATTATTTTATAAAAAAATGCATAAGTTTAAACTAGAGATAAGCTCACGACAGGAAATTTCTAACGACACACACTCACGAGCATATTTTATCTACTTACACTCACTTACAATCACGTGAGTAAATTTAATACAAAATTACTTTTTCACAACTCGTAACACCTTATATATTATCTTCTGGTATGCTATATTTTATACCTTACTCGTAACCTATAAAATATCATATATTTTACACCTTACTCGTATTCTTCGTTATAAATTTATGACTTATTTTATACCTTACTGGTATTCTTTGTGATAATGTGGATGCATTACTTTGAGTCTCATCGCCTGTTAAAATCATCAATGCTGCAATGTATAAAATAAGAGATCCCATACCTTATTTTATACCTTATTTGGTAATCTAAGTTTTGCTGGGGTGTTTTTGATTTCGATGGAAACATGGTTTTAGAGTACAAAATTCGCAGGCATTTTTTTCTTAAATACCTCTAAGGTTTATAAAAATGTAATATAGTTTTGTGAGCATTAATTTTTTTTTCGGAAATCACTCTTATAAGCGGGCCACTAGAATTTTTTACAATAGAAGACTGCGTACCAAATTTGGTGAGGCTAGCTTGTCGGGAAATATTTTTGCTCCGAGGGTCTTCAGATATAGTGCACTGTTATAAAAAAGTCTGTATTATAGTCCACAATTTCTGAAAAAAAAATCCCTTCCATTATTTTTATATGAAATGACCCATTTAAATGTTCATCAATGTTTGATCTGTTTTTGTATTTGTATAATTTTCTATTTTTCTTTTGGTTTAACAAAAAAATTTTTTTTTTTGAAATTAAAATGAAATTTTATGTTAAGCCATTGATGATGAAAAATCTTGTGAATCCTAGTAAAGATGACAAAATTATGCAAATTTTTAGGTTCTCAAGATAAACGGTGATAATTTGTGAAAAGAAAGAATGAAATGATATGACAAAATCTTTAATGTTCAAATTTAAAATAAATGATTACTAAGCAAATTTTAAGGCTGAACAATATGTGGAGGATTATAATTTCACATTCTTTTCATGAAGCAGAAATGTTGTTTTTTATTAAATAAAATTGTGTGGGAGCTAAGGTTAGATTTAAGGTATTAAATAAGACGTTGGTTATTTTAACTTATTTCTTACCAGAAATTTAAACGTTTGAATTTTTTGACGAAATTTTTAGGAACGACTTCTTCTTGCCCTTTTGTCCATAACAAGGCAATTAATAAAAAAAAATTTTAAAGGAACGGCACCCCCTCCCCTTGTGAAGTGCAGGCTAGTGACAATTTTCCATAAATATCTTCGGTAATCGGCAGTAGACCAAATCTTAATAAAAACACCCAACTAATTTAATAATTTATTTATATTTTCCCATATTAAGTATTTTCTCTCAGTGCATGAACCTGTAAAGTTTTACTAGTATTTACTTTTACGAACAGTAGCATTAATTTAAACAACTTTTTATTTATTTTCAATCTTACTTTATATTTTTCACCGCTTTACTTAAATTCCTTTAAGTCTGTGAAATATACCTTAAAAAATGTACTAAATTTAGCAGTTAACAAACACTTATGTGTTTATAAGGGTGACAATTATTTGCTTGGGTAGTTTCAGTCAAAACTTATCGAAGGGCTTTTATGGGAAACTTGTAATTTTTTAAAGTTTTAAGAACTTTCACATTTTGAAACTTAAACGGTTTATGTTTTTTTACAATTTATTTAGTTTTTGAACAAAATAATTGTGAAAATATGTCATTCAGCAATATATTTTCCACTCTGATGCAAATATTTGCCACCCTAATGCGTATATGCATTTCATTTTTTAAGTATGTGTGTATGGTACATCGTTTGATATAACTAAAAATAACTACTGTCATCTTTTTTGTATCACAGTATTTGTTTTGTCTTTCAATCTTAACATGACACAATGGGCCAGAGATTTTATGTAACGAAAGCTTTTCTTTAAGTATACAAATTGTATATTGTAGAAATTTGTTTTTATGTTTAGAAATTTTATATTTTTTTTCTAATTTTTCTTGTGAAACAGTGGACATTTTTAGGGTTGCCATCAATAAAAAAATTAATACTGAATATATTGAAAACGAACAGACAATTTTTAACAGGATAATGTTTTTAGGCTGGTGTCTAATTTTAAAAAAAGTTGCAGGACCCCACCTCAGTTTGACTATACACAGAAAAAAATATGGAGGAAACAAATTTGAGTAATCACTTGTTTAATTTTTTAAAAAAAATTTGAGTAATTTTTTAATTGACGCAATTAAAAATTTACTCAAAAATTGAAAATAAAATTTGAGTAAATAATTTAATACAAATTTAATATTTTTTTTTTATTTTTTTTTTCTCTTGGTGTTTTGAATTCTCATTTAGTTTATTGTTTTTTGTATATGTATATGAAAGTTTGAAATCATCTTTATAAAATTTTACTTTGTCTTGAAGACATAAGTATATTTGGTAAAGTTTGTAAAAGCAATTTTTTTGGAAAAAAAAATTAGAAACTTTTCAAACTTTTTAAAAAAATAATTTGATACATTTTGAGTAAATTTTTACTTGACACAATTAAAAAGTTACTTAAAAATATTAAAAAATTTTGAGTAAAGATTTAATTGTGTGAATTAATAATTTACTCAAATTTTTTATTAAGCATTTAATAATTTTTTATTAAAAGTTTACTCAATACTATTAAATCGTTTACTGGTGGAAAATTGAGTAATTTTTTACTCAATAGTATTAAAAATTTACTCAATTTTTTTTTTTATTTTTTTCTGTGTATAAGCTAACAATTAACGAAAAAGAAAACAAGAATTACTATTTTAATTTTTTTAAAACCAAAAATTTTTATAACTTGGGTTTGTTACTTGGATAATAATTCACCTCGTGGTGAATAAAACCGTTTTTCACCAGCTGGTGAATAAAAAGTAGCATAATTATTTTTCAACAAAAAAAAATTTTTTTTTTCATCAAAAAATTTTTTTTTCATAAATTTTTTTTCATCAATTTATTTTCCATCAAATTTTTTTTTCCATCAAATTTTTTTTTCATCAATTTTTTTTCATCAAATTTGTTTTTTTTTCATAATTTGTTTTTTTTTTTTTTTTTCATAATTTGTTTTTTTTTTTCATAAATTTTTTTTTTTCATCATACTTTATGTTTAATATTTTTTATCAAATATTTTTTTTCAATTTTTAAATTTTTTTCATAAATTTTTTATTTTTTTTTCTCATTAATTTTTTTTATCAATTTTTTTTTTTATCAAATTTTTTTTTCATAATTTTTTTTTTTATACCTTCCACTCTAGTGATAGAGGGTATATATAAGTTTGTCATTCCGTTTGTAACACCTCGAAATATTGGTCTAGGACCCCATAAAGTATATAAATTTATGATCCTCGATCGATTTTAAGTCGATCTAGCGATGTCCGTCCGTCCGTCCGTCCGTCCGTCCGTCTGTCTGTCTGTCCGTCCGTAGAAAACACGCTAACTTTTGAAAGACTTTACAGAGGCTACTGAAGTTTGGCACATATGTTTGTCATTTACCTGGTCAGGTTGTTATTGCAATCCAGCCAAATCGGTCCAGTGGTTCAAAAGTTATGAGCAAAAGAGTAAATTTCGGCAAGTGTGTTTCGCGAATTTACGAGATATAAAACACGATAACTTCCGAAAGACAATAACGAGACTACTGAAGCTTAGCATGTATCTTTGCCGTTCCCCGGGTCTGTTTGGTATTAAATTTCAGCTCAATCGGTCCAGTGGTTCAAAAGTTATAAGCAAAACCCTGAATTTCAGATTAGTTTCATTTAAAATGCCACGTGTTTTAACAAGTTTTAAAAGCATTGGTGGTAACTAAACAATGCTTTTCAAACTTGTTTAATTTTAAAGCAATGCTTTTTAAACTTGTTTAGTTTTAAAAGCATTGGTAACTTAAAAATTAAACTCGAAAAAAATTTTACACTCAAAAAAAAATTTTACACTCAAAAAAAATGTACACAAAAAAAAATTTTGTTTTTTTTTTTACAAAAATGACAATATTTTGTGTACATACGTACGTGTATTCACTTAAAAATATTTTTACAGTAAAAAAAAACATTACACTCGAAAAAAATTTTACACTCAAAAAAAAAAATTTGTTATTTTTCCTTTTTTTTTTTTTAAATGACAAAAAAAAAAATTTTTACTTAAAATAAAATATTTCTAATCAAAATTGTTAACTTTTTCACGTTAAAACATGTACTACCCTTTAAAAAAATGCATTGTGGAGGGTATTCATAGATTCGGCAAAGTCGAATTTAACTTTTCTACTTGTTATCAATTTTTTTCCATTTTTTTTATCCTTTTTATACCCTCCACTCTAGTGATAGAGGGTATATATAAGTTTGTCATTCCGTTTGTAACACATCGAAATATCGGTCTAGGACCCCATAAAGTATATATATTCATGATCCTTGATCGATTTTAAGTCGATCTAGCGATGTCCGTCCGTCCGTCCGTCCGTCTGTCTGTCTGTCCGTTGAAAACACGCAAACTTTTAAAAAACTTTATGGAGGCTCCTGAAGTTTGACATATATGTTGTTCATATACCGGGTCAGGTTGGTATTGCAATCCAGCGAAATCGGTGGAGTGGTTCAAAAGTTATGAGCAAAAGAGTAAATTTCGGCAAGGGTATTTTGCGAATTTACGAGATTAAAACCACTCTAACTTTCGAAAGATATTTCTGATTGTGCTGAAACGTGTTACCTATTTTTGTCGTTCCCCAAGTCTGTTTGGTTTCGAATTTAAGCTCAATCGGTCCAGTGGTTCAAAAGTTATAAGCAAACATCTGAATTTCAGATTTGTTTCATCTTAAATGCCACGTGCTAAACAAGTTTTAAAAGCATTGGTGGTAACTTAACAATGCTTCTTAAACTTGTTTAGTTTTAAAGCAATGCTTTTTAAACTTTTTCAGTTTTAAAAGCATTAGTAATTTAAAAATTACACTCGAAAATTTTTTTACAGTAAAAAAAACAATACACTCGAAAAAAATTTTACACTCAAAAACAAAAATTAGTATTTTTTTTTATGACAAAAAAATAGTTTTTTCTCAAAATAAAATGTTTCTTATCAAAATTGTTAATTTTTTTTACGTTAAAAAATTTACTATCCTTTAAAATATGCATTGTGGAGGGTATTCATAGATTCGGCAAAGTCGAATTTAACTTTTCTACTTGTTTTTTTTCATCAAACTTTTTTTTGCATCAAATTTTTTTTTTTCATCAAAATTTTTTTTTATCAACCTTTTTTTTTAATCTTCAGAATCTCAGACTTTTCCTTTAGGAAAAATGTCTCAGAATCTAAGACTTTCTTTATACGAAAAATGTTTTATACGAAAAATGTCTCAGAATCTTAAACTTTTTCTACACGAAAAATGTTTAAGATTCTAAAACTTTAGACATTATCTTTGCAAAAAATATTAAAGAGACTTTATCTCTACAAAAAATATCTAAAAATCTTAGACCTTTCCTATACGAAAAATGTCTCAGAATCTTAGACTATTTCTGTATGAAAAATTTCTCAGAATCTGAGATTTTTTCTATACGAAACATTTCTCAGAATCGAGACTTTTTCTATACAAATATGTTTAAGAATCTAACAAGGGAAGTGTCTCAACATTTATATACCGATTTGCCTGATGCTTAAAATAAACATAAAAGAGACAATTCTAAGGTTGGGGTGTCTCGGCTTATCGGCTATATCGGGGATTTAAGGGTTAAAAAAATGGGTAAAAATGGTCAAAAATCGATTTTTGGATTTTTCAGTCATTTCTTTCTTAGAAACTTTATGATGTTTTTATAGCATGAGAGAAAGTTTTTTTTAATGTCTATCCACCGCACAGTGGCCAAAATGGCCAATCTAGCGGCGCTTAATTCGGAAATGTAAAATAATAAAGACTAATGCTTATTTGCGATTATAAAATTTATAAAGAATTAATTTTTAAACAATATTTATTTATTTTTATGTATTTTGGGAAATTTATGTGAATATTGGGAGGGTGGTTTGTATGAGGCCTAGAAATTAAAATGGTCTGATTCCGTTAAAGTTTAGAGTGATTGTTTATGAATATAAGAAACATTTATCGGTCGAATTTCAAGAGGATATCTTGAATACTATTGTTAGGGGTATTTAAGTAAAACTTGAAGGGGACATTTACATGGGGGCTATGGGTTAACATGGATTGATTTTGTCAAAATTTAATAGGTTTTGTTCTTGCGATAAAAGAAACTTAAATTTCAAATTTCAGCCAAATCGATGGAAGATTGTGGTCTGTATCGCGTTTATACTGTTTATTTGGACAGGTAGATGGAGCCTAAAAAACCGAACAACTTGCGCGAACTAGCACGCCATACTGAAACGTCATAACAGAAATAACCCAAAATAATAAACAAAACAGGAATTGGACCGAATACGATCGAATTTCAAAAGTTGCAGTCCATGAAATTATAGTTTATATCACAAATGTAAACTTCTATAATGAACTAATAATAAATAAATAGATACACACAGGCCACAAAAATTTATTTTTTAGTTAAAACATACCTTTTACTTTCAATTAAAACTTTTTGGCTCAAAATGTATAAACAATTGACTTAAAAGTGTCAAGAAAAACTCACTAAGTAATTAGGTTCCAAATACACTTGCTGCAGAAAATGTATATTTGATAGCTTACAGCTGTGCGAATATTAAGAGAAAAACAAAAGTGAAAACGTTAATTTTCTCTGTAAAGTATAGGTAATCGATACAGTGCAAAGCATTTATCAGTTTTAATTTTTTAATTTTGACTAAAACGCCGCTAGATCAGTGATTTCGGCCACAGTGCACCGGTGGCAAAAACTTTTAAAAATTCGGATTCGCTAAATATTTTTTTTATGCAATTTTGGGATGTAATTATGTAAATGTATAGACTAGAGATGGGCACATGAGCAGATTAGAACGTGATTCACGCTTGATAACGTGTGAGTGTGCCTGAATTCAATTTTACTCACATAACTGTGAGTGATTGTGAGTGGAGAAAAAAATTGCGTGAGTGAGTGTGAGTGGAGAAATAAATTGCGTGAGTGAGTGTGCGTGAGTAAGATTTTTGCGTGAGTGAGTGTGCGTGAGTCGATTTTTTTGCGTGAGTTAGCGTTTATTTTCTCTTCATACTTCCTTTCGTACTAAAAAAAGCAACATAAAAATTTTAAAATGTGAATAAATTAGAGATTTCGTCACGAAAAATCAAAAAAAAAAATGTAAAATTTCGCGAAACTTTAATTTTGCTGAAAATTTTGAAAGATTTTTGAAATGAAACTTTTTTTTGTAGTGAGTGTGAGTGAGTGTGAGTCAAAAATCACTCACGCGCCCATATCTAGTATAGACATACTATATCCATATTAATACAAAATAATATTTATTAAATTTAAGTTAGCACATATTTTTGTTCTAGGCGATATTTCTGCTAGCTCGGGAGTTATCGAAATTTTCCCGAATGTCCACATTGTTTCATAAGGGGACAACGAAATTTTTAAACACTGATATGGCCGAAAAGCCGAGACACCCCAACATTAAAATCGTATCTTTTACATATATTTTGAGTTTCAGGCATATCGGTTCATAAGGATACTTCCCTTGTTAGACTTTTTCTAACGAAAAATGTGTCAGAATCTGAAATTTTTTCTATACTAAAAATCTCTCGGAATCTGAGTCTTTTTTATACGAAAAATGTCTCATTGTCTGAGATTTTTCTATACGAAAAATGTCTCAGAATTTAAGACTTTTTTTATACGAAAAATATCTCAGAATCTGAAATTTTTCTATAGGAAAAATGTCTCAGAATCAGAAACAACACAAATAAATTGAAACAGAAAAATAATTTTCTTGAATATCATGATTGTAATAAGTAAAGAAAAATGACCTTGAGCTCCAAATATTTTGTTATTATATTAAAAGTATATATTTTATATCTACGCCCACAATTTGGGGCTGACCGAAAATAATTACATTTCATTTGTTTAACAGAAGTACGAATAAAAAAAATTTAGAAAATGGCGTTTCTTTTCAGTTTTTCTAGGGGATGCTGATCCTATTTTGCTCATTTGCGAAATTCAGAAGTTTAAAAACTGCAAAATAATTTATAATAGCTGCCCCATTATGAACTAAACATAACTATGGGGGTGCTCAAGCATACAGCAAACGTATCTTATAGTATTTTATACTCATCATCATGCTGGTCGTTGTGAAACATTACTAAAAGCGTGCTTGTATGTGTAAAAAAAAAAAACAATTTGCATAATTTTGCAATAGAAGTAAAGAAAAAGTATATGAATTTCTTTGTATTTATGTGAGAGTGTGTGCTTTAATAGTATATACTCGTACGTATGTAGTTATTTTTGCTATAAAATCTTGTTTAGTTATTTTTATGAAGATTAAAATGAAAGAAACAAAAAAAAAATGGAAAAAAAGAATTATTTAGTATTTACCTTGTTGAAAGTTTATTGCCTTCTCAAGATATAAGAAAAAAAATCCCGGAAACGGAAATTAAAAATAGTTTTTATTCAAATATGAATTAAAAAGTTTTTTTTTTTCTGTCATAAAAGATTTTGTATCAAAATTATAACACAATGGGCCTAATAAAAAGAAAATTGGATTACACGGTTTACTTTTGTAGCACTGTGTTATCTGAATGTCTACTTTGAATTTAATTTCTAACAAAAAACTATGTTGAATTACTTTTTGAAAAACAGAAACAATTTTTTGAAGCTTGAACTAAAAGTAAAAAAAAATTGTTTTCTTTTGGTTGCGATAATGCTTTAATTTAACCAAAATTTTCTTTATTTCTTCAATTTAACAAAAAACTTTTTTTATACACTCCACTCTAGTGATAGAGGGTATATATAAGTTTATTATTCCGTTTGTAACACCTCGAAATATTGGTCTATGACCCCATAAAGTACATATATATATTTATGATCCTCGATCGATTTTAAGTCGATCTAGAGATGGCCGTCCGTCCGTCCGTCTGTCTGTCTGTCCGTCCTTAGAAAACACGCTAACATTTGAAAGACTTTACAGAGGCTACTGAAGTTTGGCACATATGTTTGTTATTTACCTGGTCAGGTTGGTATTGCAATCCAGCCAAATCGGTCCAGTGGTTCAAAAGTTATGAGCAAAAGAGTAAATTTCGGCAAGGGTGTTTCGCGAATTTACGAGATAAAAAACCCGATAACTTCCGAAAGACAACAATGAGACTACTGAAGCTTGGCATGTATCTTTTCCATTTCCCGGCTCTATTTGGTATTAAATTTCAGCTCAATCGGTCCAGTGGTTCAAAAGTTATAAGCAAAACCCTGAATTTCAGATTAGTTTCATCTAAAATGCCACGTGTTTTAACAAGTTTAGAAAGCATTGGTGGTAACTAAACAATGCTTTTTAAACTTGTTTAATTTTAAAGCAATGCTTTTTAAACTTGTTTAGTTTTAAAAGCATTGGTAACTTAAAAATTACACTCGAAAAAAATTTTACACTCAAAAAAATTTTACACTCAAAAAAAATTTTACACTCAAAAAAAATTTTACACTCAAAAAAAATTTATAAAAAAAAAATGTTGTTTTTTTTTTACAAAATCACTCAGAAATATTTTTACAGTAAAAAAACATTACACTCGAAAAAAATTTTACACTCAAAAAAAAAAAATAGTAATTTTTATTTTTTTTTTTTAAATGACAAAAAAAAGTTTTCTACTCAAAATAAAATATTTCTAATCAAAATTGTTAACTTTTTCACGTTAAAAAATGTACTACCCTTTAGAAAATGCATTGTGGAGGGTATTCATAGATTCGGCAAAGTCGAATTTAATTTTTCTACTTGTTTTATTTTCCAATTATCTTTATTATTCATCAATTTGTATCAAATAACCTTGATTTGATGACATTATTTTTACACAAATTCGTATTACTTTCCATTATAAGGCAAAAATAAATAAATTCCTAGAAAAAAAAAAATTGCTTAAAAAAATATGATCAAATGGTTATTAGAAAACATGGACACAATTTCTTTTCAGAAAAACTTTTTACAAAAAAAAAAAAAAACTTATAACGTTAACCATTGTCCAACAAACTTGAAAAAAAAATCATCATCATCAGAAAAAAGTTTTTTTTTTAGGACAAACAACGCATAAAATGTAAAATAAAAAATCACCATTTAGCACTGATAAATCAAAGTCAAACTTTCAACTCATCAGCTCTTGTTTTAGATGCCTGAGTGGCTTGGTTTACAAACAAGAAAAAACAAAAAAAAACAATCTAGTAAATACTACTATGCTACAGGCAGTTTACATTTTAAACAGTAACATAAAATTAATAAAGAATAATTTTAATAAGAATTTTATAAAATAAAGAAAAGTGAAAATACTAAGTTCGCATAATAAATTAAGAGTGATTTTTAATTAAGAATAATGAGGACAAAATTATTTAAAAACAAGTAAAAAAGTTAAATTCGACTTGGCCGAATTTATGAATACCCTCCACAATGCCCTTTTTAAGTGATAGCAAATTTTCTAACGTGAAAACAATAACAATTTTGATTAGAAATCAGTGTTGCCACCAATGGAATTGGAAATTACACATAAAATTATCCAAAATCTCACAAATTACACAAAATTTTTTATTTTGTCATTCCGTTTGTAACCCCTTGTCTACACCTGATTTTTTGGTGGTAATAAGCAATAACGTATGCAAAATGAATAAAAAACCCGCTTTGCGTCTATTTTGAAGAATTCTAAATAAAGATGTCGTACGATTTTGATGTTTAATTGCCAGCAATAATAGTTGCTAAGAAAAATTTCCAGGCAATTGAATAGTTCATGCGAATAAGGACGAATAGACCACTTTTTCGCAAACACGTTTTTTTGCATAAATGCATTTTATTAGCAGAGCCCTACAATCCTATGCAGAAATTTTGGGGAAATTTTGACTTTTAAGGCCAAAAAATTACTTTAAAAGTGCTATAATTCGTATATATTTATATTTTTGTTTAAATTGGGAGTGAACTAACGCACAATTTTGATTAAATACAACACAAAAACATACAAAAATTTTACTTTCGGTAACAATGTGTTAAAAGAACATTACGAGGAACAAACCACACTTATTATATTGGCAAAAAATTTTACCGTTCTTGAGTTATAAGACTTTAAAGTGTGGAAAGCAAAAAGGGCGAATATCCATCCTTAACAAAATATTATATAAAAATTATTTAGCTGCGAGTTTAAAATTGATATTAGCTAAAATTTGAAATTGTACACAAAAAAAACAATCTTAGCACATAATTAGCATAATAATTTGTGAAAAAAATCTTCAGTGTTACCGCGTAATTAAGATCATATAACCACGAATACATGCAGTCAAGGGTTAATATTATAATTCCTAAAAATGTATTTAGTGTCATAAAGAATTACTACTGCATCAAAAGGCAGGAATATTAAAAAAAAAATTAAAAAAAAAAAATTTTTTGCATGTCCTTGTAATCCTTAAATAGTGTATCCTCGAAGTCCTTAAAGTGTTACAAACAAATACCAACCATAGTTCGTCAAGTTTTGCAAGTCTCGTGAAAATGTAGTGAAAATCTGCTGCAAAATAACACATTTTTATTCAAATTTCAATACATTTTTTTGGATATTCGCCCTTTTTCCATTTAAGCAAAAAATTGTAGTCCAATTTTTGGCAAGTTCTCTTTCGAATACCTTACTAAAATTTTGTATATACGTAGATGTGACTTAAACCTTTAAGCTAATACCAAAAAGTTGACAAAAATATTATTTTTTAACCGTTTCCTGCGTTTTTATTGTCCCCTGTAAAATTCTACAAATGGTCTATTCGTCTTTATTCGCATGAACTATTCAATTATTGCTATAAAAATGTTGACGTTATGTCAGTTTTGGACACTAAAATATCGATATATTGGTCAGAGAGCCCTTAAAGTATATTTACATTACTGATCCTTGATCGATTATAAGACATTCTCTGAATGTTCGTCCGTCCGTCTGTATAAAACATACTGCAGTCCATAATAAAAAAAATCTATACTGCTGAAAATTGGCACGAATTTGTCTCTTGGCAAAATCGGTTCAGGTGGAAAAATGTTTCCACTTGAAAAACTAAACCAACCTCTGAAAAACGACATTTTTTTAATGATTGTTTTGGTCTTTTTGTTCAACAAATGAAACAATTTTCAGTCCGCCTCCTTTTGTAGGCGTGGATAAAAAAAATAATTTTAATAATGATAAAATGGTTTTTATATTGAAATAATTGTAATAATTAAATGCAAAAATCATTATAAATAAACTTGACAACATTTATCGAGTGGGGGAAAAAATGTTCAGATTTGGGAAAAGGGATTCTCCAGAACAATTTTTATTTAAAAAAATTTTAGAGCGTAGTTTTTCGACATCTAAGTCATGAAGAAAATTAAGGCCTTAATGGTCCAAATATGCATTTTCGTCATTAATTATCTTGTATTTGGTAATAACAATTTTTAAAGTCGATGTTGTCAATGATTTTTAAGCCAAAAATGGCGATAAAATGATAAAAAGACGTTGGAACTTTTTTGAGGTAAAATTACACAAAAAATATCATTATCCAAAAATTATCCAAGGATTTTGAAATTGTTCCACTTTTGGATAATTATCCAGAAAGTGGCAACACTGTTAGAAATATTTTATTTTGTGTTAAATACTTTTTAACATGATAAAGTTTTTAGGCTAGTGTCTAATTTTAAAAAAGTTGCAGGACGACACCTCAGTTTGACTTAATAAGTTAGCAATTAACGAAAAAGAAAACAAGAACTACTATTTTTATTTTCTTAAAACCTTTTTTTTTTAACTTGGACAATAATTCGCCTCGTGGTGAATAAACCCGTTTTTCACCAGCTGGTGAATAAAAAGTAACATAATTATTTGATTTTTTCTGTAAGTACAGATCAAGCACGGGCTCTAATTGTATTTGTTATAAGGGTTCAAGTTGAAAAAATGCAGAAGAAAAATTAAATTTCTAAAAATTATAGACATTTCTGGTATTTCCTATACCGGTTTCAAACACCCCAGTTAGTGTCATCATCAGTAGGATTTTAAATGTCGGTTTGTCTTGTTAATGAAAACTGTTTTTTATATATGTGAATATTTTTAGTTTCTACAGAATAAATTTTGACAGTTTCCAACACTACAATTCTATTTCTAGCAATCTCAACCTCACTTCATACTTTCTTTCAACTTTTTTGTGTCTTACATTATTTTGCAAGGGTTCGATCTGTACTTACAGAAAAAAATCAAATAAAATTACTGACAAAATATGTCGCCATTAGGCACGTCTCCGAAACAGAAAATGCAAATTCCTTCATTTGTGTCTGCAATTCCAGATCATGTTGGTAACCCTTGCAAAATAATGTAAGAGACAAACAAGTGAGAGTGTTACATTCGGCTGTGCCGAATCTTTTATACCCTCCAAAATGTAAAAAAAAAACAATATAAAAAAAATCCAGGGGTGTCTTTTTTTTAGGTGGGGGGGGGTGTGGTGGGAGACGTTAGGGGCACCTTCGCCTTGCGATTTTGAACATCTTCTGAGAAAAGAATGTTGCATTTGCTTAGCAAAAGTACAAAAAACCCTGCAAAAAAAGCTGTTTTTCTTAGGTTGGTTTAGTTCTCTAAGGGTGAACTTTTTTCCCTTGGTCCGATTTTGCCATTTCCGAACTTAACCTGCCTAGGAATATAAGACATATTCGTGCAAAACTTCGGAAGTCTAGCTCTTTTATTTTGGACTGTATCGTGTCCTCTACAGACGGACAGACGGACGGA
Organism: Pegoplata infirma; assembly: GCA_963921195.1. Taxonomy (NCBI): domain Eukaryota; kingdom Metazoa; phylum Arthropoda; class Insecta; order Diptera; family Anthomyiidae; genus Pegoplata; species Pegoplata infirma. The sequence continues at coordinate 43,018,933 of OY992538.1, forward strand.
CAGACGGACATCGCTAGAATGTCTTAGAATCCATCACTGATCAATAAAATATATACCTTATGGATTCCTAGACCGATATTTCGATGCGCTACACACGGAATGACAAAGTGAGTATACCCCCATACTGTGGTTGGAGGGTATAAAAATTTGATTAAAAAAAAATTTTGATGAAAAAAAAAAAAATTGATAAAAAAAAAGTTTGATGAAAAAAAAAATTATAAAAAAAAAAATGTTTTTGTTGAAAAATAATTATGTTACTTTTTATTCACCAGCTGGTGAAAAACGGTTTTATTTACCACGACGTGAATCATTATTCATTGAATAATATTCAAGTTACAAACCCAAGTTATTAAAATTTTTGGTCTTAAGAAAATGAAAATAGTAATTCTTGTTTTGTTTTTCGTTAATTGTTAGCTTATAAAGTCAAACTGAGGTGGCGTCCTGCAACTTTTTTAAAATTAGACACCAGCCTAAAAACATTATCATGTTTAAAATCTAATTCTAAGGAAATTTTTCTATGGAAAATTTTCGGATTCGGAGAAAATTTGGCAGATACTGAGGTATTTTTTTCTATAGAAAAAGTTTTAGATTCTGAGATATTTTTTCCATAGAAAAATTCTCAGATTATGAGATATTTTTCCTACAGAAAAATTCTCAGATTGTCAGATATTTTTTTAACCGCAAAAGACTCAAATTCTGTTATATTTTTCCTATAGAAAATTCACAAATTCTGTAATATTTTCCCTATAGAAAATCAAAAATATTTCATTATCACAAATTTTAAAAATTTATTGCTCGACAACAAGAAAAAACACCTCCACGAAATTTCAACAGCGTCAAAGGAACGTTCTAAACTTTAAAAAATATTTTGGTTTTGCGAATTCATGTTGCCTTTACCAGGAAAAAAAGATATGCCAATATCGTTTTCAAAATTTTTGTTAAAATTTTTTTAAAATATTTTCAGATTCTGAGATATAATATCTATATAAAAATTCTCAGATTCTGAGATATTTTTCCAATAGAAAAATTCTCAGATTTTAAGATATTTTTTTTTTCCTATAGAAATATTCTCAGATTTTAAAAAATTTTTCCTATAGGAAAATTCTTCGATTCTGAGATATTTTTCCTACGGAAAATTCTTCATATTCGGAGAAAATTTGACAGTATTGAGGTATATTTTTCTATAGCAAAATTTTTAGATTCTGAGATATTTTTTCTATAGAAAAATTTTCAGATTCTGAGATATTTTATCTATAGAAAAATTCACAGATTCTGAGATATTTTTTCTAAAGAAAAATTACACCGCTCTACAAATCTGAGATTTGTCGCTGCGTTTTGGATGAAACCAACAAAAGTTGATAGGGTTTAGTGTCCCGATTCCAAAACGGTCACTCAAATTGTTCTATCACCCCGAGTAAAAATAAACATATATAACAATATATAACTTGATACAAACATAATAAATTATATATGATTATACATCCCTTGAGGTATTTTCTAATTTTTTTAAATGCAGTCATATGTTGTAATATATAATTTAATCATGATTCGGATTAAAAGGTATACGGTTGATATAAATATATGAAATAATATTAGGGCCAATACAAAATTTGTTTTTCTGTATAATTTAATATAAAATTATATATAGCTTATTTTGTTCCATATATAAATGTTTCCAATTAACCAAAAATGTTCTAAGTTTTTTAAGCAAAGTATAAGAAACTTTTAAAATGTTCCTAAACATTTCCTTGTAAGGGTTATGTATATCACCTATCTGGTTCGAAGCGTACCCAGACATTTTTTTTGTTTTTGAAAATTATATGTTTGGTGAATGTATCGTTGACCTGTGGTGTAACTCACCCAAACCAAAACACACCAAGACTTTTTTATGTTTTTATGCAATTAGATCTAATTGGATCCAATGAAATATGGCAATGTCTGGACAAAACTCGGATGAAATCGAATCATATTTTATACAAGTTGATCTTTTTTAATGCAAACACATCCACCATTATTCGGATTAAATTGCGTATAAATATATATTGTGTTATATATCATTATGTATTGCATCATATAAAAATTTTTACTCGGGACGTCACAATTTTGAGAAAATCGAGGTTAAAGTGTTTAAAAATGCCTATTTTGACCATTTTTGAACACTTATAAAATAAGATCCTGACATGCAAATGACTTGGTATCAAGCTCATTCGAAAGTGTGTAATTTTCTTTTTCAGACAAGATCAAATCTTCTTGGAATTTAATTTTCTAACATGATAAAAAAATCATTAGCCACAAGTGCTTTAAATCTAAAATTTAGTATGAATTTGTATGGAAATTTGTTAAAAAACACTGTGTAAATAAACTAAATATTAAAAAAATGGAAGGTTTTTTGCAAATGATTTTTTTTACCATTTTAGAAAATTAATTTTTAAGAACATTTAATCTTATCTTTAAGAGAAAATTACAGGCTTTCGAATGAGCTTGATACCAAGTCATTTGCATGTCAGGATCTTATTTTATAAGCTTTTAAAAAAGGTCAAAAACGCCCTTTTTCAGCACTTTAACCGCGAATTACTCAAAATCCTGACGTCATAGACAAATTTGGGCTCCGGATTTGGAATCAGCGCAACAGACACTATCCAAATCACTAACCAGAATCCAATACGCATTTTCTTGTTGACCTGTGTTATCAGAATCAGAGTTATTTTTCCTACAAAAAAAAATCTCAGATTCTCAGATATTTTTTTAACCGTTGTTTTAACCTTAAATTCTGTGATTTTTTTCCTTATAGAAAAATCAACAAATTTTGTAATATTTTCCCTATAAAAAAATTCTCAAATTCTGAAATATTTTTCCCACAGAAAAATTCTAAGATTTTCAGATATTTTGCCTACTGAAAAACTTTTGGATTAGGGGATTTGTTCCCCATAGAAAAATTCTGGGATATTTTTCGTATAGAAAAATTTTTCGATTTCAAAATATTTTCTGATAGAAAAATTCTTAGATTCTGATGTATTTTTCCTATAGAAAATTTTCCAGATTCTGAATATTTTTCCGAAATGGTAAAAAACTATCTTAAAGTCAATATTGCCACAAAAAACTAATTTTTAAGCGCATATACATAAGACCAACTGCTGACTTGTCCTTAAGGACATTTGGAAAAATTGTATGAAGACGTTAGAAATTTTATAAAGGGAGTGTCAGCAGTATGTCAGCGGTGATTTGTTTTTTTTCATAATTTTTTTTCATCAAACTTTTTTTTGTTCATCATTTTTTTTATAAAATTTTTTTTCGGCAAATTTTTTTTTTCATAAATTTTTATTTTCATCAAAATTTTTTTTTCATAAATTTTTTTTTGTCATATTTTTTTCATCAAATTTTTTATTATCAATTTTTTTGTCACCAAAAAAAATCTTTTTTTCATATATTTTTTTACATCATTTTTTTTTTTTTTCATCAATTTTTTTTTTTCATCAATTTTTTTTTTTCATCAAATTTTTTTTTCCATAAATTTTTTTTTCATCAATTTTTTTTTTATCAAACTTTTTTTTCATCAAATTTTTTTTTTCATAATTTTTTTTTTTTTTCACCAAACTTTTTTTTTATAATTTTTTTTTTTCATCAAATTTTTTTTTTCATAAATTTTTTTTATCACATTTTTTTCATTAATTTTTTTTCATCAAATTTTTTTACCAAATTTTTTATTATCAATTTTTTTCTCACCAAAAAAATTATTTTTTTTAAATATTTTTTTACATTAAAATTTTTTTTTTCATCAAAAAAAAATTTTTTTTTTTATCAAAATTTTTTTCACCAAAAATTTTGGGTTCATTAAATTTTTTTTAATATAATTTTGTTTTTCGTGAAAAAAAAAAATATTTTTTTTTTGCCAAAACTACTTTTTCATCAAGTCTAAGCTTTTCGCATAAAAATTTTCCATTTGTTTATCAAATGTACATAAAAAAAATGAGAGTGTTATATTCTTTGGTGCCGAATCTGTTATACTCTCCAAAATGTAAAAACACTTTTTTGCACTTATTTTTGCACTCACTTACGAAATGTACAGCCCTTTTGGTCTTTTAATGGGGTCTTCGAATGATATTTCAACTCGTTTTGCGTGGAATAGCAAAGTAATATAACATTATTTTTCTAAAAAAAATTTTGCTTTGGCAAATACACCCAAATCTTCTGCAAAACATTATCATGATTTAATGTTTTGGGCAAGAGAACAAAATTCGCAGGCATTTTTTTGCAAAAATTATTTAAAAAAAGTTTTGTACTTAAAATAAAAATTTTATAGCAAACATTTTTTTTGGTTATAAAAATTAAAGTGTCCAGTAAAGTCTTTAGCAAAGTTTCGCCCTGTGATCAAAATTTTACTTTTTTTGTTGTAAATTAAATTTTATTTTTTAAGATCAGAAAATATTTTTTTATTATTATTAAGTTTTTCAAGTATTCAAAGTGTCTACTCAAACATTATTTTATTTAGAAATTACATGTAAAAAGGTCATAATGTCGCATGAATATTTCAAGTATTTAATTTTCGTAATGACCATTAATTTTAAATGTCAATTTAAACTTATGTATAGTTGATAATGTAACCACAAATGTTTGTTGGCTTTCACTTGAAAACAAATTTTTGTATTTAACAAATTATAAAAAAAACCCTTTTTGTGAGATTTTGACAGACATTTCTAATAAACTCAAGTTCATGTCAACTTAAACTTGTATACAAATTACAAAAAAAAAACAAAACAGAAATAATAAGAAGACAACACTGCTGTTTTGTATTACAATTGTTCGGACTATACAAAAAAATTTTCAACATAAGTACAATTATAATTGTAATTATCTAAAGAAAATCCTCATTAATATTTGTCACATTCAGATTTTGCCTGTTTTTAATTAAAATAACTTGTACAGCCAGATTGCATTACATGACTGATAAATATCATTGAAAAAACACATGTTTAAGAAATCCACAGAAAACAAAAACGAATTTCATATACAGAGGTTGTACGAAATTTTATGGATTCTGGGAGTTTTATACAGAAAAAAAGAAAAAAATTTTTTAGTTAAATTTTTTTCTGATGAAAGAGATCAAAACGAGCATAGATCTGGTGATCAGGGAGAGTGTTTTTTTTTTACAGAAATTTATTTTTTCGAGTTTCGAGGAGTGCCGGGCCAACTTTTGTGTCCCTGGATAAAAATCATGATAATGTTTTGAGAAAGATTTGGGTGTACTTGCCAACGCAAAGTTTTTTTAGAAAAAAATAATGTTATATTACTTTGCTATTCCATGCAAAACGAATTGAAATATCAGTCGAGAACCCCATTAAAAACCAAAAAGAGCTGTACATTTCGTAAGTGAGTGCAAAAATAAGTGCAAAAAATTGTTTTTACATTTTGGAGAGTATAAAAGATTCGGCACCAAAGAATATAAGACTCTCACCCAGCAAAAACTTGGTAATGACACATCATTACCATTCGAATTACTTAGTAATGACAGAAAATTACCTTTAGCATTATTTTGAAATGTAAAATAAGGACTTATTAATAATGACTTACCTAGGTTAGGTTAGGTTGTAAGTGGCTGCTGACGTTTTTTTTTTTTTTTTTTTTTTTAAGACCAACACTCAGGGGATGCCCCCTATAAATGCATTGCATTGTGTTAAGGTCAGGAAATATAGGTATGGGAAGGAGGAAAAAGGGAGTAGTGTTTGTGGATGTTTGACTTGAATTTTTTAATGTTGTAACTATCAGGAAAAACGTGGGCTGGAAGTCTGTCCCACATACGAATAGTTCGGCCAAAGAAGGAATTCTCTCTATATATAGTCTCGTACGGTCCGTTGCCCAATCAACAACAAACGGATGAGCTTTGCTGGAGAGGCGCGTATTGCGACCAAACGCACGTATATCCGGGATGAGATTACTTATCTCAGAGGAACAATTTCCGTGAAAATAACGATAGAACAAGGACACACAATCAACATTACGACGATGCTCTAAGGAATTAATGGAATCGGATATAATATCAGACCCTATTAGCATCAACGCCCTCCTCTGTACGCTGTCAAGTAACTCCAATGATAATATTGAAGCACCTGCCCATACATGGGAATTGTATTCCATTTTAGGACGAATGTAGTTAGTATAAACTGTTAGGAGATCAGATGGAGTGAAGTAGGTTCTGCAGCGTTTCAAAAAGCCTAAGCACTTGAATGCTTCTTTCGATATTTCAAAAATGTGTTTGTTCCAAGAGCTTCACATTCCCCAATGTTCACGCCACCAAAGGACAAATTAGGTCCTGAACCCTGAAGACGCTTGTGGGTCAGGACAGCGCACTGGGTCTTACGTTCGTTAAAGTCTACCCTATTCTCGAGACCCCACGTAGAGATTTTCAATAGGTCAAGGTTAAGAGTGCTATCCATATGTTCCCTCATGATACCAACCTCTGATTGCCTTGGTCTATGGTCGAAGGTGTAAGAGTGGCAAATGTTGCTATCATCCGCAAAAGAATAAATTGGGTTAATAGTAAGCCCGAGTAGATCGTTAATAAACATTAGAAAAAGGGAGGGAGAAAGAACAGAGCCCTGGGGTACTCCTGCGTTTAGTAAAAAGTCCCTTGAGTAAAACCCATCTACGACAACACGAATGGTACGATTACCGAGAAAGCTCGTGATAAAACGAGGGAAAGTATTACCAACGCCAAATGCTCGTACTTTCGAGATGAGTGCACGGTGCCAAACACGATCGAAAGCCTTAGAAATATCCGGAGCAACAACCTTACTTTCGCCAAGACGATGAATGGATTTACTCCACCGTTCCGAAAGAAACGCCATTAGGTCTCCAGTTGAACGACCCCTACGAAAACCATACTGTCTATCATTTAGCAGACCATTGAATTCCAAATAATTGACAAGATGAAAGTTCACCATACTCTCCATAACCTTAGAGAGCGCAGAGCAAATGGCTATCGGGCGATAATTGTCGGGGTTCGAGACATCGAATCGGGATTGTTTGGACATTGGCTGCTTTCCAGCATGAAGGAAAAATACCCGCTAGGTATGATATGCTGAAAAGTTTACGCAGTGGAAGAGCGAGTGTCGAAGAGCACTTTTTTAAGACAATTGCTGAAATACTATCTGGTCCTGGAGATTTATTAACGTTTAGTCCGACCAGAACCTTTCTGACCGCTCGTTTCCTAAAAAATATATTAGGCATGGAACATGTTACCATAGGAAGTGTTGGAAGTCGTTGATTAGTTTCAGGTAATATAGAATTGCCAGCAAAAACTTCCGCCAAAAGATTCGCCTTATCCACCGGGTCAGTAAGGATCTGGTCATCATTTATAAGAGTAGGGATAGTTGAACCAGTGTTATTTTTAACCCGCTTAACAAATGACCAAAAGCTCTTGCCTCCTTTTGGAGCAGCAAAAACTTTGGCCCGTAGACGTTGCTCATACAGAACCCTTTCATTCCTCCCTGTCGTTAAACCAGTTTCAGCTTCTTATGAAACTCCTTAGATATTGAATTTTGACATCCGACAAATCAGAAAGATCGTACATTTCCCTAGATCCCAGTGAAGCAAGTCTCTGACCAGAAAGTGCCGCGCAATGGCAAATAAAGTGTTCGATAGTTTCCAATTCCTCTTCATCCATGCAACTTCGGCAAAAGTCATTCGACGGCACATTTAACCGCTCTGCGTGCTTTCCTATAAGACAGTGTCTGGTAATTATAGAAACCACCGTCGAAATCTCACCTCTTGGAAGCGATGTCAGCTCACTTGTGCGCCCCTGATTAAGAGAAGGCCAAATCAGTCGTGTTGTCTCACACGTCCATCCATTTGCCCATCTTTGATTAGTCTCCGTCGCAGAACAAAGCCATAGGTTTTGCTTTCAAGTTTCTAGAGGCATACCAACACATTCCAATTCTGTTGGAACCTGTAAGGTAGTTCCTAGTCTTGCAAGCTCATCGGCTTTGCAATTCCCTAGAATGTCTCTGTGCCTTGGGACCCATATGAGTCGTATGTTAAACTGCTTGGCCATCTCATTTAAAGACGTGCGGCAGTTAAGGGCAGATCTTGTTTTCAGAAACATTGAATCAAGGGACTTGACCGCGGCATGACTGTCAGTATAGATAAGCGGTGCGCACACACATTCTATAACATTTATGCTTGTGTGGATAGTAGCAAGCGAAAAGTCAACAAATTGGCTCAAGCAACAGAATTTTATAGTGTGCGTGTGTCGACAGCGCACAAGCAGCATTTCTTAGCCTATTCCCGCGGGAATAGGAATTACAAAAATGCGCATGACTGGTATAGATGTTGACTGCGGTTGTAGACAAGACATTGCAGCTCAACCAGTCAGCCACTTCCTTTATTGCCAGCATCTCTGCCTGGTAAACACTGCAATGATCTGTCAATCTTTGAGCCAGGCTCAATACAAGCTCTTCCGAATAGACTCCAAGGCCCATTTGTTCGTGCAGCCTCGATCCATCTGAGTAAAAATTTATGGTGGATCCACTACCCGGAATGTCCGTTATCCAAGACTCCCTGGATGGTATCATAGTGGGAAAGTGGCGCTCAAAGAGGCTCAAAGAGGGAGCACAGTCTACATTTTGTGGTATTGTTATCTCTTCAAGATCGCGCTATGGCCACAATCGCTGCTCCTCCATTGCAGCGTGCTATTAAGTCGAATTGCCGACGCAGCCGCATACTGCCTACCCAATATGTTCAAGGGTATCTGGTGAAGGAGGATTTCTAATGCAGCCGTAGGTGTAGTACGAAGAGCACCAGTGATGCACATCGACGCCATTCTCTGTACCTTCGTGATAAAGACACAGTTCGCTTTTGTTTCTAAAGCAGGCCACCAGACAATGATTCCATACAGCAAAATTGGACGCACCACTGCTGTGTAAATACAATGAACGACTTGAGGGCTAAAACCCCATCGTTTTCCAATGACCCTTTTACAGGAATATAAAGCAATCGTTGCTTTTCTCACCCGTTCCTCAATATTACGCCTGAAATTCAACTTCCCATCTAGAAATACTCCAAGATACTTGAAGATACTTGGCTCCATCTGAGAAGATGATTACAGTGTCGTCCAAAGAAATAGGAAAGCAGGAATCTTATTTTTTCTTGTAAACAAAACAAGGTTTGTTTTAATTGGATTAACTCCTAGATCACAGTCTCTTGCCCATTTAGACAGATCTTTCATAGAACCCTGAAGAATGTCCCTCAACGTTGGCAGATGCTTCCCCTTATCGCTATCGCGACATCATCAGCATATGCGATTGAATTCAGTGCCAGGCTCCAAAGAAGCGGCGAAAGAACACCTCCTTGTGGTGTGCCCCTATTGACAAATCGAGATATGACGGACTCTCCCAATTCAGACGTTATACGTCTATTGGCAAGTAGGTTTTCTCCATTAAAACGATCCCACGCTTTACTCCCTGACCAGACATGGTACCAACAAGCTCATGTAGAGCTGTTTCCGTTGATCTACCCTTGCTGTATGCATGTTGCTTTGTCGAAAGCAACCTCGGGTCAATCACTCTACGCAAGTATGAGTCCATCATTCGTTCCATTGTCTTTAACAAAAAAGAAGACAGACTAATTGGTCTAAAATATGTGGATACTAGAAGCCTAAACTGGTATACTGACGGATCCAAAATGTCCTCTGGAGTTGGCGCTGGTGTCTACGGTCCAAACACGCGGATCTCCGAACCAATGGGTAGGTGGCCTACAGTTTTTCAGGCTGAAATTCAGGCTATTACAATATGCGCTAGGGTTAATATTGCAAAGGGTATGAAGGGTACTCATATTTCAATCTTCTCTGATAGCCAGGCAGCACTTCAGGCACTGTCTTCTTGGGAATTCAAATCCAAAATGATACTGGAATGTTTTGATACCCTTCAGCAGCTGGCCGGGAGAAACAAAATTACTCTATTTTGGATCCCTGGTCATAGAGGTTTTGAGGGTAATGAGATAGCGGATGAGCTTGCTAGAAATGCCTCCGCTACTCCTATGACCGGACCCGAACCCTATTGTGGGGTAAACTGGTCCACCTTCTCGAACATGATTAGGGGTTTGGAAAGAACCGACTTCTTAAACTTGTGGGAAAATTCAGGAGGTCTACGACAATCCAAGGCACTAATCACTCCATTATCATATGGAAGTATACTTAATCACACCAAAAGTGACATTAGGTTACTGACAGGTTTTCTCACCGGGCATTATAAGGTAAATTATCACTTGCATAATCTAAACCTTTGTGCATCGTCTTTGTGTCGACTTTGTCTTGAGGAAGTGGAGACAACGCAACACATATTATGTGAATGCATCGCAATATGTAGGATCAGAAGACGGTTCTTAGACAGGGAATTGCTTAATTCTGAGGATATAAGGCTAGCTTCTCCATCCTCTGTTATAATGTTCATTAGGAACATTGAACAGAGTTTGAATTAGATTAATGGATCTTGGCACAAAAGACCCATAAGGGTCGCAGTGCCGGCCGTTAGGGCTAGATCACCCCTTGAAAAAAAAAAAAAAAAATTGGTCTAAAATCCTTCGGAGCTGTGTGGGAACTTTTCCCAGCCTTCGGGATAAAGACGACTCTGGTATCCATAGTCGTAGATAGCCCTGTATGGGGGGGGGGCCTAGCCTCCCCAGCAAAAAAAACTATAAACATTTTCAATAGAAAATTGTGTGTTATCGATAACTGTAGAAATTTCTATAGAAAATTTTGTGTTACCTATACATCGATAACTTTAGAAATTTTCTATAGAAAATTTTGTGTAATCTATACATCGATAACTTTAGAAATTTTCTATTGAAAACTTTTTTATCGATAACTACAGAAATTTTCTATAGAAAATTTTGCGTTATCGATAACTATACAAATTTTTTATAGAAAAGATTGTGTTATCGATAGTAATACAAATTTTCTTTCGAAAATTTACTGTAATCGATATATTGATAACTGTAGAAAATGTCCATAGAAAATCTTGTGTTATCGATTTATCGATAACTATAGAAATTTTCTATAAATTTTCTATAGAAGATTTTGTGATATCGATACATACATAACACAAAATATATCGATATCTACACTCAAAAAAATACGTTAGTAGATTTACTAATTTTTTTTTGCTAATGCTAGTTAGCTAACTTTTAGTAAATTTTTTGTTGAGATTAGCATGATAGCAAAAAATTCTTGTAAACTTCATTTAGCACATTAGCAATTTTAAACAAACTTTGAACTAATTTCTTTTGCTAAATTTGAAATTGAGTTGACAACATTTTTACAAGATTTTTTTCTAACATTAGCAAAAATAAATGGTAAATTTTTTTTTATTTTCAGAAAACTTGAAATGGCGCTATCTCGGAAACTAAGCCAGATAGAGCAAAATGGAGGCCATTTTTGGTTCTTAGAATATCCATAGTATCGCCGGTCCTCTTCACATGTGTGGACCCTAATGGGCCCTAACTTTGGATCCAAAAAAGTTAGCATTCCCGAAAATTTTAAAATGCTCATATCTCGGTAAATATTGCCGACACAACAAAAAGTCCAGAAGAATTTTTGTAGCTCTCAACACGAAAAACAAGACCGCAAAATCACTAAAAGCTCTCCGAGTAATATTTTTGAAGTTATCGAGTTTTTTAATTCTCAAGACCCCAGGGATCCCCTAAAAGCACGTATCTCAAAAACTAAGCAAGGTAGAGCGAAACGGACACAAATTTTGGATCAAAAACTATGACGATTTTTAAGGAACCCAACAAGGTCTAGGCCCATCGGGGTCTGGACCTATTGGGTCCGAAACCAATGGGGTCCTCAAATGTGTATGAAGTAAGTTGAAATAAAAATTATTTCAGTTAACTCATTTTTAGCAAAACGTTTTTGCTAACTTTACCAAAAAAATTGTGGGTTCAAAATCAGCAAATTTTGTTGTAGGTTTACAAGCATTTTTTGCTAACTTTACAGTTTTTTTTGAGTGTATAGAATCTTTTGTGTTTTTGAAATAACATTTTATGAAAAAAAAATAGAAAACTACCCAAGCAGAAATTGACGACGGTTCTAAAAAAAAGCGTTCTGAAAGCACTGTAACAAAAAAAAAAGCATTCTCAAAGTGCTAATTTCAAACGCTTTGCGAGCGTTTTTGAAAGGTGTTCTGAAAGTCTATAAAAAAAAAACAATCTCGAAACGTTTTTTTGGAACGCTTTGCGAGCGTATTCGAAAAGCGTTTTAAGAGTTCTTCATATTTATTTTTTTTTTTTGAAAAAAAAAAAAATCTAAGTTCCGAAACTATTTTTGAATAACAAGCTTTTGTAAGTAAAAAAAAAAATCATAAAAAATGTTTTTAGATTTTTTTTTTTAAATTTTCTATGTTTCGAAATTTTTTTTGAAAATTTTTCTAAGTTTTTTTGAGTACAAAAGCTCTTTTTTTCGGATTTCACTTTGTATCAAACAAATTACACCGCTCTACAAGAAAATGCGTATTGGGTTCTGATAACTGAATTAGGTAGTATTAGGTGCGCTGATTCCAAATCTGCAACCCAATTTTTTCCATCACATCAGGATTTTGAGTTATTCGCTGTTAAAGGGGCAAAAAAGTGCCTTTTTGACCATTTTTGGAAGCCAATAAAATATGAACGCGACATACGAACGATTTTATATTAAGCTCATTATAAAGTTTGGAATTTTATCTTCAAAATAAAATAAAAATATTCTGAAATTTTAATTTTAAAAATGGTAAAAAAATATATTTTTAATAACACCTTTTTAGATATATTTTATTGTTTTTAATAACAAAGTGTTTTCAAATTGACATAAAAAAAACATACCAACGAACAAAGTTTTTTAAAATAAAATGCATTAAATAATAAATAACCAAAAAAAATATGGAAATATAATGAAAAACGGAACATTATTAAAGTATATCCGATTTAAATAGATTTGGTGGTTGGCTTTCTGAATTATATAAGCAGATACCTTAGAATGGAATTGTAATTAAGAAAAAGTATTGTAAGTCGAAAAAGATCAATTTTAATTCGAAAATGGTCAATTGTAATTCTAAATAATCAATAACAATTGCTCTTTTGTAAATTTAAATTACAATTGATATTTTTCAAATTACTACTTGAATTTTAGAATTAAAAATGTAATTTTCAAATTACAAACAGATTCTTCGAATTACAAATGAAATCTTGGAATTACAAATGTAATCTTTGAATAACAATTAGAATCTTCGAATTATAATTAATATTTTTCGATTTAAATATGTAAATGGTGAAGATATGTTCAATAAAGCGTCCCAAAAATATTAATTTTTCGAATTTTGAGTCGAAATTGTGGGAAAATTTATGAATAAAAAATTTGCAAAGGTACTTGCAACCATGGAAAAATTACGAATTTCGAATTTTTTTTATATATTTTAATATGATTAACATATTCAATTCTTAAAGAAGAACCCAGTTGGCAAAATAAAGTCACACCTGACATACTGCTGACACTCCCTTTATGAAATCGCTGACATCTTCATACAATTTTTCAAAATGTCATCAATGACATGTCAGCAGTTGGTCAGCAGTGTCCACCAGTATCGGTTGCCACTAACAATTCGTTTAAACAACCGCTGACCAACTGCTGACATGTCATTGATGACATTTTGAAAAATTGTATGAAGATGTCAGCAATTTTATAAAGGGCGAGTCAGCAGTATGTCAGGTGTGTTTTTTTTTGCCGACTGGGAATTTGCTAATATAAATAATTTTTGTGTTTAACATCAGCATCGGAAGATGCAAAATCCCAAGACGGATACCAAAAAGTACGTCAAATTTCCCAATTTTTGAACCCATTTGCTCAAAAACTTTGAACATAAATTTATGTCAAAAAACGATATTTTTCCAACTTGGACCGCTTCTTGCCAACTGCAGTTTCACTACGTAAATTGTCCCACAATCAGCTCTTTAGTGGCTAGCGTTAGGCAAGTATTCCTACACAAAATTCAAAAGTTTTTAATTTTCGGGACGCCTAATATACATAATATTTTTTCATTACCTGAATTTAAAAAAACTTTGTTTGTTGGTTTTCATATGTTTATTAAAAATATACTTTGCGTTAAAGAATATATATTTTCAAAATGGAGTTTTTTGTTTATGATTTTTTTACCATGTTGGAAAACTAAATTTCCAAATAATATTATCCTATCTTAAAGATTAAATTCCAAATTATACGACAAAGTTAAAACGAAGTCAATAGCATGTCGCGTTCTTATTTTATTCGTTTTTAAAAAGGGCCAAAAAAGCCATTTTTCAACATTTTAACCGCGATTTACACAAAATCTAGATGTGATAGAAAAATTTGGGTTGCAGATTTGGATTCAGTGCATCAAATATTATACCTTTTAGTTTCAATAATTCAAAACGCAGCGACAAACCTTACATTTGTAGAGCTGTGTTATTATAACCGAATTAAAACAGAAACTCTTTACTTTGGGTTTTTAAAGCGCTTTAATGACTTTAAAAAAACGTTCTCAAAGCACTTTTTTACATCGCTTTTAAAACGCTTTAAACCTAGCGTAGATCGATGTTATCATTCGGATCATCTAAAGGCGCTTTGAAGTTGGTATACATAACGCTCGTACAACCATCCACAACGCTTTCACAACGCTTTTGCGATTGTATTTTTCTGATTGGGTAGGTACTGCAAAATAACACTGTAAGTAGGTGAAAATGACACACCAAAACGCCGAGACCCGTCAACTTAATTTTGGGTCGTAGAATCCAGTGGTGTACCCCGTTTTGAAAAATTAGCTCAAAATCCCCAGATATTTCGATTTTAAATTTGTAGTATATTTAAGTCGATTTTTCATTTTATTTGAATGAAAAAACTTAAAAAACTTGTCAAAAACTCGTTATTTGTCAAAATTTATATCTAGAAAGAATGGACGTCCATTTTCAAGCGGACAGAAACCAATACTAGCTCTTATTTTGATGAATTTTATAATTTTTATACCCTCCACTCTAGTGATAGAGGGTATATATAAGTTTGTCATTCCGTTTGTAACACCTCGAAATATTGGTCCAGGACCCCATAAAGTATATATATTTATGATCCTCGATCGATTTTAAGTCGATCTAACGTTGTCCGTCCGTCCGTCTGTCTGTCTGTCCGTAGAAAACACGCTAACTTTTGAAAGACTTTACAGAGGCTACTGAAGTTTGGCATATATGTTTTTCGTTTACCTGGTCAGGTTGGTATTGCAATCCAGCCAAATCGGTCCAGTGGTTCAAAAGTTATGAGCAAAAGAGTAAATTTTGGCAAGGGTGTTTCGCGAATTTACGAGATAAAAAACACGATAACTTTCGAAAGACAATAATGAGATTGAAGCTTGGCACATATCTTTGCCGTTCCCCGAATCTGTTTGCTATTAAATTTTAGCTCAATTGGTCCAGTGGTTCAAAAGTTATAAGCAAAACCCTGAATTTCAGATTAGTTTCATTTAAAATGCCACGTGTTTTAACAAGTTTTAAAAGCATTGGTGGTAACAAAACAATGCTTTTCAAACTTGTTTAATTTTAAAGCAATGCTTTTAAAACATGTTTAGTTTTAAAAGCATTGGTAACTTAAAAATTACACTCGAAAAAATTTTACACCCAAAAAAAATTTTACACTCAAAAAAAATTTTACACTTAAAAAAAAAAAATTTACACAGAAAAAAATTATTTTTTTTTTACAAAAATGATAATATTTTGTGTACATACGTAAGTGCATTCAATCAGAAATATTTTTACAGTAAAAAAAACATTACACTCGAAAAAAATTTTACATTAAAAAAAAAAATTAGTAATTTTTTTTTTTTTTTTAAATTACATAAAAAGAGTTTTTTACTCAAAATAAAATATTTCTAATCAAAATTGTTAATTTTTTCACGTTAAAAAATGTACTACCCTTTAAAAAAAATGCATTGTGGAGGGTATTCATAGATTCGGCAAAGTCGAGTTTAACTTTTCTACTTGTTTTTTTTGGATTTATTCAATTTTAACTCTACATTTGCAAATTTAAAATCGAAATATCTAGTTATTTTGAGCTAACTTTTTAAAGCCGAGTATACCACTGGATTCTATGACCCAAAAATAAGTTGGGGTGTCTCGGCGTTTTTGTGTGTCCCCGAGTAAAAAAAAATTGTATGGTAAAACATGTTATCTTATAAAATTATATATAATTTATTGGATCTGATTTTGCTAAATTTCATCCGAAAATTGGCCGCGCCAAAGTTATCTTATAACATCTTATAATATATGAAGTTACAGTTTAATATTTGATTGTATGTGATTTCATCCGGAAATTGGCCGCGCCAAAGTTATCCCAAATTATCTATTATCATGATTTTGTATTAAATATGATATGATAAGATGTAATTTCATCCGGTAATTGGCCGCGCCAAAGTTATCTTAAAATATCCAATATCATGATTTTATATTAAATTGGATATTATATAATGTAATTTCATCCGAAATTTGGCCGCGCCAAAGTTATCTTTTAATATCTGATATCTTGATTTCATAAAAAAATTATTGGATACATTTTTATCCAAAAAATGTTTCTTTTTTTAGATTTATTTTTAGATATAATAATGTCAAACTGAAAATAAATAAAAAAAAAAAAAAACTTCGAACGGACGGGGATTAGAACCACAAGTCTTCCGTTTTGTAATCGCAATCTCTACCCTCTAGACCAGCGGACGTTGTTAGCAAATAACAACTTTAAAAGACTTAGTTTTAAATAAATTTATCGTATCTAATTATATCAAATTGATCTAACATATAGTAATGTATGATTATATCCAATTAAATATGTTATTCACTTGTACACAATTTTCAAAAAGACTTAGAAAATTTTTGATAAAATTTGCAAAAAAAAAAATTGGAACTGCGCTATTAGGGGCTTCCATGGTAAGCTTAAACAATAATTTTAATGTAGCGGTATGCCTTATTTCCAAGTCATAGGCTTCCAAAGTGAAATAAGACTTTGGCTTATAAGTTTGAAATTTTTCATGGAATCAGGAAATCAGAATTAGATTTGAGATCGGGTTCCAAAAATCATTGATAATTTAAACCAAATATAGCTATTATTAACTATTTAAAGGCAATATAAATTTTTAAAAATGATTGCAAAAATTCAAAAAGTAAAATTTTTTAAGTTCTAAAGAAACAAATGCAATAAAAAAGTTTCTTCCATTTGAAAAAAAATTAAAAAAAACATATTTTTTTCTGGAATCGAACTCGGATTCCCAAAAATGACAGATAATTTTATAATAAATTAAATATAGTTATATATAACTATATAACAGCAATATAATTTTTTTAAAAATGATTGCAAAAATTCAAAAAAAGAAAAATTTTTAGTTCTAAAAAAAATAAATGCAATAAAAAAGTGTTTTCTATTTAAAAAAAATAAAAAAAATATATTTTTTTTCTGGAATCGAACTCGGATTCCCAAAAATTATAGATAATTTTATAATAAATCAAATATAGTTATATATAACTGTATAAAAGAAAAATATTTTTTTTTAAATGATTGCAAAAATTCCAAAAAATGAAAATTTTTTAGTTCTACAAAAATTAAACGCAATAAAAAAGTGTTTTCTATTTAAAAAAAATAAAAAAAAAACTATTTTTTTCTCGACTGGGCCGGGAATCGAACTCGGGTTTCCAAAAATCATATGTAATCTTATATGATACAATAAAAAGTTTTGTATAACCATATATGTTGACACACAAAAATAAATTTTGAAATACTGGCATATATAATTATATATGGCTAGTTGTTTGGTCAAAAAAATATTTTTTTTATACATGATTATATCAAAATATATATTCCATTACATATGCGACCATTTATAAATATATATTAAGCTTAGACGAAATTTGTGTATATATAGTACCATACAAACACAGATATGTTATCGTTTAAGACACATATAATTATATCTATTACTTTTGTTGAAAATTTTTTTAGTATGGAACCATATATAGTTTTAAATGGTATTATATTAGTCATATATAATTATACATAAATTGATACTGGATTTTTTGTTTAGTAATGTCCTATACATAATTAGATATAAAGTCACGTATAATAATGTATGAAATCGGTTTAAGTTTTATGTGCAACGTATGATTACATCTACCATTTATATTAATATATTATGAACAATATAATTAGATATGATTTTATATGACATCATTTAAAAAAATTGGAAAATTTCAAAGTGAGATATAATTTTATACTTTGACTCATATAGTTGTATATGGTTTTATGAAAACATATAAAATAATATACATTTATATAAATTCCTTTTTACTCGGGTCATTTCAAATGTTTTAATTTTACTTACAGTGTAATTATTATTATTATTATTATAATAATATATAAAAAAATTTAAAAAAAAATTGATTATGAAATGATTGATGATCTTAAACCTCAAAAACTTACAAAATATATTGACCGATTCGAAAAAGATTTTGCAGGAGAAACAAATTTTAAAAACGGTCCATTCTACTAAATATAAAGCTAATGTCCCTGGTAGTTTGGTCAATTGTTGTACAATTGATTTTAAGAACAATTACATTCAAATATAAAAATTGGATTTCTGTCTTGTTGTATCTGTTTTGTACCAGTTACTTACTAACAAAATTTTACAGTTTAATCTAAATCCCTTATGTAATCCTTTAAAGGATTCACAACGACTTTACGCACAAATTCATAACAATAGTAGAAAATTGCAAAAGGAGCGGAAACTACACAAAGGGAAGGTATGCCCAGTGGTCAAAGGGAATTTCATGAATTTCCAAAGAAAACGGAATCGGTCTTAACAAAATATTTTAATATGTGTACTCAAAAATTTAAAAAAAAAGTATATACATATAGTAATAAATCTGTCGGCTGAATAAGGGCGTATAATCAATTTTTTTTTTTTTAATATTGGATTTTCTTGAATAATTTACTAATTTTCTGTTCAAGTAAAATAAGTTGAAATTTTGACTCTATGTTAGGCGGATAGATTTTGAAGGTTAATAGTCTAGAAAGGTAGATAAATTTTCATTCAGTATTCTGAAGTGTATCACATCTCTTTGCTTACCTTCCCTTTTCACAAACTGTAATGGAACACAAACAAAAAAAAATTGGCTGATGTTAGCAGTATTCTTTCTTCATTTCTTTCGTTTGACGTTTCTAACCATGAACAAAAACAAAAGCATAATAAAAAGTATAAATGAAATTGTTTAATAAGATTTTTTTTTTTTGTTGTTTGTAATTCCCAGGACCACAAGGATGTAAGCATGAATCTTTATAAAGATGCAAGCAAAAAAATACAGTAGAAAAAGAACTTACAATTGAATTCAAAAAGTACGAGTATCATGGAATAAGACTTTCTCGTTTCATTATGCCAAATGTCTACAATTTATGAATAATTTTTATATTATATAGTTTTTTTTTTTGCATAAAATTTTTGTTGACATGTAATATTCCTTAGACATTTGTTCAATATAATAATATCTGATTGCTAAATATTTATGCTGATAGTATTTAAATATGTCCGTCACGTATTTTGGTAAAATTCGTTAAAAAAAAATCAATTTGTATTGATTATATGTATTGTCAATAGAAATTTTGTTTCGAAAATTAAGGCAAAACATGGGGAAAATGCCTGCCTAAAACATTATCTCATGATAATGTTTGGAGAAAGATTTGGGTGTACTTGCCAAAGCAAAGTTTTTTTTAGAAAAGATAATGTTATATTACTTTGCTATTCCATGCAAAACAAATTGAAATATCTGTCGAGGACCCCATTAAAAAACCAAAAGAGCTGTACATTTCGTAAGTGAGTGCCAAAAAAAGTGCAAAAAAGTGTTTGTACATTTTGGAGCGTATAAAAGATTCGGCACCAAAGAATATATCACTCTCACTTGTTTTATGTACATTTGATAAACAAATGGAAAATTTTTATGCGAAAAGCTTAGACTTGGTGAAAAAGTAGGTTTGGTAAAAAAATTATGTTTTTTCACGAAAAATAAAATTATGTTAAAAAAAATTTAATGAACCCAAAATTTTTGGTGAAAAAAAAGTTTTGATGAAATAAAGGTTTTGATAAATTTTTTTTTGATAAAAAGAAAAATTTTTTGATGTAAAAAACATTGATGAAAAAATTTTTTTTGGTGAGAAAAAAATTGATAATAAAAAATTTGATAAAAAATTGGTGAAAAAAATATGATAAAAAAAATGATGAAAAAAAAATTTTGATGAAAAAAAAAATTGATGAAAAAAAAATTAATGAAAGAAAAATTAAGGAAAAAAAAACTTTGATAAAAAAACAAAAAAAATTATGAAAAAAAAATTTTTTATGAAAAAAAAAAAATTTGATGAAAAAAAAAAAAAATTAATGAAAAACAAAAAAAAAAATCAAGAAAAAAAAAAATTCATGAAAAAAAAATTTGATAAAAAAAAAAATTATAAAAAAACTAGTAAGAAAATTATAGTCGGTCAAGACCGACCATATAATACCCTACACCAGAGTTTCCCGGAAAATGGGTCCCAAATTCAAACATGGACTGATTAGATCTATATTTTGTCAAATCTTTATTAAGTGTAAAAAGCACTCATTAATCAAATTTGAGTGGAATAGGCTTCTTTTTGTTGATAATAAATCGCTTCAACTGAATATCGGGCGAAATTTCCACATAGGACCTAAGTCCAAAAATGGTTCGATGATAATCAGTAGGGATGAGATTTTCATGCACTAAAAACTGGAAAATATGCGCTTAAAATATGCGCTAAAATATTCAAAATATTCACTAAAAAACCTTAAAATATGCACTAAAAAATAAAATGCGTACAATAAAATTCTTGTTTTTATAGGAAAAATTTCTTAAAAAGCAAAAAATAAGGCCGGGTTTAAATAGCAACATGTAAAACTTTATATGAGCAAGATTTTTTTTAGAAATTAAGAAAATCTTGAAACAAATAAAAAGAAAAAACATTTTTTTTCTTATTTTCAAAATAAAATTTTAAATAGTTTTTGAAAAAAATAAATTTCAATTTGTGTTTTTGTTAATTTATGTCAAAATATGCAAAAATATGCACTTAAAAGTTCGAAATATGCACAAAATATGCATTTAAAATGAAAATATGCAAAAATATACATTTTCACCAAAATATGCAAAAATATGCAAAAACTAATCGATGCCATTTTAACGCAAATTTCTTGATTCGGAAAGATAATTGGTCGATATCGTTTTTAAACTGTCGACAAAAAACATGCATTTGCATAGAAATCTCATCCCTAATAATCAGATTTGATAAGGTTATTACAGTACGCGTTTTACATTCAAAAACAGAATTTTAATTAAATATCTTCTATTTTCATGAAATTTGAGAGATTTATGTGAAAATCGGGAAGGTGGTTTGTATGGGGGCTACAAGAGGAACTGGTCCGATTTCTTTAAAATTCGGAATGGTGATTTGTGTGGATAAAACATGATTACCTGCCAAATTCCGAAAAGATTCCTATTAAAATGCGGTTATTAGAGGACCTTTGTATGGGGGCTAGGTCTAAATATCGACCGATTTTTTCCAAATAGGCTTCGTCCTTGGGCCAAAAAAATCTTAAGTTTCAAATTTCAAGTCAATTGATTAAGAATTACGACCTGTATTGTGTTTACACCGTTTACATGGACAGACAGACGGTCAGACGGACGGACGGACATCGCTAAATCGACTCAAAAAGTGATTCTAAGTCGATCGGTATACTTAAAAGTGGGTCTAGGACCAATATTTCGGGTAGTTCACAAACATCAGCACAAACTCATTATACCCTGTACCACAGTGTGGTGTAGGGTAGAAATAGACGGTCTTTGTGTCCCATGAAAATGATGACTGACCTCGTTTGTAAAAATGCTGTACTTTAATAATATGTTAACTAAAAACAAGTAAAAAAGTTAAATTCGACTTTGCCGAATGTAGTGATACCCTCCACAATTTCAAAAACATTATTGCAAAAAAGTTTATTTAAACGGAAATAACTTTTCAAAAAAAGAAAAAAAATTTTTGAAAAAAAATTTCCGCAAAAAAAATGGCTACAAAAAAAAATCCGCGTTTTTTTCTATTTTTGTCAAAAAATATGTTCGTACTAGTTTAAATACCATTTGGTGTTCAACTATGTTCACATATGTCAACCAGCAGCCGAATTAAAGCATTTTGTATTTTTAGGTTATGTTGAATGTACTAAAATTTTTTGAATTGTCCTTGCATTTTCATTCATAACTTTTGAACCGCTGAACCGATATCGCTCAAATGCAATAACAAACTTCTCGGGAGAACTTCCAATGAATATGTTAAGTTTCAGTCATATCCGTGTAGTATTTTGGTCATGATAGCATTTTCCACAGACAGACAGACAGACGGACTTTGCTAGAATGTCTTAAAATCGATCGGGGATCATGAATATATGGGGCATTCCATGTGAAATCGGACACTTTGAAAAACTTTTTTTTTAGATTTTCCCAATTTGTTTACAGTTTTTAGTACCCTTCGAAAACTCCTTCGTGGTAAATTTTCAGATTTTTTTGATGACCCGTTCAAAAGATATCGAATTTTTAAAAATTGGTAGTTTGTTCCTTTACTCAAACTTCTTTTAATCATAACTTCTTCAATAATGGTCCAAATTTCAAATTTTTTTTTTCAAAATTTTTGTTTTTTTACGTACTTTCTAAAAAAAAATCCCAAAAAATTCTTCAAAGCGCTCTAGTATGCGATTTTTAAGTTTTAAAATTTAAATCTCATTTTTGAAAATGTTTGTACTCTTCGATTTTTTTGAAATTTTTTTGTGTAAAACTTCTATCAATTCTACAAATTTTTTGCCCAGGAAGATCGTGGGATAACGATTATTACTATTTTTAAATTTTTTTTAAAAAATGTTAATGTAATTTTCCAATCTTAAAATCATTTCTACTGCTCCAGTGGTGCGTCATAGAGGGGTCCTTTATAAGACCGACCCCCATTAATTTTTCCGTCTTAACATTTCTTTGGAACTAACTAATACCCTATCTCCAATTTCTAAGGGGGCTCCCACACAAAACGACATTTTTTAAAATTTGTTCCAACCGCTCTAACTGCCCTAATAGTGCCCTTAGAGCAACAAAATGTATGACCGACTCACAATATTTTTTTAGTCCAAACATTTTCTCTGAACACACCTACCCTCTATCTTTAACTGTTAAGGCGGTCCCCATACATTTTTTTTATTTTTTGTAAATTTGTTTTATTTAATCAGCTTCTACCGGTTCAATGGTGCGTCCGAGAGGGGTCATTATTGAGACCGACCCCCATTTATTTTTACCCTACAACATTTTTTCAAAACATATCTACGCCCTATCTCCACTCCCTAAGTAGGCTCCCATACAAATAACAGTTGGAACAAATTTTATAAAAATGTAATTTTGTATGGGAGCATACAAATTTACATTTTGAAAAAAACAATTTGAAATTTGGACCATTATTGAAGAAGTTATGATTAAAAGAAGTTTGAGTAAAGGAGCAAACTACCAATTTTTCAAAATTCGATATCTTTTGAACGGGTCATCAAAAAAATCTGAAAATTTACCACGAAGGAGTTTTCGAAGGGTACTAAAAACTGTTAACAAATTAGGAAAATCTAAAAAAAAAATTTCAAAGTGTCCGATTTGACATGGAATGCCCCATATATATATAAGTGTTCAACTAATAACATCATATTATCCATGTTACATCAATTGTTTCAAAACGGTTTATGTACAAGAAAGCTACAGATTTATACTTATTCTGGACATTAATAAGAAATTTATTATCGATCTTCTTCTTACATCTTCTTCTTACTTTGAAGTATGGTGAATAATAACAATATTTTTGAGGACTTATGAAACTTCCACAGCTTGCCAAAACCGAATCCAGGCATATCATGTCGAATTACTACATACACTTTATAGATAATTTATTACTGAACGTTGTCATGCAGACATCTCTTGCAGGTTTTTACAGGTTTAAAATTAATCACAGTTTTTATGAAAATAGATTTTCGCCTAAATTTTTTTTTCTTAATAAAGTATCGAATTTTTGTAAGTTTTTAATAACTTTTAAGTATTATAACTGTACTTAGCTTAAATAAATCATTAAATGAGATGTTTCCTATTAAACCACGGCCAATTAAACACTTCGACTAAATTCAAAAATGTCCGTCTGTCCGACTGTCCGTCTGTAGAGGATACGATACATTCCAAAATAAAAGAGCTAGAGTTCCGACGTTTGGCACGAATATGTCTTATATTCCTAGGCAGGTTAAGTTCGGAAATGGATAAAATCGGACCAAGGGGAAAAAAGTTCCCACCAACCCCCCCCCCCCAAAAAAAAATACGCCCCTGGACTTTTTTTTTATATTGTTTTTTTTACATTTTGGAGGGTATAAAAGATTCGGCACAGCCGAATGTAACACTCTCACTGGTTTTTTATTTTTTTTTTTACAATTTGGAGGGTATAAAAGATTCGGCATAGCCGAATAGCTCACTTGTTTTTTTTTTCAATTACACTTCTCGACAAAAAAAAAATTTTTTTTGAGATTACAAAACTTTCAAAAAATAAGTCTTTGCATTTCATATTTCTCTTCTGCATATAAACCATTTTTGTCATTAATGATTTACTGAAATTATAAAAAAAATAAAAAGTTGTCGATTAGTGTAATCGACTTAGAAAAATGTGAACATGTTTTTTTGAACTCAGCGACCCCAAAAACATATAAAACGGTGATAAAATAATTTTGTCCAGCTAGATTTGGACTTGGAACCACTGTGCCACGTCCAGATTTGTGGTTTTGTATCTTAATTTTGACCGATATATAAAGCATTTTTGTAAAGTAAATAATAAAGTAGAATATATTTTTTATTTTTCCCAATTAAAATACACAAGGACAGCAAATTAGCCGATAATCTCAAAATCAATATCTTTTAAATTCAGTGTTTAAACTTTACCAATGTTGTTTGTACTCAGGCGTATAAGTATTAAATAACAATCATACGCTCCATGTGCCGTAAAAATTAGTTTGCAATTGAAAAATACTTGAAATGTTTAATACTCTATTTAAAAAAGAAAAATCAATAAAAACAAAATGTATTTAACAATAACCATAAAAATTTTCTATAGTTAAACAAATTTTTCGCTTAATTTTCTCTAAATAAAAGTTTATATTTCAACTTTGTTTGTTTTTTTTTTTTATTTTCCCCTCTAATTTCAGATACAAAATGGAAAACTGACCAGAATAACTAAACAACAACAGCAACAAGAAGAAGAAAAATAAAAATTAAACAAACTCAAAAACACATAAAAGTTGTTGTTAACATATAATAGCACTTGGCAAACAATAATAATAAAAAAAAACGAAAAAAAAAATTCTAACTTTTTTTTATATTTTTCTGCAAAAACAATTAAATAAAATACCAAACAAACAAAATGTTGAACAAACATTATCAACAGCAACAACAACAGCTAAACAAACAACTAGGAAAACAACAGCAGCAGCAATTGCAACAAGGACAAGAGCAGCAGCAACAACAACAGCAACTGCAAAGGTATGAACAACAGCAAGAACACCAACAAGGACATGTACACCAATATGGTCAGACTCTAATAAAACATCAACGAAAATTTACATTTAAAATACTCTACTAAAACTAGATGAAATTGAAACCAAAACGTATCGAAATTTTTCAAAAGCAACTATAAAAACAAGCGGCCAGCCAGTTAAAACCCCAAAAACCATAATACTACAACATGTAAACATGCAATAGTTGCAAACATTTTTGTTTTAAAATTAAGAAAAACAAAAATTTAAAAACATTTTAACTTAAAAAAAAAAACAAAAAATACCAATTTAAATGGAAATTAAAACTTAAAACATTAAAACTAAAAACCCCAAACAAAAACTTAGTTATTTTAACTAGTTCTAAGAAGACTAAAGACAAAAAACCAAAAAAAATAAAAATTAGTTTTTAAAAACGATTTGCAATTTAAATTTGAGGATTAGTTAAGAAAAAACAAAATAGAAGAGACACTTTTTTTGGATTTAATCCAAGAAAAAACCACAACGAATCATCAAATTTAACACGTAAAATCCATCAAGATGAGTAATAATGATAGAACACCAACATCAAATGATGATAAAGGTAAGAGATTATTTACAAAATACATAAAAACTAACTAAAGGCATTCCTTGAGCTAATTTGCATACACAGAAAGTATTTAGTTCATTACAGTTACGAAAATGTTCAAAAAATATACGAAAAATTCATTAGAATGATTTTTTTTCATGGGACAAATTTTAACATATAAAATGGATTAAAAGATTTCATTGCATTCATGAAAATGTTCATAAGTTTTATGAACAAATTTCATAAAACAAAAGCTTACAAAATGAATGGTAATTTTTAAAAATGCAATTAAATTTTTGATAAATTTATTAAAAAAAAATCATAGCCATTATGAAAAAAATCATTAATCCACTAAAAAATGCATATACTTTTTATGAACAATAACACAAGCTGTTTTCCAGTTTGAAATTTAAGCACTGATTTTGAAAGTCTTTGATCCCATGAGCCCAAATATAGTCTCACAAATGTTTCCATCACATCTCATTTTTAACAAAATCGCTCTCAAATATACGGAAAGGACTTTTTTTGCTTATTTGCAGCTTACATCTTTGTGTGTATAATATGTATTTAATGGGATAATAAAGTACACTCTAAAAAATGCATGTAATCTTACTACACTAAAAAAAAAACTGTAATGTTAGCAAAAAAAGCTTGTAAACCTACAAGAAAATTTGTTGATTTTGAACCCACAATTTTTTTGCTAAAGTTAGCAAAAATGTTTTGCCAATAATTAGTTAACTAATTTGGTTTTTTTTTTTTTGAACTTAGTTCATACACATCTGAGGACCCCATTGGGTTCGGACCCGATAGGTCCAGACCCCGATGGGCCTAGACCTAGTTGGGTTCCTTAAAAATCGTCATAGTTTTTGATCCAAAATTTGAGTCCGTTTCGCTCTACCTTGCTTAGTTTTTGAGATACGTGATTATAGGGGACCACTGGGGTCTTGAGAATTAAAAAACTCGATTACTTCAAAAATATTACTCGGAGAGCTTTTGACAATTTTGCGGTCTTGTTCTATGTGTTGAGAGCTACAAAAATGCTTTTGGACTTTTTGTTGTGTCGGCAATATTTACCGAGATATGAGCATTTTAAAATTTTCGGGAATGCTAACTTTTTTGGATCGAAAGTTAGGGCCCATTAGGTTCCACACATGTGAAGAGGACCGGCGATACTATGGAGACTCTAAGAACCAAAAATGGCCTCCATTTTGCTCTATCTGGCTTAGTTTCCGCAATAATTAGTTAACTAATTTTGTTTTTTTTTTTTAACTTAGTTCATACACATCTGAGGACCCCATTGGGTTCGGACCCGATAGGTCCAGACCCCGATGGGCCTAGACCTAGTTGGGTTCCTTAAAAATCGTCATAGTTTTTGATTCAAAATTTGAGTCCGTTTCGCTCTACCTTGCTTAGTTTTTGAGATACGTGATTATAGGGGACCACTGGGGTCTTGAGAATTAAAAAACTCGATAACTTCAAAAATATTATATTTTGACTGTTTTGCGGTCTTGTTCTATGTGTTGAGAGCTACAAAAATGCTTTTGGACTTTTTGTTGTGTCGGCAATATTTACCGAGATATGAGCATTTTAAAATTTTCGGGAATGCTTACTTTTTTGGACCGAAAGTTAGGGCCCATTAGGGTCCACACATGTGAAGAGGACCGGCGATACTATGGAGATTCTAAGAACCAAAAATGGCCTCCATTTTGCTCTATCTGGCTTAGTTTCCGCAATAATTAGTTAACTAATTTTGCTTTTTGAACTTAGTTCATACACATCTGAGGACCCCATTGGGTTCGGACCCGATAGGTCCAGACCCCGATGGGCCTAGACCTAGTTGTTTTCCTTAAAAATCGTCATAGTTTTTGATCCAAAATTTGTGTCCTTTTCGCTCTACCTTGCTTAGTTTTTGAGATATGTACGTGATTATAGGGGACCACTGGGGTCTTGAGAATTAAAAAACTCGATTACTTCAAAAATATCACTCGGAGAGCTTTTGACTATTTTGCGGTCTTGTTCTATCCCAGTTGGAAAATGTGTCACTGAGGAAATTTCCTCAGTGATTCCTTGAGGAAATGACTTCAGCTTCTGACAAATCATAGGTAATCCCTGATGACATGTCCTAACATTGTCAGCACTGAATGTTTGCTTTAAGAGTGTTGACAATTTCTCTAAGACGTCTAAAAGGAAATGTCTTCAGAATAGCAGTATATTAAATTAGAATTTTAAATCTTGGCAACTCTTCAATTTCCAACAAAAAGATGGCAACATTATCGATTTATTTAAAATAAAATCAAAATCCAACAAGTAGAATAAAAGTAATAAATAGACAAACAATTTTCAAAATAAAGTTTGGAACAAGTAGTAAGGTGTGGGACTAATAAACTGGAGGTTCCAGGTTCAAATCCAGTTGGGACTAAAAAAGGCGAAAAGTTTTTTCTAAATATTAGAAAGATAATTAATAAAGGAAAATGGATAAAAGTAAGAACTAAAGGAAATGCGAAAATTTTTTGTATTTTCGCATGACCTACGTCAGACATTTCCTCAAAGAAGTCTCAGGTGACATGTCCCCGAAGGTCAGCCCTGACCACTGCTGACTTTGAGAGAGGACATTTTGAAAATTTGTATGAAACTGTCCTCAACCCAGTACATAGAGATGTCTTGTGGATGTCAGCAGTGACTCTGACTTGTCACCACTCCGTCACTGAGGATGGATCGAGGACGTTGCCAACTGGGATGTGTTGAGAGCTACAAAAATTCTTCTGGACTTTTTGTTGTGTCGGCAATATTTACCGAGATATGAGCATTTTAAAATTTTCGGAAATGCAAATTTTTTTGGATCCAAAGTTAGGGCCTATTAGGGTCCACACATGTGAAGAGGACCGGCGATACTAAATGGCCTCCATTTTGCTCTATCTGGCTTAGTTTCCGAGATAGCGCCATTTTAAGTTTTCTGAAATTAAAAAAAAAATTATCATTTATTTTGCTAATATTAGCAAAAAAGCTTGTAAAAATTTGGTCACCTCAATTTTAAATCTAGCAAAAAAAATTAGTTTAAATTTTGTTTAAAATTGCTAATGCGCTAAATGAAGTTTACAAGATATTTTTGCTAACATGCTAATCTCAACTAAAAATTTGCTAAAAGTTAGCTAACCAGCATTAGCAAAAAAAATTAGTAAATCTACTAATGTATTATTTTGAGTGTACTATAACTTGGGTTAAATAGCACGCATTGTGTGTTAATATAAACACTAAATGCGTAACATAATTTTAAACAAATTAAACACAGCAAATTATTAATATATATCGAGGGTCTATATTCAAAACCCTCTATCTAAAAAAACACAACTTTTCAGGAGAGCCAAAAAACTGTTTATTTCGCGTATTGTTAGAGTTATTAAAATTCGATATTCTACATTATTTTTTTAAATCAACTACTGAATCTCACATATTATTCGTTTTTAAAATTTTGCACTATTGGGGATTTTAGAGGATAGATAGAGGGTTTTGTTTCTCAAAAATATTAAGTACATGAATGAAAATGACCAGATAGAGGGTTTTGCATTTTAATAAAAATGAATTATTATGATTTCATTTTCGACATCGGTAAATTTTTAACGTAATTTATTAACGATAACTGCTTATAAATAATTCCGAAATCGCGGTTTTGGTCCACAGGTGCTGATTTTTAAGACAAAAATTATTTTTTTACCGAATTCGTCTCAAAAGTTGACTCAACAGTTTGAGTAAGTTTTGTAAAAAATAGTAAAAAAATTAAAAACGCGATTTTGGTCCACAGATGCTGATCAGCATCGGGATTTTTAAGATTAAAATTTTTGTTTCATAATGTACACAAGACATCCAAATTTTGAGCCATATTTTTCAAAAAAGTCAAACAAGAATTTTCAGAAAAAATTAGCATCAGTGGACCAAACACGTGGTTCTGGAATTTGGTTGACAAATTCATGTGCAGCATGCAAAAATTAGTATGAAAACATGTAGATTAGATTAGATTAGAAAAGGCCCTATGCACTGCGACCAATATGATCTTTTGTGCAGCCTAGCAGTTGCCCTATAAGTTAAGGCTTTTGATAAAGCCAAGTATCCTATTTGGCATGGATTCCCATATGTCACTTGGAGTTAATGAATGTCGCCCTAGATGTCGAATTCGTCTGATGTTGAGTCTTGGGCACTCACAAAAGATGTGTTCCGCCGTTTCGGCGTCAATTTCACAGAATCTACATATTTCAGTGTCCGATAAATTTTTCTTCCTAAGTTGATAGCGAAGATTACAATGTCCAGTGAGGTAACCAGTTAGAATCCTTAGATCCTTTTTGTCGAGATTTAGTAGTCGTTTAGATACCCCAGGGGATGGAGAGATAAATCTTTTTGCCTGACGCTGTCCAGAACAATGGTTCCAGTGATTGGCAAATTCAGATTCTCTCCATGATCGTAAACTTTCCCTGATATGCCCAATGGGCAAACCACAGAAGGGTTCCGGACCGATAAAAGGGCGACTTGCACCACGATTGGCCAAACAGTCTGCCCGTTCGTTGCCCAAGTGCCCCTCATGGCCCGGGACCCAACTGAGAGTAAGTTCATTGTTACGGCCTAGTTCGTTTAGGGAAAGAATGAAAACATGTAATGCATGATGAAATTATTCTAAAAAAGTATTTATAAATTAATTATTTGAAAAGATAGAGGGTTTTGCATTCAGAAAAGTTAATTGTGTAAGAGTAGAGAAAATCAAAAATGCAAATAAAATAGCAAAAAAAAAGTTTTTTGTTCTGAAAATTACACCATAGATGAGGGCCGTTTTACTGAATATTTTGCCATCAAAAAGTCATTTTCGTGAAAATTGAAGATAGAGGGTTTTGAATATAGGCCCTCGATATCCGTTAATTCAAATATTTTACACACAAATGTGTAAATAAAATTGTCAAACAACTACAAAAAGAAAATAAACATAATACAATTTATATCTTCAATCAATTCAACAGGTACATGGGGAAATTGCTCAAAAATTTAAAAATATTATAAATCATATTTTTGTAACTTTTTTTACAATAGCAGTGGTTAATAACACGAACAAATAGTGTAAATATACTTTTGAGCTTAAATTTACGTTCAGAAACGTAAAATTTTATGACGATTCTTTTCTTTGAAGTTCAATCTATAACTCCCGTTAAAAGGGCTCATTTTTGTCAATTTTTAAAAGAAATACTTAAAAGTGTATAAAAGAAGGCAGTTAAAGGGTTAAAATGCTCCACGAATGTTTTGTGCATAAAATTTTATTAGGGATCATCAAAGCACAAAATTTCATACAGCAGAAGGAAAATGCTTAAAATTTAAATTTAACAACTTTATGAAATGTTTTAACCTATTTAACTGCCTTTTTTAATAGACTTTTAATTATATCTAATTTTAAAAAGGACAAAAATTATCTCTTTAACAGGAGCTAGAGGGTTAATTTGGTCAAAGAGAAGATTCATTATAAAGTTTTATATAACACATCGGAACATAATTTTTAGGTCAGAAGTATATAACAATGGTTTTTTCAAGTTTTTTAACACTGCTTTGCACATAGGGCCAGCATGATCCAATTCTTGCCAAAAGTCTTTATCGCTTTTTTTTGTTTTTCTGTAAAGACAGTTGAGCTCAGGCTCTAATTATAATTATGTATTATAATTTTTTAATCATGTTATATATGGTTTGAATTGAGAAAAGTGTGAAAGAAAAATTTATTTTTCTAAAAATTTAAGACATCCTGGTTCGTTTTTTACTAGTTTCATATAATCCAGTTATTATAATCATCAGAAAAACTTTTAATGTCAAATTTATTCAGTTAATAGTCAATATATTCTATATGTGAAAATTATTAACAGATCGCAGCCGCCAAGGATTGATGGATCCATCTGAAAATGTACTTCTAGAAGAATTCGAGGTCGTTGATTTAAAAATTTAGTTAAAAACCAAAAAAATCAAAATGGCGGATCCAATATGGCGGACAATTTTTTTTTTTTAAATTGTCCGATTTAACTCAAATTTAGTTTTATGCGGGTCTTGGAATTACTGAATAAGAATTGTTACTCCGAATTTTGAAAAACAAAATGGCGGACTAAATATACTTCCTAAAGTTTAAAGAATGATCCAACTCCGGCCAAAAGTCTTTATCGTTGTTGAATCCGGCTGAAAGTGTGCTTCTAGAGTATTTCGGGGTCGCTGATTTAAAAATTTAACTAAAAACGAAAAAAATCAAAATGGCGCATCCAATATGGCGGACAAATTTTTTACTAATTGTCCGATTTAACTCAAATTTTGTTTTAAGGGGGTCTTGGAGTTACTGAATCTGACTTACTGGCGTTAATTTTGAAAAACAAAATGGCGGACTAAATATGCTTAGTAAAGTTTGTAAGTAATTAAAAAATAGTTATATTCCTTTTCTTTGTTGAAGCTAGCTGAAAGTGTGGACTAGTAAATTTCCGAGTCTGTTATCTTAAAATCGAACTGATAAAATTCAATATGGTGAAAACAATATGGCGGCTAGATTTTTTAACTTTGTCTGATCTAACTAAAAATATTTAAAAGTATTAAGAGTGTCTGAAGTTTAATCTACTAACATAATTTTTATATAGATATTTTTAATTTTTGATATAAATATGGAAATGGTGTAAATGACTTACTTAGTTTCAGAAAAGCTTTTGGAAATGGTGACGACAAAATATTCACTTTTTTTCTTTATTTTGGAAATTCAATAAAAAATCTTTGAATTTAATTGGAAATGGTGTGACTAATATTTTCCATAATTCTACAAAAAAACTAGAAATGTAGATAATTTTTTTTTCCTACACTTACGGCATTCTCTGATGATAAAAAAAACTATTCAAGCCGTAAAACATTATTTTAAGTTAAATTATTTTTTTTTTAAAAACAAATCTCGGACCACTGCATATATAGCTGTAATTTCGCCATTTATCATTTCGAGCAAGTTTGGGCAACTTTTTTCGAAAGATATGGATCCATTCTATATCAAAAACAAGTAAGAGTGTTAAATTCGGCTGTGCCGAATCTTTTATACCCTCCAACATGCAAATAAATAATAATTTTTTGGGGGGAGGGGGGTCGGTAGTGGTAATTGGGGGGCACAATTCCTCTCGAATAAGTGTTAAAAAAAATAATTCTTATGCTTTTTGCACTAAAGAAATACAAATTTATCATTATATAAAAAAAAAATTATTCCACGCCCATAAAAGGGGGAGGGAGGGCGGACCGTAAAACGATTTTTTCTAATTCTGTGGGTCCAAATGCAGGACCTTGAACTTCTTGTAGCATTAAAATGTTGGATTTGTTAAACAAAAACACAAAAAATCATGTAAAAATATTGTATTTTTCAGAGGTTTGTTTAGTTCTTCAAGGGGGAACTTTTTTTCCCCTGGTCCGATTTTGCCCATCTCCGAACTTAACCAGCCTATGAACATAAGACATATATGTGCCAAATTTCAGGAGTCTACCACTTTTATTTTGGACTGTATCGTGTCTTCCACAGACGGACGGACGGACAGACGGACAGACGGACGGACGGACGGACGGACGGACAGACGGACATCGCTAGAATGTCTTAGAATCGATCACTGATCAATAATATATATACTTTATGGGGTCCTACACCGATATTTCGATGCGTTACACACGGAATGACAAAGTGAGTATACCCCCATACTGTAGTTGGAGGGTATAAAAATATAGACCGATTGTATCGAACTGAGGATCGCTGAGGATTTTTTCGGCGCGAGTAAATAGATAAAAAGTTATAACTTTTTTCACAAAAAACGCGAATTGCTTCCAGTCAAATGAGTTATATTTGTCCATGTTATTTTCGTTACAAAGGCTTATATATAAGGCTGAACCACTTAAAAATTAAAAAAGTATCTCACCTTTTAAAAATTTTTTACAAACTTTTTTAACTTTGAAGACCTTTCAAAGGAAAGGGTGTAATTGGATCATAAAGATAAGTTCAGAAAACCTGCTTGTATATATGCCCAACAATCTGGTAAACATTTTTTTGAGAATTCACAAATAAGGACTTTTGGCCGGAAATCGATCTGTCTGGCCCTCTGTGCTTTGGTAAAAAATATAACAAACATTGATTTTTTATATTTGTCCATTTTTAAGCATTTTCAGCATGTGGCACAAGCTTTTAACCTTTAACAACACCTAGTAAAATTTTATGAGGAAAATATTTTTAGAACATTTTTGCCCTTCAAATTGACCTTTTATTAGACTTATGTGTTTCATTTTTGAAAAAAGACTAAAATGACCCCTTAAAATTGCAGTTAGAGGGTTAAAATATTTTAAGAAAATTGCAGTCACTCAATTTCACTGAAGACATCAAATCATATTTTGAAGCTCAGATGTGTTCTTATTATAGTTTTTTGACGTTTTACAAACGCCTTTGTAAACAATTAAACGTCAGTGGGCCATAAAAAAGAAGTCCGGACTTACTTTGCAAAACTCTTTGGTGATTTTGTCTATTTTCTTGGTCTACTTTCGTATGGCATTGAAGCCATTAAGCATTGACCCGAAATTTGTGGCAAAATGTTATTCGACCTTTCCAATTTAAAAAAAAAAAAGAATTCATCGAGCTCTAGAGCGAAATCTTTCTTGTAAATAAGTATTCCTTTATTCCAATCCAATATTTCGATCCTCTTTGAAGATCATCATCAGGGATTAAGTGAATTTTTATAATCAAAAAATCCGACAAATATGTTGTTAACACATTGCCACCTTAAATTACACTGAAATCTGTCAGCCTTACTAAAGAAAAGTAAAATAAATTTAAAATCGGCTTTAATTATGTATATGGGCAAGGCCACCGTCAGTAACGTCACGCTCGCTTACATATTTTGGTCAATATCTTTATAAAATACAATTATTTCTCCCAACTTGAGAGCGGCATATGAAAGTTCTCGTCATAACTGTTGTTTCATACGCAGACAATTTTGCTGTATCTCGTTTTGTTGTGAAGTTATGACCATTTTAAGCTGTCAGTAACGTCACCGGATTTTGGAAGTGTGTTTATAGTTAACTGAACGTTTATGTAAAAATTAGCGAATTGAAAGAGTTCATGTTTATTATTGCCCAGTATTTCAAAAAAGGAAGGATGAAAGATGATTTTTATCCAAAAGGTGGGCTTAATAGTTTATGTTTTAATCAAGTAAATGACATAAAAGCAGTGTCAGTAACGTTACGCAAAATGTCAGTAACGTCACACGTACGATTTTTGTTACGATTTTCGGCTCTTTTTTTTCTTGGGTTAATAGAGGGACCCTACGCGGCGAAAAAATCATAGTAGAGGAGTTTTAAGATGCAATTAAATACCAAATTATTAAGCAAAAAATTAAAAAAACAAAAATAAAAAAAATCCGTCAGTAACGTCACACAATCCTTTTTTTCCAAAATACCCTGCTATATGCAAATAATGCTTCATTGAAGCATAGAGGGACCCTACACGGCGAAAAAATCATAGTAGAGGAGTTTTAAGATGCAATTAAATACCAAATTATTAAGCAAAAAATTCTCCTCTAGTCAATGCAACTAGAGGCTGCCCTCAAGGGGGTGTTTTGTCGCCACTGTTGTGGACATTGGTCATAGATGATTTACTCGATGAGCTTAATAATTCTGGTTTTAGAACCTACGGTTATGCGGATGATCTTGTGATTTCGGTCAGTGGGTGGCATACGCCAACTATCTCTGATCGGATGCAACAAGCACTCAACATGACCTTAAAATGGTGTCAGGAAAGGGGATTGACTATTAATCCATCTAAGACAACACTGATACCCTTTACTAGAAGAAGGATTGTTGACTTGTCCATGCCTAAAATAGATGGCGTCACGATAGGTTTTTCGGATGAAGTGAAATATTTAGGGATAACACTTGACAAGTCTCTGACATGGACTCCTCATCTGAACAAGACAACCAAAAAAGCTACCAGGGCAATTTACGCCTGCCAAAGGCTATTTGGAAGGACATGGGGGCTTAAGCCTCTCATGATATATTGGTCATTTCTTACGATCGTAAGACCAATGATCACCTATGCAGCTCTGGTTTGGTGGCCGAAAGTGGAACAGAGCACGGCCAGATCTATACTGGACAAGGTATATCGTCTGGCCTGCATCGGCATAACAGGGGCGGGAAAATCCTGTCCAACTTATGCCATGGGGGCTATGCTAAACATCCCACCTCTACATATATCTGTAAAGGAGGATGCTAGCAGAAGTGTCACCAGACTACCGGAATTTGGGAACATAATGGGCGGGGACCTTCAGGGCCACATGAAGATAGCGTAACGATTCATAGGGGACCCATACGCTAAGATCTCTGACAGAATGCTACCCAAACAAGTCTTTATAAGACACTTTAGAATTGATATTCCTGAAAGGAGCATATGGTCTACTAACTCTTGGAATCCAGAACCAGGATCTCAAGTGTGGTTTACTGATGGCTCAAAACAGACCAATGGGGATACTGGTGCGGGGATTTTCGGTCCGAATTTCCAACGCGCACTACCTTTGGGGAAATCCCCATCGATATTTCAGGCAGAACTTTATGCCATATATATATGTGTGTCCGAATGTTTACGTAGGTGCACAAAAAGGACAAACATATATATACTATCTGACAGTCAAGCAGCTTTGAAGGCTTTATCAGCCTACGATGTATCTTCGAAACTTGTCATGGATTGTATTCTTTCCCTAAACGAACTAGGCCGTAACAATGAACTTACTCTCAGTTGGGTCCCGGGCCATGAGGGGCACCTGGGCAACGAACGGGCAGACTGTTTGGCCAATCGTGGTGCAAGTCGCCCTTTTATCGGTCCGGAACCCTTCTGTGGTTTGCCCATTGGGCATATCAGGGAAAGTTTACGATCATGGAGAGAATCTGAATTTGCCAATCACTGGAACCATTGTTCTGGACAGCGTCAGGCAAAAAGATTTATCTCTTCATCCCCTGGGGTATCTAAACGACTACTAAATCTCGACAAAAAGGATCTAAGGATTCTAACTGGTTACCTCACTGGACATTGTAATCTTCGCTATCAACTTAGGAAGAAAAATTTATCGGACACTGAAATATGTAGATTCTGTGAAATTGACGCCGAAACGGCGGAACACATCCTTTGTGAGTGCCCAAGACTCAACATCAGACGAATTCGACATCTAGGGCGACATTCATTAACTCCAAGTGACATATGGGAATCCATGCCAAATAGGATACTTGGCTTTATCAAAAGCCTTAACTTATAGGGCAACTGCTAGGCTGCACAAAAGATCATATTGGTCGCAGTGCATAGGGCCTTTTCTAATCTAATCTAATCTAAGCAAAAAATTAAAAAAACAAAAATAAAAAAAATCCGTCAGTAACGTCACACAATCTTATTTTTCCAAAATACCCTGCTATATGCAAATAATGCTTCATTTAAGCATTGATTATGAAAGTAGTACTTCAAAAAAACTAAAAAAAAATCAGCTCATCCAACCTCTTTTCTAATTAGTTAATGCATAAAAAAACATTTTATAAAAATTTGTCAGTAACGTCACCATTTATTTGCGGCGGATTACTTTAAGCCCTAATTGGTCCAAAAGCCAAGATTTGTACACAAATTTGCTTGCTCATCAATAGTTTGATTTATATTCTATCCAAAAAAAGTAATCATCTGTCTAAAGCACAGAAAAATAACAACAAAATTTAACTTTTTCGCCGACATTGATATATTTTCCAACTACGCCTTGCACGTGCCACTCATGAAAAGAATGTAAAATGTCAAAGCAGACACAAATTTTGGACTGGCATACAGTGATGCCATATTCTATACACATTTGACATTTCAAATGTAAAAAATATTTTGGGCTTTGTGACAGAAAAAAAAATCTATGTGGTTTCATTTTTCGTGGCCTTGCGCATATATAATATATTATTTCCATACAAATAGTTTTTGTTTTTTAAAATTGACTTCAAAAATTGTATGGGAAATTCGAAATTTAAAATAAAACTCTTGTTAAAATAGACCTTTAAATGCATTCACAACATATTTTTAAGTTTTTGTGTTTTTGAAAATTTACTAAATCCCCGATGATGATGATCTTCAAAAATTTATTTATTTATTTATGAATGGTTATTTTCATAAATTTAATAAAATTTTTCATAAATTTATTGAAAAAAAAATCATAGCCTTAATGAAAAAAATCATTGATCCAATGAAAAAAATTCATATGTTCTTTATGAACAATAATTCTTTCTGTTTTATAGTGTAACTGACCAACATATTTAGGGGTAAATATTAAAATAGGGGGAAAATAATATTATATCATGTTTTTTTTTTTTGATTGTGCAAAATTTGTTAAACATTATTCAAGACTTAATTTGAAACTATTTAACACACCCCTTGTTGACCCTTCTTTAGTTTTTTAAATCTCCACAAACTAGACAACACAGATTAAATGAACATTTTTGATAATTTGCCATTTTGTTATTGTGTTTGTCTCTCTGTGTGTATATTGGTACCCAAAATCTGTACCTCAA
Organism: Pegoplata infirma; assembly: GCA_963921195.1. Classification (NCBI taxonomy): domain Eukaryota; kingdom Metazoa; phylum Arthropoda; class Insecta; order Diptera; family Anthomyiidae; genus Pegoplata; species Pegoplata infirma. Next base: position 43,057,753 of record OY992538.1, read on the forward strand.
CATTTGTTTTGTGACATTAAAATTTCTATACTAAAATTTTACATAATTTTGCAAAAAGGTATTCTAGGGAAAGTCTTCAAACCCGTGTTAAAATGTTAATATTGAAGTACGACAAAAATCATTAAGCTAAAACTTATATGAGGAATTTAATTATTGTACTAGTGGACAAACAGAAAAAAGAAGAATTATTTCCAAGAACAGATAATTTGTGCCGCTAGGCTGTGGCACAAATTTGAGCATAGCGTCCCGTCAAATTTAAATTTTCGAATTTCATGTCGTAATACCTGCCAAAAAAAATCTTATTAATTCGGAATAATTATGAAAAATTTGGAGAACCTCAAAAAAAATATTTAGAAAACTCTGAGGAATAACCCAAAAAATTTAAAAACAAGTAAAAAAGTTAAATTCGGCCTTGCCGAATGTAGTGATACCCTCCACAATTTCAGAAAGAATATTGCAAAAAACTTTATTTAAAAGGAAATTACTTTTGAAAAAAAAAAAAAAATTTGAAAAAAAAAATTCCGCGAAAAAAAATTTTGGTAAAAAAAACCGCGATTTTTTTTTTGTCAAAAAATATGTTCGTACTTGTTGAAATACCATTTGGTGTTCAATTATGTTCACATATGTCAACCAGAAGCCGAATTAAAGCATTTTGTAGTTTTAGGTTATGTTGAATGTACTGAAATTTTTGAGGTGTGCTTACATTTTCGTTCATAACTTTTGAACCGCTGAACCGATATCGCTCAAATGCAATACCAAACTTCTCGGGAGAACTTCCAATAAATATGTTAAGTTTCAGTCATCTCTGTGCAATATTTTGTCCGTGACAGCATTTTCCACAGACAGACAGACAGACAGACAGACAGACAGACAGACAGACAGACAGACAGACAGACAGACAGACAGACAGACAGACAGACAGACAGACAGACAGACAGACAGACAGACAGACAGACAGACAGACAGACAGACAGACAGACAGACAGACAGACAGACAGACAGACAGACAGACAGACAGACAGACAGACAGACAGACAGACAGACAGACAGACAGACAGACAGACAGACAGACAGACAGACAGACAGACAGACAGACAGACAGACAGACAGACAGACAGACAGACAGACAGACAGACAGACAGACAGACAGACAGACAGACAGACAGACAGACAGACAGACAGACAGACAGACAGACAGACAGACAGACAGACAGACAGACAGACAGACAGACAGACAGACAGACAGACAGACAGACAGACAGACAGACAGACAGACAGACAGACAGACAGACAGACAGACAGACAGACAGACAGACAGACAGACAGACAGACAGACAGACAGACAGACAGACAGACAGACAGACAGACAGACAGACAGACAGACAGACAGACAGACAGACAGACAGACAGACAGACAGACAGACAGACAGACAGACAGACAGACAGACAGACAGACAGACAGACAGACAGACAGACAGACAGACAGACAGACAGACAGACAGACAGACAGACAGACAGACAGACAGACAGACAGACAGACAGACAGACAGACAGACAGACAGACAGACAGACAGACAGACAGACAGACAGACAGACAGACAGACAGACAGACAGACAGACAGACAGACAGACAGACAGACAGACAGACAGACAGACAGACAGACAGACAGACAGACAGACAGACAGACAGACAGACAGACAGACAGACAGACAGACAGACAGACAGACAGACAGACAGACAGACAGACAGACAGACAGACAGACAGACAGACAGACAGACAGACAGACAGACAGACAGACAGACAGACAGACAGACAGACAGACAGACAGACAGACAGACAGACAGACAGACAGACAGACAGACAGACAGACAGACAGACAGACAGACAGACAGACAGACAGACAGACAGACAGACAGACAGACAGACAGACAGACAGACAGACAGACAGACAGACAGACAGACAGACAGACAGACAGACAGACAGACAGACAGACAGACAGACAGACAGACAGACAGACAGACAGACAGACAGACAGACAGACAGACAGACAGACAGACAGACAGACAGACAGACAGACAGACAGACAGACAGACAGACAGACAGACAGACAGACAGACAGACAGACAGACAGACAGACAGACAGACAGACAGACAGACAGACAGACAGACAGACAGACAGACAGACAGACAGACAGACAGACAGACAGACAGACAGACAGACAGACAGACAGACAGACAGACAGACAGACAGACAGACAGACAGACAGACAGACAGACAGACAGACAGACAGACAGACAGACAGACAGACAGACAGACAGACAGACAGACAGACAGACAGACAGACAGACAGACAGACAGACAGACAGACAGACAGACAGACAGACAGACAGACAGACAGACAGACAGACAGACAGACAGACAGACAGACAGACAGACAGACAGACAGACAGACAGACAGACAGACAGACAGACAGACAGACAGACAGACAGACAGACAGACAGACAGACAGACAGACAGACAGACAGACAGACAGACAGACAGACAGACAGACAGACAGACAGACAGACAGACAGACAGACAGACAGACAGACAGACAGACAGACAGACAGACAGACAGACAGACAGACAGACAGACAGACAGACAGACAGACAGACAGACAGACAGACAGACAGACAGACAGACAGACAGACAGACAGACAGACAGACAGACAGACAGACAGACAGACAGACAGACAGACAGACAGACAGACAGACAGACAGACAGACAGACAGACAGACAGACAGACAGACAGACAGACAGACAGACAGACAGACAGACAGACAGACAGACAGACAGACAGACAGACAGACAGACAGACAGACAGACAGACAGACAGACAGACAGACAGACAGACAGACAGACAGACAGACAGACAGACAGACAGACAGACAGACAGACAGACAGACAGACAGACAGACAGACAGACAGACAGACAGACAGACAGACAGACAGACAGACAGACAGACAGACAGACAGACAGACAGACAGACAGACAGACAGACAGACAGACAGACAGACAGACAGACAGACAGACAGACAGACAGACAGACAGACAGACAGACAGACAGACAGACAGACAGACAGACAGACAGACAGACAGACAGACAGACAGACAGACAGACAGACAGACAGACAGACAGACAGACAGACAGACAGACAGACAGACAGACAGACAGACAGACAGACAGACAGACAGACAGACAGACAGACAGACAGACAGACAGACAGACAGACAGACAGACAGACAGACAGACAGACAGACAGACAGACAGACAGACAGACAGACAGACAGACAGACAGACAGACAGACAGACAGACAGACAGACAGACAGACAGACAGACAGACAGACAGACAGACAGACAGACAGACAGACAGACAGACAGACAGACAGACAGACAGACAGACAGACAGACAGACAGACAGACAGACAGACAGACAGACAGACAGACAGACAGACAGACAGACAGACAGACAGACAGACAGACAGACAGACAGACAGACAGACAGACAGACAGACAGACAGACAGACAGACAGACAGACAGACAGACAGACAGACAGACAGACAGACAGACAGACAGACAGACAGACAGACAGACAGACAGACAGACAGACAGACAGACAGACAGACAGACAGACAGACAGACAGACAGACAGACAGACAGACAGACAGACAGACAGACAGACAGACAGACAGACAGACAGACAGACAGACAGACAGACAGACAGACAGACAGACAGACAGACAGACAGACAGACAGACAGACAGACAGACAGACAGACAGACAGACAGACAGACAGACAGACAGACAGACAGACAGACAGACAGACAGACAGACAGACAGACAGACAGACAGACAGACAGACAGACAGACAGACAGACAGACAGACAGACAGACAGACAGACAGACAGACAGACAGACAGACAGACAGACAGACAGACAGACAGACAGACAGACAGACAGACAGACAGACAGACAGACAGACAGACAGACAGACAGACAGACAGACAGACAGACAGACAGACAGACAGACAGACAGACAGACAGACAGACAGACAGACAGACAGACAGACAGACAGACAGACAGACAGACAGACAGACAGACAGACAGACAGACAGACAGACAGACAGACAGACAGACAGACAGACAGACAGACAGACAGACAGACAGACAGACAGACAGACAGACAGACAGACAGACAGACAGACAGACAGACAGACAGACAGACAGACAGACAGACAGACAGACAGACAGACAGACAGACAGACAGACAGACAGACAGACAGACAGACAGACAGACAGACAGACAGACAGACAGACAGACAGACAGACAGACAGACAGACAGACAGACAGACAGACAGACAGACAGACAGACAGACAGACAGACAGACAGACAGACAGACAGACAGACAGACAGACAGACAGACAGACAGACAGACAGACAGACAGACAGACAGACAGACAGACAGACAGACAGACAGACAGACAGACAGACAGACAGACAGACAGACAGACAGACAGACAGACAGACAGACAGACAGACAGACAGACAGACAGACAGACAGACAGACAGACAGACAGACAGACAGACAGACAGACAGACAGACAGACAGACAGACAGACAGACAGACAGACAGACAGACAGACAGACAGACAGACAGACAGACAGACAGACAGACAGACAGACAGACAGACAGACAGACAGACAGACAGACAGACAGACAGACAGACAGACAGACAGACAGACAGACAGACAGACAGACAGACAGACAGACAGACAGACAGACAGACAGACAGACAGACAGACAGACAGACAGACAGACAGACAGACAGACAGACAGACAGACAGACAGACAGACAGACAGACAGACAGACAGACAGACAGACAGACAGACAGACAGACAGACAGACAGACAGACAGACAGACAGACAGACAGACAGACAGACAGACAGACAGACAGACAGACAGACAGACAGACAGACAGACAGACAGACAGACAGACAGACAGACAGACAGACAGACAGACAGACAGACAGACAGACAGACAGACAGACAGACAGACAGACAGACAGACAGACAGACAGACAGACAGACAGACAGACAGACAGACAGACAGACAGACAGACAGACAGACAGACAGACAGACAGACAGACAGACAGACAGACAGACAGACAGACAGACAGACAGACAGACAGACAGACAGACAGACAGACAGACAGACAGACAGACAGACAGACAGACAGACAGACAGACAGACAGACAGACAGACAGACAGACAGACAGACAGACAGACAGACAGACAGACAGACAGACAGACAGACAGACAGACAGACAGACAGACAGACAGACAGACAGACAGACAGACAGACAGACAGACAGACAGACAGACAGACAGACAGACAGACAGACAGACAGACAGACAGACAGACAGACAGACAGACAGACAGACAGACAGACAGACAGACAGACAGACAGACAGACAGACAGACAGACAGACAGACAGACAGACAGACAGACAGACAGACAGACAGACAGACAGACAGACAGACAGACAGACAGACAGACAGACAGACAGACAGACAGACAGACAGACAGACAGACAGACAGACAGACAGACAGACAGACAGACAGACAGACAGACAGACAGACAGACAGACAGACAGACAGACAGACAGACAGACAGACAGACAGACAGACAGACAGACAGACAGACAGACAGACAGACAGACAGACAGACAGACAGACAGACAGACAGACAGACAGACAGACAGACAGACAGACAGACAGACAGACAGACAGACAGACAGACAGACAGACAGACAGACAGACAGACAGACAGACAGACAGACAGACAGACAGACAGACAGACAGACAGACAGACAGACAGACAGACAGACAGACAGACAGACAGACAGACAGACAGACAGACAGACAGACAGACAGACAGACAGACAGACAGACAGACAGACAGACAGACAGACAGACAGACAGACAGACAGACAGACAGACAGACAGACAGACAGACAGACAGACAGACAGACAGACAGACAGACAGACAGACAGACAGACAGACAGACAGACAGACAGACAGACAGACAGACAGACAGACAGACAGACAGACAGACAGACAGACAGACAGACAGACAGACAGACAGACAGACAGACAGACAGACAGACAGACAGACAGACAGACAGACAGACAGACAGACAGACAGACAGACAGACAGACAGACAGACAGACAGACAGACAGACAGACAGACAGACAGACAGACAGACAGACAGACAGACAGACAGACAGACAGACAGACAGACAGACAGACAGACAGACAGACAGACAGACAGACAGACAGACAGACAGACAGACAGACAGACAGACAGACAGACAGACAGACAGACAGACAGACAGACAGACAGACAGACAGACAGACAGACAGACAGACAGACAGACAGACAGACAGACAGACAGACAGACAGACAGACAGACAGACAGACAGACAGACAGACAGACAGACAGACAGACAGACAGACAGACAGACAGACAGACAGACAGACAGACAGACAGACAGACAGACAGACAGACAGACAGACAGACAGACAGACAGACAGACAGACAGACAGACAGACAGACAGACAGACAGACAGACAGACAGACAGACAGACAGACAGACAGACAGACAGACAGACAGACAGACAGACAGACAGACAGACAGACAGACAGACAGACAGACAGACAGACAGACAGACAGACAGACAGACAGACAGACAGACAGACAGACAGACAGACAGACAGACAGACAGACAGACAGACAGACAGACAGACAGACAGACAGACAGACAGACAGACAGACAGACAGACAGACAGACAGACAGACAGACAGACAGACAGACAGACAGACAGACAGACAGACAGACAGACAGACAGACAGACAGACAGACAGACAGACAGACAGACAGACAGACAGACAGACAGACAGACAGACAGACAGACAGACAGACAGACAGACAGACAGACAGACAGACAGACAGACAGACAGACAGACAGACAGACAGACAGACAGACAGACAGACAGACAGACAGACAGACAGACAGACAGACAGACAGACAGACAGACAGACAGACAGACAGACAGACAGACAGACAGACAGACAGACAGACAGACAGACAGACAGACAGACAGACAGACAGACAGACAGACAGACAGACAGACAGACAGACAGACAGACAGACAGACAGACAGACAGACAGACAGACAGACAGACAGACAGACAGACAGACAGACAGACAGACAGACAGACAGACAGACAGACAGACAGACAGACAGACAGACAGACAGACAGACAGACAGACAGACAGACAGACAGACAGACAGACAGACAGACAGACAGACAGACAGACAGACAGACAGACAGACAGACAGACAGACAGACAGACAGACAGACAGACAGACAGACAGACAGACAGACAGACAGACAGACAGACAGACAGACAGACAGACAGACAGACAGACAGACAGACAGACAGACAGACAGACAGACAGACAGACAGACAGACAGACAGACAGACAGACAGACAGACAGACAGACAGACAGACAGACAGACAGACAGACAGACAGACAGACAGACAGACAGACAGACAGACAGACAGACAGACAGACAGACAGACAGACAGACAGACAGACAGACAGACAGACAGACAGACAGACAGACAGACAGACAGACAGACAGACAGACAGACAGACAGACAGACAGACAGACAGACAGACAGACAGACAGACAGACAGACAGACAGACAGACAGACAGACAGACAGACAGACAGACAGACAGACAGACAGACAGACAGACAGACAGACAGACAGACAGACAGACAGACAGACAGACAGACAGACAGACAGACAGACAGACAGACAGACAGACAGACAGACAGACAGACAGACAGACAGACAGACAGACAGACAGACAGACAGACAGACAGACAGACAGACAGACAGACAGACAGACAGACAGACAGACAGACAGACAGACAGACAGACAGACAGACAGACAGACAGACAGACAGACAGACAGACAGACAGACAGACAGACAGACAGACAGACAGACAGACAGACAGACAGACAGACAGACAGACAGACAGACAGACAGACAGACAGACAGACAGACAGACAGACAGACAGACAGACAGACAGACAGACAGACAGACAGACAGACAGACAGACAGACAGACAGACAGACAGACAGACAGACAGACAGACAGACAGACAGACAGACAGACAGACAGACAGACAGACAGACAGACAGACAGACAGACAGACAGACAGACAGACAGACAGACAGACAGACAGACAGACAGACAGACAGACAGACAGACAGACAGACAGACAGACAGACAGACAGACAGACAGACAGACAGACAGACAGACAGACAGACAGACAGACAGACAGACAGACAGACAGACAGACAGACAGACAGACAGACAGACAGACAGACAGACAGACAGACAGACAGACAGACAGACAGACAGACAGACAGACAGACAGACAGACAGACAGACAGACAGACAGACAGACAGACAGACAGACAGACAGACAGACAGACAGACAGACAGACAGACAGACAGACAGACAGACAGACAGACAGACAGACAGACAGACAGACAGACAGACAGACAGACAGACAGACAGACAGACAGACAGACAGACAGACAGACAGACAGACAGACAGACAGACAGACAGACAGACAGACAGACAGACAGACAGACAGACAGACAGACAGACAGACAGACAGACAGACAGACAGACAGACAGACAGACAGACAGACAGACAGACAGACAGACAGACAGACAGACAGACAGACAGACAGACAGACAGACAGACAGACAGACAGACAGACAGACAGACAGACAGACAGACAGACAGACAGACAGACAGACAGACAGACAGACAGACAGACAGACAGACAGACAGACAGACAGACAGACAGACAGACAGACAGACAGACAGACAGACAGACAGACAGACAGACAGACAGACAGACAGACAGACAGACAGACAGACAGACAGACAGACAGACAGACAGACAGACAGACAGACAGACAGACAGACAGACAGACAGACAGACAGACAGACAGACAGACAGACAGACAGACAGACAGACAGACAGACAGACAGACAGACAGACAGACAGACAGACAGACAGACAGACAGACAGACAGACAGACAGACAGACAGACAGACAGACAGACAGACAGACAGACAGACAGACAGACAGACAGACAGACAGACAGACAGACAGACAGACAGACAGACAGACAGACAGACAGACAGACAGACAGACAGACAGACAGACAGACAGACAGACAGACAGACAGACAGACAGACAGACAGACAGACAGACAGACAGACAGACAGACAGACAGACAGACAGACAGACAGACAGACAGACAGACAGACAGACAGACAGACAGACAGACAGACAGACAGACAGACAGACAGACAGACAGACAGACAGACAGACAGACAGACAGACAGACAGACAGACAGACAGACAGACAGACAGACAGACAGACAGACAGACAGACAGACAGACAGACAGACAGACAGACAGACAGACAGACAGACAGACAGACAGACAGACAGACAGACAGACAGACAGACAGACAGACAGACAGACAGACAGACAGACAGACAGACAGACAGACAGACAGACAGACAGACAGACAGACAGACAGACAGACAGACAGACAGACAGACAGACAGACAGACAGACAGACAGACAGACAGACAGACAGACAGACAGACAGACAGACAGACAGACAGACAGACAGACAGACAGACAGACAGACAGACAGACAGACAGACAGACAGACAGACAGACAGACAGACAGACAGACAGACAGACAGACAGACAGACAGACAGACAGACAGACAGACAGACAGACAGACAGACAGACAGACAGACAGACAGACAGACAGACAGACAGACAGACAGACAGACAGACAGACAGACAGACAGACAGACAGACAGACAGACAGACAGACAGACAGACAGACAGACAGACAGACAGACAGACAGACAGACAGACAGACAGACAGACAGACAGACAGACAGACAGACAGACAGACAGACAGACAGACAGACAGACAGACAGACAGACAGACAGACAGACAGACAGACAGACAGACAGACAGACAGACAGACAGACAGACAGACAGACAGACAGACAGACAGACAGACAGACAGACAGACAGACAGACAGACAGACAGACAGACAGACAGACAGACAGACAGACAGACAGACAGACAGACAGACAGACAGACAGACAGACAGACAGACAGACAGACAGACAGACAGACAGACAGACAGACAGACAGACAGACAGACAGACAGACAGACAGACAGACAGACAGACAGACAGACAGACAGACAGACAGACAGACAGACAGACAGACAGACAGACAGACAGACAGACAGACAGACAGACAGACAGACAGACAGACAGACAGACAGACAGACAGACAGACAGACAGACAGACAGACAGACAGACAGACAGACAGACAGACAGACAGACAGACAGACAGACAGACAGACAGACAGACAGACAGACAGACAGACAGACAGACAGACAGACAGACAGACAGACAGACAGACAGACAGACAGACAGACAGACAGACAGACAGACAGACAGACAGACAGACAGACAGACAGACAGACAGACAGACAGACAGACAGACAGACAGACAGACAGACAGACAGACAGACAGACAGACAGACAGACAGACAGACAGACAGACAGACAGACAGACAGACAGACAGACAGACAGACAGACAGACAGACAGACAGACAGACAGACAGACAGACAGACAGACAGACAGACAGACAGACAGACAGACAGACAGACAGACAGACAGACAGACAGACAGACAGACAGACAGACAGACAGACAGACAGACAGACAGACAGACAGACAGACAGACAGACAGACAGACAGACAGACAGACAGACAGACAGACAGACAGACAGACAGACAGACAGACAGACAGACAGACAGACAGACAGACAGACAGACAGACAGACAGACAGACAGACAGACAGACAGACAGACAGACAGACAGACAGACAGACAGACAGACAGACAGACAGACAGACAGACAGACAGACAGACAGACAGACAGACAGACAGACAGACAGACAGACAGACAGACAGACAGACAGACAGACAGACAGACAGACAGACAGACAGACAGACAGACAGACAGACAGACAGACAGACAGACAGACAGACAGACAGACAGACAGACAGACAGACAGACAGACAGACAGACAGACAGACAGACAGACAGACAGACAGACAGACAGACAGACAGACAGACAGACAGACAGACAGACAGACAGACAGACAGACAGACAGACAGACAGACAGACAGACAGACAGACAGACAGACAGACAGACAGACAGACAGACAGACAGACAGACAGACAGACAGACAGACAGACAGACAGACAGACAGACAGACAGACAGACAGACAGACAGACAGACAGACAGACAGACAGACAGACAGACAGACAGACAGACAGACAGACAGACAGACAGACAGACAGACAGACAGACAGACAGACAGACAGACAGACAGACAGACAGACAGACAGACAGACAGACAGACAGACAGACAGACAGACAGACAGACAGACAGACAGACAGACAGACAGACAGACAGACAGACAGACAGACAGACAGACAGACAGACAGACAGACAGACAGACAGACAGACAGACAGACAGACAGACAGACAGACAGACAGACAGACAGACAGACAGACAGACAGACAGACAGACAGACAGACAGACAGACAGACAGACAGACAGACAGACAGACAGACAGACAGACAGACAGACAGACAGACAGACAGACAGACAGACAGACAGACAGACAGACAGACAGACAGACAGACAGACAGACAGACAGACAGACAGACAGACAGACAGACAGACAGACAGACAGACAGACAGACAGACAGACAGACAGACAGACAGACAGACAGACAGACAGACAGACAGACAGACAGACAGACAGACAGACAGACAGACAGACAGACAGACAGACAGACAGACAGACAGACAGACAGACAGACAGACAGACAGACAGACAGACAGACAGACAGACAGACAGACAGACAGACAGACAGACAGACAGACAGACAGACAGACAGACAGACAGACAGACAGACAGACAGACAGACAGACAGACAGACAGACAGACAGACAGACAGACAGACAGACAGACAGACAGACAGACAGACAGACAGACAGACAGACAGACAGACAGACAGACAGACAGACAGACAGACAGACAGACAGACAGACAGACAGACAGACAGACAGACAGACAGACAGACAGACAGACAGACAGACAGACAGACAGACAGACAGACAGACAGACAGACAGACAGACAGACAGACAGACAGACAGACAGACAGACAGACAGACAGACAGACAGACAGACAGACAGACAGACAGACAGACAGACAGACAGACAGACAGACAGACAGACAGACAGACAGACAGACAGACAGACAGACAGACAGACAGACAGACAGACAGACAGACAGACAGACAGACAGACAGACAGACAGACAGACAGACAGACAGACAGACAGACAGACAGACAGACAGACAGACAGACAGACAGACAGACAGACAGACAGACAGACAGACAGACAGACAGACAGACAGACAGACAGACAGACAGACAGACAGACAGACAGACAGACAGACAGACAGACAGACAGACAGACAGACAGACAGACAGACAGACAGACAGACAGACAGACAGACAGACAGACAGACAGACAGACAGACAGACAGACAGACAGACAGACAGACAGACAGACAGACAGACAGACAGACAGACAGACAGACAGACAGACAGACAGACAGACAGACAGACAGACAGACAGACAGACAGACAGACAGACAGACAGACAGACAGACAGACAGACAGACAGACAGACAGACAGACAGACAGACAGACAGACAGACAGACAGACAGACAGACAGACAGACAGACAGACAGACAGACAGACAGACAGACAGACAGACAGACAGACAGACAGACAGACAGACAGACAGACAGACAGACAGACAGACAGACAGACAGACAGACAGACAGACAGACAGACAGACAGACAGACAGACAGACAGACAGACAGACAGACAGACAGACAGACAGACAGACAGACAGACAGACAGACAGACAGACAGACAGACAGACAGACAGACAGACAGACAGACAGACAGACAGACAGACAGACAGACAGACAGACAGACAGACAGACAGACAGACAGACAGACAGACAGACAGACAGACAGACAGACAGACAGACAGACAGACAGACAGACAGACAGACAGACAGACAGACAGACAGACAGACAGACAGACAGACAGACAGACAGACAGACAGACAGACAGACAGACAGACAGACAGACAGACAGACAGACAGACAGACAGACAGACAGACAGACAGACAGACAGACAGACAGACAGACAGACAGACAGACAGACAGACAGACAGACAGACGGACAGACGGACATCGCTAGAATGTCTTAGAATCGATCGGGCATCATGAATATATATACTTTATGTGGTCCCAGACCGATATTTCGATGAGTTACAATCGGAATGACAAACTTATACATACCCTCTATCACTAAGTGGAGGGTATAAAAAAGTAAAAACCGACAGCTGCACAGAAGGACTAGATCGACTGAAAATAGTCCCGGCAGCATTCCCCCTAACACTAACTACAGGGTATAAACATTTTTTTTTAAATATTTTTTATTTTAAATATTAACTGTAAAAGTTTCAGTTTCAAGCAAAACTGTTTAATTTCTAATCAGTTTATTACATCAAATAATATCTACACAGAAAAAATTTGAAACGAATTTCAATCAACAAAAACGCGGATTCAATCAATTTTTTGATTGAAATTCCTCCAATTAAAAAAATTGTTATACCAATCATCAAATTGTAGGTGATTGATTGAAAATTTTTTCAATCAAACAATTTTTCGATATTGATCAAACGATTGATCAATTATTTATTTATAGTCAATCAAAATATTGATTGATTTAACAAATGAATTGTAAGCTTATGACAAAATTATCAAAAAATTCATATTTTTTGCATTCCAATATAATGCTAACAGTAAAAAAAGTAAAACCCGATTATTTTGTATATTTTTGAATTAATCTATTCAAATAAATTAAAGCGAAAAAAAATCTGGTATGTTGAAAATTTGTAATTCGACAGGTAAAGAAAATAACAAAAATTTTAATCAAAACATTGATTGACTCATTTAAATTTTGTTGATCAATAGATTTAATTGAAAATTGTTAGCCAATAATTTTTTGTGTGTAGTTATAAATAATCATTATTAGTCGTGTGCAAATAGGTTTTAAAACTATTTCTAAAATGTTTTTTTGCCAAATTTTAAATTAAGTTGAAAAAACTTTATGTATGCATATTTTATGCAATTTGCACTGCTTCCTCAATTAACGGCTGGTTAAATTGCGTGTTGTCCGTCAAGAAAAACGTATTATTTTTTCTGCGAGGTGATATTTTTAACACAAATGAAAAATTGTTTATGTTTACTGACCTGATTTGAGAAGTTTCTTGTATTAATAAATTTTTAGATTTTGAAAAATGTTCTCCGTAAGGAGAATTTTGAGAATTTTTTCCAAGAAAAATGTTATCCTTTTAATATGAGAGAATAGCTTACCATCTCGGTACTTCGTTACCAATTGTATTGAATACCGGATAATAGAAGGATCAGTATTACTCTACCGATTTCAAAAAAAATCCACTACGTAGTCCTTGTTTTATTTACTTGTGGACGTTTAAATCTTTCAAAAAGTAATATTTCAATGAATACAATAATATTTGAATAACTTCGCTGGTACGTTATTAAGTTCGTTCCGGTGAAAAAAGATATTGCCAATTTTCGAGCCCTTATAACGGAATTTTGGATTTTGAGTGAATAACTATTTCAACGAAAAAAGAAATTGAAAATAAGTGTGAGTGAAAAAGCATACAGAGAGAAAAATATGGAGTAAAAAAAGTCAAAAACGAAAAATTTAAGCAAAAAGTATCATTCCATATACTCTGATCTATTCCATTTTGTTCCCCGTTTTCTCTCCTTTCGTTCCATGTAAGTTTCATTTTAAAAGTACCAAAAAACAATTTTTACACCTCTAGAAACGGATTTTTTTTAAAATACTTTAGCAGAATATTTTTTTCACCGAAGGACCCAACATTCCAAAACTCAAGCTTCTAGGGTCATTAATATATTAACAATAAATGTACCAAAAGTACACTTTCTTACCCCCGTTAGAAGCGGAATTTCCAAAAAGTTTCTCTTCCAAAATGTTTTTTTCTTCACCGAAGGATCATACATTCCGTATTTCAATATTCTAGGATCATTGTTTAAGCGAATATAAAAAGTACAAAAAGGATTTTGCATTCCTAATTTTAAGTTTCTAGAACCATAACGTCAGAAAATATCAAAAGTACCGAAAATACGCTTTTTTAGCCATTATACCCCACTAAGAAGCGGGATTTCCATAACGTATATCGCCCAGAATGTTTTTTTTAACCGAATTCTCTTACATTACAAATTTTAAGATTCTAGGACCATATTTTCAGGAAATATAAAAAGTTTCTATGAATTTTATTTTAAGAAATAAAAATGTATTAAAAAGTGCACTTTAGGTTCTTTTTATAAAAGGTACTTTTTATAAGAGGTACTTTTTATAAAAGGTACTTTTTATAAAAGGTACTTTTTATAAAAGGTACTTTTTATAAAAGGTACTTTTTATAAAAGGTACTTTTTATAAAAGGTACTTTTTATAAAAGGTACTTTTTATAAAAGGTACTTTTTATAAAAGGTACTTTTTATAAAAGGTACTTTTTATAAAAGGTACTTTTTATAAAAGGTAATTTTTATAAAAGGTACTTTTTATAAAAGGTACTTTTTATAAAAGGTACTTTTTATAAAAGGTACTTTTTATAAAAGGTACTTTTTATAAAAGGTACTACTACTTTTTATAAAAGGTACTTTTTATAAAAAGTACCTTTTATAAAAGGTACTTTTTATAAAAGGTACTTTTTATAAAAGGTACTTTTTATAAAAGGTACTTTTTATAAGAGGTACTTTTTATAAAAGGTACTTTTTATAAAAGGTACTTTTTATAAAAGGTACTTTTTATAAAGGTACTTTTTATAAAAGGTACTTTTTATAAAAGGTACTTTTTATAAAAGGTACTTTTTATAAAAGGTACTTTTTATAAAAGGTACTTTTTATAAAAGGTACCTTTTATAAAAAGTACCTTTTATAAAAAGTACCTTTTATAAAAAGTACCTTTTATAAAAAGTACCTTTTATAAAAAGAACCTAAAGTGCACTTTTTAATACATTTTTATTTCTTAAAATAAAATTCATAGAAACTTTTTATATTTCCTGAAAATATGGTCCTAGAATCTTAAAATTTGTAATGTAAGAGAATTCGGTTAAAAAAAACATTCTGGGCGATATACGTTATGGAAATCCCGCTTCTTAGTGGGGTATAATGGCTAAAAAAGCGTATTTTCGGTACTTTTGATATTTTCTGACGTTATGGTTCTAGAAACTTAAAATTAGGAATGCAAAATCCTTTTTGTACTTTTTATATTCGCTTAAACAATGATCCTAGAATATTGAAATACGGAATGTATGATCCTTCGGTGAAGAAAAAAACATTTTGGAAGAGAAACTTTTTGGAAATTCCGCTTCTAACGGGGGTAAGAAAGTGTACTTTTGGTACATTTATTGTTAATATATTAATGACCCTAGAAGCTTGAGTTTTGGAATGTTGGGTCCTTCGGTGAAAAAAATATTCTGCTAAAGTATTTTAAAAAAAATCCGTTTCTAGAGGTGTAAAAATTGTTTTTTGGTACTTTTAAAATGAAACTTACATGGAACGAAAGGAGAGAAAACGGGGAACAAAATGGAATAGATCAGAGTATATGGAATGATACTTTTTGCTTAAATTTTTCGTTTTTGACTTTTTTTACTCCATATTTTTCTCTCTGTATGCTTTTTCACTCACACTTATTTTCAATTTCTTTTTTCGTTGAAATAGTTATTCACTCAAAATCCAAAATTCCGTTATAAGGGCTCGAAAATTGGCAATATCTTTTTTCACCGGAACGAACTTAATAACGTACCAGCGAAGTTATTCAAATATTATTGTATTCATTGAAATATTACTTTTTGAAAGATTTAAACGTCCACAAGTAAATAAAACAAGGACTACGTAGTGGATTTTTTTTGAAATCGGTAGAGTAATACTGATCCTTCTATTATCCGGTATTCAATACAATTGGTAACGAAGTACCGAGATGGTAAGCTATTCTCTCATATTAAAAGGATAACATTTTTCTTGGAAAAAATTCTCAAAATTCTCCTTACGGAGAACATTTTTCAAAATCTAAAAATTTATTAATACAAGAAACTTCTCAAATCAGGTCAGTAAACATAAACAATTTTTCATTTGTGTTAAAAATATCACCTCGCAGAAAAAATAATACGTTTTTCTTGACGGACAACACGCAATTTAACCAGCCGTTAATTGAGGAAGCAGTGCAAATTGCATAAAATATGCATACATAAAGTTTTTTCAACTTAATTTAAAATTTGGCAAAAAAACATTTTAGAAATAGTTTTAAAACCTATTTGCACACGACTAATAATGATTATTTATAACTACACACAAAAAATTATTGGCTAACAATTTTCAATTAAATCTATTGATCAACAAAATTTAAATGAGTCAATCAATGTTTTGATTAAAATTTTTGTTATTTTCTTTACCTGTCGAATTACAAATTTTCAACATACCAGATTTTTTTTCGCTTTAATTTATTTGAATAGATTTATTCAAAAATATACAAAATAATCGGGTTTTACTTTTTTTACTGTTAGCATTATATTGGAATGCAAAAAATATGAATTTTTTGATAATTTTGTCATAAGCTTACAATTCATTTGTTAAATCAATCAATATTTTGATTGACTATAAATAAATAATTGATCAATCGTTTGATCAATATCGAAAAATTGTTTGATTGAAAAAATTTTCAATCAATCACCTACAATTTGATGATTGGTATAACAATTTTTTTAATTGGAGGAATTTCAATCAAAAAATTGATTGAATCCGCGTTTTTGTTGATTGAAATTCGTTTCAAATTTTTTCTGTGTAGATATTATTTGATGTAATAAACTGATTAGAAATTAAACAGTTTTGCTTGAAACTGAAACTTTTACAGTTAATATTTAAAATAAAAAATATTTAAAAAAAAATGTTTATACCCTGTAGTTAGTGTTAGGGGGAATGCTGCCGGGACTATTTTCAGTCGATCTAGTCCTTCTGTGCAGCTGTGTTTTTTTTAACCGAATTCTCTTACATTACAAATTTTAAGATTCTAGGACCATATTTTCAGGAAATATAAAAAGTTTCTATGAATTTTATTTTAAGAAATAAAAATGTATTAAAAAGTGCACTTTAGGTTCTTTTTATAAAAGGTACTTTTTATAAGAGGTACTTTTTATAAAAGGTACTTTTTATAAAAGGTACTTTTTATAAAAGGTACTTTTTATAAAAGGTACTTTTTATAAAAGGTACTTTTTATAAAAGGTACTTTTTATAAAAGGTACTTTTTATAAAAGGTACTTTTTATAAAAGGTACTTTTTATAAAAAGTAATTTTTATAAAAGGTACTTTTTATAAAAGGTACTTTTTATAAAAGGTACTTTTTATAAAAGGTACTTTTTATAAAAGGTACTTTTTATAAAAGGTACTTTTTATAAAAGGTACTTTTTATAAAAGGTACTTTTTATAAAAGGTACTTTTTATAAAAGGTACTTTTTATAAAAGGTACTTTTTATAAAAGGTACTTTTTATAAAAGGTACTTTTTATAAAAGGTACTTTTTATAAAAGGTACTTTTTATAAGAGGTACTTTTTATAAAAGGTACTTTTTATAAAAGGTACTTTTTATAAAAGGTACTTTTTATAAAGGTACTTTTTATAAAAGGTACTTTTTATAAAAGGTACTTTTTATAAAAGGTACTTTTTATAAAAGGTACTTTTTATAAAAGGTACTTTTTATAAAAGGTACTTTTTATAAAAGGTACTTTTTATAAAAGGTACTTTTTATAAAAGGTACTTTTTATAAAAGGTACTTTTTATAAAAGGTACTTTTTATAAAAGGTACTTTTTATAAAAGGTACTTTTTATAAAAGGTACTTTTTATAAAAGGTACTTTTTATAAAAGGTACTTTGTATAAAAGGTACTTTTTATAAAAGGTACTTTTTATTAAAGGTACTTTTTATAAATGGTACTTTTTATAAAAGGTACTTTTTATAAAAGGTACTTTTTATAAAAGGTACTTTTTATAAAAGGTACTTTACTTTAAGAAATAACAAAAAGTGCACTTTTTACACCTTTTACCCCCCCTTAGAATCCAAATTTTAAGTTTGCATAATCATTATTCGAATAAATGAAAAAAAAAAAAAATACCGAAAGTACACTTTTTTACCCATTTTACCCCCGTAGAATTAACATTGGCAAAACCCCAGCCTTAGTGATTTTTTTTCCGGGAGGTGAACCTACATTGCAAATTTCAAGTTTCTAGGAGCATTATTTAAGAAAATATAAAAGGTACCAAAAGTACAGTTTTTTACCCTTTTTATCCCCTTAGAATCAACATTGGTAAAAGTCCAGCCTTATTGGAAATATATTCCGGGAGGTGAACCTACATTGCAAATTTCAAGTTTCTAGTACCATTATTTAAGGAAATGTAAAAGGTACCAAAAGTACAGTTTTTACCCTTTTTACCCCCTTGGAATCATCATTGGCCAAAGTCCAGCCTTACTGGATCTATATTCCGGGAGGTGAACATACAGTCCAAATTTCAAGTCTATATGACCATTATTTAAGGAGATATAAAAAGTATCAAAAGTACAATTTTTTACTCTTTTTACCCCCTTAGAATCAACCGCTTAGCTTCAGCGGTTTGGGCTGGGCGATGATGAGTAAGTCAGTCAGTCACGTGACTCTTTTATATATGAGGCATTCTACACCAAATGTCCCGTTATTTGCTTGTATTTCTTTGTTTTAAAGTTGCGAATGAGTAATATTAATTGCATAAATATTCGTCATACGCTCTGTTGACAAAAGAAAATACAAGCAAATTACTAAATTGTTATGAAATTGAAAGTTCAAATGCGATTTTCTCGAAAAAAAAGATGAACGTGTTTCTGATTTTTTTTGTGTGGATGGACAAACATCTAAACTTTTAAAAAAATAAATAAAAAAGAAAAAAAAAAGTGGAAAATTTCAGAACGGGTTCTGAAAATTTTCCAAAAAAAAAAAATTTTAATCGATAGCCCATACAAAACTATATAAGAACGTAAATTTTTGACATTGTGGTGCATTCCGTTTTAATGTGATAAATATTTAATCAAGGCAACTCGCCACAAATTTGACCATTTTTCCAATATTTGACCACGCCTCCTAAGCCCAGTTTTTGAAAAATTGAAAAACCAAAAACGCAATTTTCTAAGTTCCATATAGGGCTATCCATATCACCTATTCAGAAGTTTACGGTACACATGTTTTTGTTTCGCTGGACATTTGGTGTGGAATGCCTCATATGAATATAGATCACATTCCTGATTCTAAAATATTTTTCCCATAAATAATTTCGCAAAAATAATTGCTACATTCTGAAAAAAATTATTTATAAAATAGTTTTCTGACTATAAGATTTTTTTTAGATTCTGTTTCAGATTTCTGTTTTTATTTCTATTGTAAATTTTTTTGTTGTTTTACTTTAGATTGTTTTGTGTTCATGTGCACAGGATATACATTTGTGTTTATTCTCTCGAACTAAAAGTTGCATTTCCGTTTATAAAGTACTACTGTTGTACATTGGGTAATTGGTGTATTTACTACTAGTACACACATATCCATACATAGTTGGTTTATGATGTAAAACATAGTTTTCCTTTTATGAAAACTAATCATATAATGTGTTGTTTAATACATCGTTCAAATCGTAATCGTTCAAACTTATATATGTTTACATTTAAATTTAATGGTAATTGTAATCGTTTTTTATGCAATAGGTATACTTATGTACTATTTCAAAAATCTATCAAAAATTTATTCACACTTATTTATACTAAGCCTTTGAAAGTAACCACATGCAAACAACATAAGTACACTCGAAGAAAATTACGAATTTTTTGCACTTTCCTAATTAAGAAGGAGCTTAAAACTACTCTTTAAAATTTTTCGAAATTTGTGGAAACAATATCTTAAATATGTTAGCTTATCAACTTTAGTCATTGAATACATCCCAAGAACTATAAAAACAATTTTGGATTAAATTCCATCATTCAGTTGGTATGTGGAGCAATTTATCGGATTTCAAGAAAATGTGTTTTAATCAAATTTTTTGTCCAATTTTTAATTGTAGTCATCATTTGACACAAATTAACCAACATTCTTTTTCAAATGTATATTTTTGATTATATACTCAAAAAAAAAAACTTTGTAAAATGAAAGGAAAAACCTATTATTTTTACTTTGTGCTACACAAAAAAAAAAAACTTTGTCAAATTACTAGGAAAAGTCTCGTAATCCCATTTTACCAATATTTGACAGTTTTTTTCCATGTTTTTTAACAAACAAATTTGGATCGATATTTACATTTTTTTTTTGTAATTTTACAAATTTCCAAGATAATTTTACAAAAAATATCTAGTAAATTCACGAGAATTCCTTGTAACTTTTATTGCGCCAAAAAAAAACTGTAAATTTACAATTTTATTGGTAAAAAGCTTGTAAAACTACAAAATTACTGGTAAAAAGCTTGTAAAATTACTAGGAATTCTCGTAAAGTTACGAAACCTCCTTGTAAATTTTATTGTGTCAAAAAATTTGTAAATTTTCAATTTTATTTGTAAAAAACCTTGTAAAATTACAAAATTATATATGGGGCATTCCATGTTAAATCGGACACTTTGAAATTTTTTTTTTAGATTTTCCCAATTTGTTTACAGTTTTTAGTACCCTTCGAAAACACCTTCGTGCTAAATTTTCAGATTTTTTTGATGACCCGTTCAAAGATATCTAATTTTTAAAAATTGGTAGTTTGTTCATTTACTCAAACTTCTTTTACTCATAACTTCTTCAATAACGGTCCAAATTTCAAATTTTTTTTTCTTCAAAATTTTTGTTTTTTACGTACTTTTTAAAAAAATACAAAAAATTTCTTAAAAGCACTCTAGTATGCGATTTTTAAGTTTTAAAATTTAAATCTCATTTTTGAAAATGTTTGTACGATTTTTTTGAAATTTTTTTGTGTAAAACTTCTATCGATTCTACAAATTTTTTGTCCAGGAGGATCGTGGGATAACGATTATTACTTTTTTTTAAATTTTTTGAAAAAATTTTATTGTAATTTTCCAATCTTAAAATCATTTCTACTGTTCCAATGGTGCGTCATAGAGGGGTCATTTATAAGGCCGACCTCCATTAATTTTTACGTCTTAACATTTCTTTGGAACAAACTAATACCCTATCTCCAATTTCTAAGGGGGATCCCACACAAAACGACATTTTTTAAAATTTGCTCTAACTGCCCTAATAGTGTCCTTAGAGCAACAAAATATATGACCGACCCACAATATTTTTTTAATTCCAAACATTTTCTCTGAACATACCTACCCTCTATCTCTAATTGTTAAGGCGGCCCCCATACAATTTTTTTTTTATTTTTTGTAAATTTGTTTTATTTAATCAGCTTCTATCGGTCCAATGGTGCGCCCGAGAGGGGTCATTAGTGAGACCGATCCCCATTTATTTTTACCCTCCAACATTTTTGTAAAACATACCACAGCCCTATCTCCACTCCCTAAGTCATACATTTTGTTGCTCTAAGGGCACTATTAATTAGGGCAGTTAGAGCGGTTGGAGCAAATTTAAAACAAAGCCGTTTTGTGTGGGAGCTCCCTTAGAAATTGTAGATAGGGTTTTAGTTTGTTCCAAAGAAATGCTAAGACTTAAAAATTAATAGGGAACGGTTATATAAATAACCCCTCTATGACGCACCATTGGAGCAGTTGAAATGATTTTAAGATTGGAAAATTACAATATTTTTTTTTTAAAAACTCTTATATAATCGTTATCCCACGATCCTCCTGGGGAAAAAAAATTGTAGAATTGATAGAAGTTTTACAGAAAAAATTTAAAAGAAATCGAAGAGTACAAACATTTTCAAAAATGAGATTTAAATTTTAAAACTTAAAAATCACATATAAGAGCGCTTTTAAGAATTTTTTTTTTGTTTTTTTTTAAGTACGTAAAAAAAACAAAAATTATGTTACAACAAATAAAAAAGTTAAATTCGGCCTTGCCGAATGTAGTGATACCCTCCACAATTTCAAAAAGATTATTGCAAAAAACTTTATTTAAAAGAAAATTACTTTTGAAAAAATTTTTTTTTTGAAAAAAAATTTCCGCGAAAAAATATTTTGGTAAAAAAAATCCGCGATTTTTTTCTTTTTTTGTCAAAAAATATGTTCGTACTTGTTTAAATACCATTTGGTGTTCATTTATGTTCATATAAAACAACCAGAAGCCGAATTAAAGCATTTTGTATTTTTAGGTTCTGTTGAATGTACTGAAATTTTTGAGGTGTGCATACATTTTCGTTCATAACTTTTGAACCGCTGAACCGATATCGCTCAAATGCAATATTAAACTTCTCGGGAGAACTTCCAATAAATATGTTAAGTTTCAGTCATCTCTGTGCAATATTTTGTCCGCGACAGCATTTTCCACAGACAGACAGACGGACAGACGGACATCGCTAGAATGTCTTAAAATCGATCGGGCATCATGAATATATATGGGGCTTTCCATATGAAATCGGACACTCTGAAGAACTTTTTTTTTAGATTTTCCCAATTTTTTTACAGTTCTTAGTACCTTTCGAAAACTCCTTTGTGGTAAATTTTCAGATTTTTTTGATGACCCGTTCAAAATATATCGAATTTTTAAAAATTGGTAGTTTGTTCCTTTACTCAAACTTCTTTTAATCATAACATCTTCAATAATGGTCCAAATTTATAATTTTTTTTTTCAAAATTTTTGTTTTTTTACGTACTTTCTAAAAAAAATCCCAAAAAATTCTTAAAAGCGCTCTAGTATGCGATTTTTAAGTTTTATAATTTAAATCTCATTTTTGAAAATGTTTGTACTCTTCAGTTTTTTTGAAATTTTTTTGTGTAAAACTTCTATCAATTCTACAAATTTTTTGCCCAGTAAGATCGGGGGATAACGATTATTACTATTTTTTTAAATTTTTTGAAAAAATTTTATTGTAATTTTCCAATCTTAAAATCACTTCTACTGCTCCAATGGTGCGTCATAGAGGGGTCCTTTATAAGACCGACCCCCATTAATTTTTACGTCTTAACATTTCTTTGGAACAAACTAATACCCTATCTCCAATTTCTAAGGGTGCTCCCACACAATACGACATTTTTAAAATTTGTTCCAACCGCTCTAACTGCCCAAATAGTGCCCTTAGAGCAACAAAATGTATGACCGACCCACAATATTCTTCTACCGGTCCAATGGTGCGTCCGAGAGGAATCATTATTGAGACCGACCCCAATTTATTTTTATCCTACAACATTTTTTCAAAACATACCTACGCCCTATCTCCACTCCCTAAGTAGGCTCCCATACAAATAACAGTTGGATAAAATTTTATAAAAATGTAATTTTGTATGGGAGCCTACTTAGGGAGTGGAGATAGGGCGTAGGTATGTTTTGAAAAAATCGGTCGGTCTCACTAATGACCCCTCTCGGACGCACCCTTGGACCGTTAGAACAAATTTACAAAAAATAAAAAAAATGTATGGGGACCGCCTTAACAGTTAAAGATAGGGGGTAGGTGTGTTCAGAGAAAATGTTTGGAATAAAAAAATATTGTGGGTCGAAGATACATTTTGTTGCTCTAAGGGCACTATTTGGGCAGTTAGAGCGGTTGGAACAAATTTTAAAAAATGTCGTTTTGTGTGGGAGCACCCTTAGAAATTGGAGATAGGGTATTAGTTTGTTCCAAAGAAATGTTAAGACGTAAAAATTAATGGGGGTCGGTCTTATAAAGGACCCCTCTATGACGCACCATTGGAGCAGTAGAAATGATTTTAAGATTGGAAAATTACAATAAAATTTTTTCAAAAAATTTTAAAAAATAGTAATAATTGTTATTTCATGATCTTCCTGGGCAAAAAATTTGTAGAATTGATAGAAGTTTTACAAAAAAAAAATTCAAAAAAATCGAAGAGTACAAACATTTTCAAAAATTAGATTTAGAGCGCTTTTAAGAATTTTTTTGGATTTTTTTTTAGAAAGTATTTAAAAAAACAAAAATTTTGAAAAAAAAAAATTTGAAATTTGGACCATTATTGAAGAAGTTATGAGTAAAAGAAGTTTGAGTACAGAAACAAACTACCAATTTTTAAAAATTCGATATCTTTTGAACGGGTCATCAAAAAAATCTGAAAATTTACCACGAAGGAGTTATCGAAGGGTACCAAAAACTGTAAATAAATTGGGAAAATCTAAAAAAAAAAAAAAATTTCAAAGTGTCCGATTACACATGGAATGCCCCATATATAATAGGAGGTAGCAAAAAAAAAAATTTTTTTCTTGTAATTTTTTTTGATTTAAATAAATTTTTATGATCCCAGCAAAATTTTCGGTTGCAAAGAACCGATTGTGGAACAACTTATACTTCCCTAGAACCTGTTCTAATTCTTGTGCAACACCGATTCTTTTAACAAAGGGATTGTCCCAAAAGTAACAGGTGTTTGTAAGCAAAATTGGAACACATTTTTGTTCTTCGGAACCGGTTCTAGAAGTAAAATTTAGAACAGAAATGAGAATTAAAGAAATATTTTGAATTGCATTAATTTATTAAAAAAAGATAAAGACAATCCTATATGACATCGTATATTAATTTTTTTTACACACATACATCCTTTTTCGCCTCCAAAATTGCATTTTGGGCCTTGCAATAAAGATACATCAGAACATGAATTTTCTGCAAACAAAGATGAAAAACATTATTTTATTAGTATTTGTCCCGACCCAGACAATCAAAATTTAATTTACTTACCTTCGTATCAACAATTTTCGTGATTATATCCTGATATTTTCATAGAATTTCGTGTTTTTTCTTGGTGAACACAAAAAAAATCAAATTTATTTTTTAATTTTTTTGACACATCATTTTTTTTTAATTCCTGAGAACCAAAATGTTATGAAATTTAGATTGCATAGAACAAGCTTCACAATAATATTCACAAAACTTGTTCTGAATAATTAAAGTGTAATAGTGTTTGATTACCGAAGAACCTGTTCTAGAACAAGTGTTATCGGAATCGGTTCTGAAAAATTTTCCTGGGATTGTTTTTTAGGAAATTGTAAGAAATCAAAACAAGTGAAATAAAAATATGTTTATTTTAATTTCATAAGTCTTCGTGAGCGTTAGAAAAAATTTCGTGCGTGATCGTGGGTGAGAATTATTTTTATTTCGTGAGCGTGAGCGTGCGTGAGTCAAAATTCACTCACGCGCCCATCTCTACTTTACTCTAACAATGATGGCCTATCAGTAAAATAATTACTTTTTCTTCAATTTTTAAATTTTTTTAAAAAACAATAAAAAATCGCTTGAAAATCTCAAACTTAAAAATTGAATATCTCTTAATATTGAACCGATCGGTCAAAACGAAGAATGCCACTGTGTTCTACGACCTAAAATTAAGTTCATGTGTCTCGGCGTTTTTATGTGTCAATTTGAAGTTCTTACAGTGTTATCATTTTGATTATAAAAAATATTAAAATGAGTTTTAAATTTCGGAAAATTCTTTGAGTGTCTAAAAACTTCTCTATAATAGTTAAAGTTTCATTTACATGAACAATAAATACATTATTTTTGTTTTTTTTTTGCATTATTTGTTTCTTCTTGATGAATGCGGAAATACTTGCACATACCTAAAATTCATACCATATCCTTCCGTTTTCCTTTGAAAATTGTTTTCTGATGAACATTTATGACAAACTAACACAAAGACTCAATACACATACATAGATAGAAAACATTGCTCCTTCTATTTTTATAGACAAAGATACTACATATGAAAACATTAAAGATACTAAACACGTACATAATGTAAATGTGTATAGAAATATAGAAAAAAACTTCCATATACCACAGAAAATATTATAATAGAAACAAGTAGAAAAGTTAAATTCGACTTGGCCGAATCTATGAATACCCTCCACAATGCCCTTTTTAAGTTATAGAAAATTTTCTAGAGTGAAAAAATAACATTTTTGATTAGAAATATTTTATTTTGTTTAAAAAACTTTTTTTTAAAACTAATTATTGAAAAAAAAAAAAAATAATTTACTAAATTTTTTTTTTGAGTGTAAAATTTTTTTTGAGTGTAAATTTTTTTTTGAGTGTATTTTTTTTTTCTTTTAGTGTAAAAATATTTTTGAGTGACAAAAATGCGTTGTAAAATATTTTTGTGACTTACCAATGTTTTTAAAACCTGTTTAACGGGGTTTCAACACGTGAATTTAAGGTGAGGCGAATCTGAAATTTACGGTTTTGCTAATAACTTTTGAACCACTGGACCGATTTGGCAGAAATTTAAAACGAACCGGACCAGAGGAACGCCAAATATATATGCCACACTTCAGCACCCTCAGAATTGCCGTTCGAAAGTTACCGTGTGTTTTATCTCGTAAATTCCAGAAAAACCCTTGCCGAAATTCACTCATTTGCTTATAACTTTTGAACCACTGGACCGATTTCGCTGGATTGCAATACCAACCTGACCAGGTAAATGCCCAACATATATGCCAAACTTCAGGAGCCTCCGTAAAGTCTTTCAAAAGTTAGCGTGTTTTCAACAGACAGACAGACAGACGGACAGACGGACGGACGGACGGACGGACATCGCTAGATCGTCTTAAAATCGATCGAGGATCATGAATATATATACTTTATGGGGTCCTAGACCAATATTTCGAGGTGTTACAAACGGAATGACAAACTTATATATACCCTCTATCACTAGAGTGGAGGGTATAAAAAAGAAAATGAAAATGAAAAGGTAAGGAAATGTAAAGAAATGTAATGTAATGCATTATATTATGTAGGTGGTTTTCTTGAGTAATAAATCTCAAAAAAAAAAAGAAAACCAAACTGAAAGAAATTTAAACATTTAAGATCAAAATCTAGTAAAGAAAAAAAAAGTGTATTAAAGAAAATGAAAAGTTTTCTTTATACTGTTGTTGTCTGTGAACGAAAAAAAAATACATATAAGGACTAAATGAAGTAGAAAATAAGTTCATAAAAGTATAAATAAATCAAGTGTAAATCTTTATCATACACACCAACACACACAGAAAAAACAAAAAAAAAAAAATACGTTGAAGCCACAAACAAACATGAATATGACACTAAAAAATTTATAAAAAATATGTAAATGTGTAACATTAGAGTGGCATTTTTACTTTTAATTTCGAATTTCGCAAGTGTTCGGGCATATTTGCATTCTACTAGACCTACAAATTATGTGGTTAAAATTTTTTGGGCAAAAACAAAAAAAATAGCCCATTGCTCCCGAAGATCAAAGATTTGTGTTTCGGCGTAAAGTATTGAACACCCCTATTGTAAGCTTAACGAAAACTCTCTTTGGCTTTTATTCGTTGCTTTAGAGTTTTGTTTCGTTTAAGCTGGTGTTCATACTCTTGTATACCCCGCTCAAGGTACGTTGTACGTTTATTTCAACCCCCGAAATTTATTATTAAATAAATACTTTTTATAACGTTTAAGAAAATTTCTAATTCGTTTTATTTTTCATTTTTCATAATTTTTGGGAAAATTATCTTTGCGAAAAAAAACATTGGTCCTAGCGAACCGGATAATTAACCCGAATTTTGCAAAATAATTTACCCAAAAATTATTTTCTTTCAGAATAATTCTTCGTTTTCTGGATATTTGCCGTTGAGGAATAAGTATATGCCCACAAATAAATTCCCCCATTAAAATAGTCAAACCCCTAATAAAAAAAAGGTACGTTTTTTTTCAATTTTTAAAGTGAAAATTACATATAAAAAGTGTTGTGACAATAATTAATAAATACCCGAGTAAAAATAATTTAATATGATCTTATATACTTTTATATAGTCATATTATTTGATATATGATCATATGTGACACTATGTATTGCAAGATAAATTTATATAATAAATTTTGATGTGGGATTTTTTTAAGATATCGCCATACATAACTATATGTTGTAACATCTGGTCCCATGCATCATTTTAAATTTCTAAGTGTTTTATATAAAATTTTATATGCCTCCATTATTTTTTAATTTTTTTAAGTGTTTTCCAAGAACATATTTTTATCGCAAATATTTTCAAAGTGTTTTATATAAAATTTCATATGACTTCATATTTTTTTATTTTTCTAAGATTTTTCCAAGCACCACTTTTTTATCACGAATATTTTCTAAGTGTTTTATATAAAATTTTATATGACTCCATCTTTTAAATTTTTTCTAAGTTTTTTTCAAGGAACATTTTTTTTTATCGAAAATATTTTCTAAGTGTTTTATATAAAATTTTATATAACTCCATTTTTTCAAATTTTTCTAAGTTTTTTCCAAGGACAAATTTTTTAGAAAATATTTTCTAAGTGTTTTATATAAAATTTAACATGACTCCATTTTTTGAAATTTTTCTAAGTTTTTTTCAAAGAACAACTTATTTTTATTATTTTAATTTTTCAACTTTTTATTAAAAACTAAAAAAAAAACATCCGATTTCTAAAATTGTATAAATTTTAATATAATTGGATATAATTTTATATCATTGGATTAGACCAAAACTCGTATCAAAGTCGATATAAAGTTATATAAACTGATATTATTAGATATTATTCGATCAAATCTTATGAAACCATTTTTCGTATAAGATTATATCAAAATAGACACGAACCCATATTAAATTATATATTGTGTCATATCAATTTTTTTACTCGGGTACATAAAGATCCCCCGTTAAAACAATACAAAAAATTATACCAACAAAATACGTGAAAAAAAACCATAAGAAAAAAAAAAAAAAACAACAATACGCGCTATTTTTAATAAAATCTCTTTCTTTCTCGATTTTTATTTACTCGTTAAAAGTGCATTTCGTTGTTTTGTGTTTTGCTCCTTTTTTGCATCATTGTTACTAGTTGCAATTTTTTCGTTAATTTATAACCAAAGCAGTGCTTTTCAAACTGTAGAAATTAATTTTACTCGTTGTTAATAAAAACAATAGTGTTAATTTATTAATTTTTTTCCGTAAATAATAATTAATTTATTAAAGAATCAATAACTCGTGATTTTTTTTATAATAAATAACATTATAATTGTGTACAGTGTTTATAATACGAAAATAGTGTAAAAGAGGAGAGAAAAATTGTGTTTTTTTTTATTGTTGGTTTGTGTTGTATTTATTGTCACACACATATTTCACTAGTGTTGTAACGTTTCGAATCGAACGGATAAACCGGTTACTTGGTGTTTTTAATAATTTGTGGTAATTAACTCGAATTTTTTCACGTAATTTAAAGTGAATTAAAAACATAATTAATATTTTGGAAAGTTTATTCGTATTTTTCGCGAAAATTGTGGAAAAATTATCGATTGAAATTAATCACGTTTACCCGAAACGATTACCCGAAGTGATTCTTTGCAACACTTGTGTAAATAAAGTTTTTTATACCTTTTTTTGGAACAAAAGTGATTCTACACTGAGAGAAATAGTTGTATAAATTAAATTTCTTGGTCGATTTTAAAGAAAAACCGAAAATAAACCCGAGTTTTTTTGATTTTTTTTCGAATAATCGAATGTCAGTGTAAAATCATTTCAATACTTACCATTTTTTTGCGATAAATTCTCGTTTTTATTAATTTTTATCGATTAAAATTGCGTTTTTTGCCCGAAATTTTTAGAATTATTTGGTTTTTTAAGAAAAATCAAAAATAAACCTGAGTGTTTTTTTTTTGATTTTTAATTCGAATAATCGACTTTCAGTGTGAAATCATTTTAATATTTACCATTTTTTGCGATAAATTCTCGTTTTTAGTAATTTTCATCGATTGAAATTGCGCCTTTCCCCGAAATTTTTTCGAATTATTCGTTTTTTTTAAATAAAATCTTCGTCTTTTGACTAATTTCGTAAAAATTTTAGCTTTTTCCGTTTTTTTTTTGTTAAAATTTTGGAAAATTTTTTTGTTTTTGTGGATGGATATGGCAGATATGTCGAGCTTTATCAATGCTTGTGACCGCTTAGCGGAATTTGAGGCTTTTCTTGCCGTTATACCGCAGGCGGATCATAAAATCGCGTCATTGAATACCCACGAAAAAGAGCTTAATCGTTTATGGGACTCTGTGCGTGCCACTTATGATTCATTTTTACTCGAAAAGGAATCGAAAAAGTGTCTTTTAGAAGTTAAACCAAAGTATATGGCTTCGTACAGCACTTTTGTTCGCGGTATATCTCTAATTGAGGAGAATATAGAGGTTTTGAAGTCAAATGCTCAGGCTTCAAGGGCTGAAGAACTTGGCCCCTCCCATAATATTCGCTTACCCCCGTGCGATACAGAGATCTTTTATGGTGATTATGTAACTTGGCCCACTTTTAGGGATATGTTTACCGCGTTATATAAAAATAACCCCCGTTTAAGTTCGGTTGAAAAACTTTACTATCTTTTGCAGAAGACTAAGGGTGAAGCCCATAATATTATTCGAACTTGTCCGTTAACGAATGATGGGTTTGCACTCGCTTGGCAAAATTTAGTGGACATGTATGAAAATAAACGCGTTATCATACATGCTCAATTAGGAACTTTGTTGTACAATCTTCCTAAGGTGACCAAGGAAACTGGACCTAATGTGAAAAGTTTGCAACGCACCATAAACGATTGCATAACAAACCTGATGCAATTGAAGCTCGATTATGAGACTATTTATAATCACATACTTGTTTTTATTTGCTCGTCAAAATTACCCGATAATATTTTAAGTCTCTGGGAGGATTCTCCGAAAAAGGACCCAGTAAATCCAAAGTGGGAGGAAATGGATAAATTTTTAACTGCTCGTTTTCAAACGTTGGAAGCAGTATCCGATATTAGAGGCTCACACTCCAATCCCGTTCAGAATCAAATCGCCCCGAAAAACTCTTCGAACGACACACGAAAAGTTAAGAGTTTTGCGACTAAATCCAGTTCAAATCGGGCTGGTAGTTCGAATCGAACAATAAGTCGTTGCGTTATTTGCCAAGAACAGCACCCGTTAAGACTTTGTCCTACGTTTTTGGGACAATCAGTTGACGATCGAATGTCAACTGCTAAACGATTCAAGTGTTGTACAAATTGTTTGGCTACCTCCCATGAATTTAAAAATTGTAAAAGTGTTCACGTTTGTTTCATGTGTAAGCAAAAGCACCATTCGCTTTTGCATAGGGACAGCCAGGCTTCGAGGGCAACTTCTGGTACTAACGTACCACAAAATTACCCCGGTAATATTCGGGAATTTGTTCCGAGGAATCCAGCAGTCCCTACACATCAACAACCGTCCCCCGGAAATGCTATCGTCCCTTCACAAAATCAGCCTCAGCCCGGAGGTGCTCTAACTTATACTCGACCTCAGCCCTCGGCGAATTTGGATACTAGGGCCTCGACATCCGCAGCAGCCCAGTCTTATCAGACATATAGTACACAGGTAGAATCTAACCCGCATTCTACAGTTTTATTAGGGACAACGGTGTGTGAAGTAGGAACTGAGGAAGTTTTGTGTGCAGCCCGAGCTTTAATTGATCCGGCGTCGCAAGCCACATTCATATCGAAAAGGTTGCAAAAGAAGCTCTCAATTCCGATTTTGTCCGCGCCCATGGCTGAAATCACAGGACTTAATGGGTCTGTAGCCGCTACTTCATCGAAAATGTGTATCATTTCGATTGAATCGTCTGTGGATCCAAATTTTAAAATTCGAACTGAGGCTTATGTAGTAGATCATTTGACAGGTCGTCTTCCCTCGTGTTCTCTTGCGAATAATTTTGATAGTTTCCCCGAAATTACAATGGCGGACATCAGTTGTACCCGAATGGATATTCTTCTGGGTGGGGATGTCTACCCGCGGATTATACTACCTGATGTCCAAAAGCACCCAAATGGCAATTTAGTTGCCCAGAAAACCGTTTTTGGTTGGATCGTGACCGGTAAAGTATCTCACCCCGAACCGATACCGTCAGTTGTTTCATTTTTTAACCACGTTGAGCTCAATACCCAACTAGCAAAGTTTTGGGAACTCGAAGAAGTTCCTCCGGCGGCACGGTCCACAGATATCGAAAACTTTTGTGAGAAACTATTCCGTTCTACGACTTATAGAAATGCTGAAGGTCGTTATGTTGTTTCACTCCCCTTTAAACCCGAATTTCCGAAATTTTCGTCTCTGGGAAATTCTCGGAATATTGCTCTTTCTCAATTTATGAGAAATGAAGCGAGACTTTTAAAAAATCCCGTTTTAAAATCTCAATATGATGACGTTCTCAGTGAATATATTTCACTCGGTCATGTTCACGAAGTAGAACCCCCCGTTTCTGAAGCCTCGTGCTATTATATGCCTCATCATGCCGTTATTAAACCCGATAGCGTAACTACGAAGCTTCGAGTAGTATTTAACGCGTCGAGCCCGTCATCGAACGGCGTCAGCTTAAATAGTGTTCTGTATCCGGGACCTGTCTTGCAGGCGGATCTTACTATTTTAATTTTACGCTGGCGACTTTTTCGATTTGTTTTTAATGCCGACATAGAAAAAATGTATAGGCAAATACTTGTCCATCCCAACCATGCCACATTTCAAAGGATTCTTTTCCGTCGTAATCCTGAGGAAAATATAAAGGACTATGAGCTAAACACGGTGACTTTTGGAGTGACTAGTGCTCCTTTTCTTGCTATAAGGACACTTCTCCAATTGGCTAGCGATTGCAAAGCTCACAGTCCAGCTGCATCTGAGATTTTAGTAAACCACGTGTATGTCGATGACGTACTAGCCGGCTCTCATGAATTGGCAGATGGTTTGAGGAAACGTAGTGAACTTATAGAAGTTCTTCAATCGGCTGGTTTCGTTCTCCGAAAATGGACCGCAAACGATCTACGTCTTTTGGAAAATTTACCCGGAGAGAATCTGCTTGATGCAGATTTCTTAAAACTCTCAGATGCGAGCACAACGAAAACACTAGGCTTGCGGTGGAATGCTGTTAAAGACAGCTTCTATTTTAAACTCGTGTCGCAGCCCGGTAGAAATGTGGTCACGAAGCGTGCGGTCTTGTCCGAGATAGCAAAATTATTTGATCCAGCCGGTTGGCTTTCCCCGAAAATTGTTGTTGCAAAGATGATTATGCAACAGATTTGGAAGGACAAAACCGAATGGGATGAGTGTTTAAACCCTTTAACATTAGTTCAATGGCACGCTTTTCTCGACGATTACCCTAATGTTGAGAAAATTTTTATTCCAAGATGGGTGAATTTTCATCCTGAGAATGATATCGAGATTCACGGCTTTTGCGATGCTTCTGAAAAAGCATACGCTGCTACACTCTATGTTCGCGCCGTCTCTTCCCCGTCTGAGACAACATCGCATTTACTTGCGTCCAAAACAAAAGTAGCTCCCGTTAAATTTGAGACATTACCCCGTTTAGAGCTCTGTGGAGCAGCGTTGCTGGCAAAAATGGTTGATTCAGTTAATAGTCAGTTGAAATTCCCTAAGGAGAATATTTATCTGTGGACTGATTCAACAATTGTGTTAGCGTGGCTTAAAAAAGAGTCATGCGATTTGCCCACTTTTGTTGCGAATAGAGTTGCGTTAATTGTAAGAAAAGTTGGAAATGAGAATTGGTCTCATGTTGATTCCAAAGACAACCCCGCCGATCTGGCAAGTCGTAGATCTCTTGCTCGTGAATTAATTGGCAACTCTTTGTGGTGGCATGGTCCTCAGTGGTTATCGAAACCTAAGGACAGCTGGCCTCAAAAAGCAATTAATATTCATTCTCATTTGGAATGTGTCAAATCGGATAAGGAAACAGAGAAACCAACTGATATACTCCACAAGTATTCAGATTTACCCCGGGCAATGAGAATTATTGCATATTGGTTTCGGTTGCTGCATTTTCTCCGTATGCGCAACAGTTTATATCCGACTTTAGAGATCTCCCATGCCGAAATGAAATCTGTTAGAGATCGTCTAATCATTGTATGTCAGCGAACCTATTTTTCTGAATATGGTTATTTGTCCAAGGGACTTTCACTACCATCAAAGAGTTATTTGCTCGCATTGAATCCTTTTATTGACTCGGACGGATTCATCAGAATGAATGGTCGGCTCGTTCAAGCCCCTGGGCTGACATATAACGAAAAGTACCCAAAAATATTACCTTACGAGGGTGCTTTCACGAAATTGTTTGTTCAACATGTACACAAGTCTTCGATTCATGGCGGACAAGCTTTAATGATGCGACTGATAAGAATGGAATTTTGGATTCCTAATTTGAAAAATCTTGTTCGTGGAACAATCCGTAATTGTACAAAATGCGTTTTATTTCAAAAAAAAAATGGGTCAGCAAATCATGGCTTCACTACCCCCAGAAAGAACGACTCTTTCAAGGCCATTTACCCATACGGGGCTTGATTTTGCTGGGCCATTTGAAATAAAATCGTATGCCGGTAGAGGTTGTAAAATTACGAAGGGCTACGTAGTGGTATTCGTTTGTTTTGCGACAAAAGCAATTGATTTGGAGGCAACAAGCGATATGTCGTCTGAAACCTTTTTGGCGGCATTTAGCAGGTTTTTCTCACGTCGTGGTTGCCCGTCCCATTTATACTCCGACAATGGGACAGCTTTTGTCGGTGCTTCAAATCTGCTCGAGGCAGACAGGAAAGTTTTCCTTTCTACGTTGAAATCGAAGGTTCTTGCTCAAAACAGCATGAACGGCGTAGAATGGCATTTTATCCCACCTGGAGCTCCTCACATGGGAGGACTCTGGGAAGCCGGTGTCAAAAGTTTTAAGACACATTTGAAGAAAATCTCAAACGCTCAAAAGTTTACGTTTGAAGAATTCACAACGATGCTTGCTCGAATTGAGGCATGTTTGAATTCGCGGCCACTATGCCCGATGAATGAAAGTCCTTATGATGTCGCTCCATTAACTCCCGGTCATTTTTTGATTGGCGCGCCTTTACTTGCTCCCCCTGAACCCGACATGTCTGACTTAAATTTGAGCCATGCAAACAGATGGCAGAAGTTGAAGGTACTTCATCACCAATTTGCGATTAGGTGGAAGGATGAGTACCTAAAAGAACTTCACAGACGCGTGAAATGGAAGTTTCCAAAAAGGGAGTTTCAAGTAGGGGATGTTGTCGTTATCCGTCAGGACAATTTACCGCCAAATGAGTGGAAACTAGGGCGTATAGAAAAGGTTTACTTAGGTTCTGATTCTAAGCCCCGTGTTTGCGATTTAAGAACAGCTTCAGGCGTTTTTACCCGGCCAATTGTTAAGCTTGTTCTTCTACCCGTTTCTGAGCAGCACTAATTCGTTTTTTTGTTTTTCTTTTTCTTCTCCCCACAGGTAAAATGTCGTCAGTATCCCGCCGTCTCGAGGTTCACCGACCTGCTGAGAATGCGCCCAAGCCTGCTGACGAGTTGGCAGAGAAGTCGGAGATGGGTTTCTCGTGTCGGCTTTGTAAGAAGGACCACCCGCTTCGAAAATGCTACCGTTTTAAGGGCATGTCGGTGGACCGTCGTCTACAAACAGTTAGGCGGCTGGGATACTGCTTCAACTGTTTGGCTACCACGCATTTGTTGCGTAATTGCGACAGCCGGGATCGGTGTTTGGAATGCTTTCAGGAGCATCACACTCTTCTGCATCGATCCCAGCGGCAACAGCCGCAGCAGACCCAACACAAAAACCCGAAACCAGATACTCTGCAGGGTCAGAAGAAAAAGAAGCCCGTAAAGCCTAAGCAAACAAGGCAACAACCCCAACAAAAGCGTCAGAAAAAGCGTCATCACAAACAACATCACCAACAACATCATCATCAACATCAGCAACAACAACAACAACTACAACAGACCAGCAGCTACCAGTGTTGCAACACGCACCATAATGTGCAGCAGCGCACCTCTGGTCAACAGGCGACCATCGTCATAAATGTCCATTCTGGACAAATTTATTAATTTCTATTTTTTTTAAATTTTTTTTCCCCTTTTTTTTTTCTTTTTTATTTATATTTCACTCCTTTTTTTTATATACAGTCCATTCTTAATTTTGAACAAAACTGAATTGTTAATTAGTTTTAAGATTTAATGAATTGTAAAATGAATTAACTTTTTTACCCGATTTTGAATTTTATTTTTTTTCTCGTACCTCGCATTTATTCCTTAGCTCCTCTTGTTGCACCCTTGCAAGGGGGGCGGGATGTTTCGGCGTAAAGTATTGAACACCCCTATTGTAAGCTTAACGAAAACTCTCTTTGGCTTTTATTCGTTGCTTTAGAGTTTTGTTTCGTTTAAGCTGGTGTTCATACTCTTGTATACCCCGCTCAAGGTACGTTGTACGTTTATTTCAACCCCCGAAATTTATTATTAAATAAATACTTTTTATAACGTTTAAGAAAATTTCTAATTCGTTTTATTTTTCATTTTTCATAATTTTTGGGAAAATTATCTTTGCGAAAAAAAACAATTTGGATTTCTAAAATTTAAACATCTAAAAAAAATGTCTTGTGATATTAATAAATGTTGATGCGCTGGATACAAATATCCAAAAAATTTTAAAATCGGTAGAAAGGTTTTCGGAATATTGCTATATGATGATGGGGTTTTTCTACGTTCAAGAAATTAAAAAAAAAAATCGAAAAGTTTCTTTTCCTTGACCCTTTCATAGAGCTTGAAATTAATTTAAAATAATGGCGCCCTTTGATCAAAGTTTTGGCTTCTTAGAAAATTTTCACCAAAAACTATAAAATTTCATCAAAGGGGGGCTTTGGGTTTAAATCGTTCTGATTTAGCTCTATATATTATAGAGTTTGATTTTGTTTTGTATGTTGTTTATAATTTAGTATATAGTATGTAGATTTAAGTTTTAACTGAGGAAAACTTCTCAAACAATCTAAAAAATTGTCGGGAGCAAACAATAAAAACAAATCACCTTCTACTTAATTGTAAATTACATATAATTTAGCATGTAGCGGAAAACTTCTTATCATTTAGAATAATACACTATAGTTCTAAGTTTGTCCATTTTTAATTTTTTATCTAAATTTAACCTTGTAATTTGACTATGAAGTCTCAATAAAGTAACTTTAACTTTAACTTTATTTAATAAAGTTAAAGTTACTTTATTATAAAGTTTATAAAGTTTATTATAGAGCCAAATCTGTGGAACAAAATTTTGAGATCTTTTTTTTAGAAATTTCTTTAACACATAACAGATATCTTGAAAATGCTCGACCGATTTAAGAAATTGTTTGACATTTATATTTAGCATGCCAAAATTAATAAAAATAATGTACCGCAAGATATTTTTTTTTATTTTTTGAAAAATCCCAAACTTTCGTGGAAATTTTTGCAAAAATCCAAAATTTTATCGAAGGGCTCCATGAAATTGTCTGAAACTCTACGAAAAGCTCTGTGGAAAGAATTTTTTTCTTTTATTTTTTAAACTTGGGAAAAAACCGTAATTTCTTACAAATTTCAAATAGCAATATCTCGAAAACCGTTCAACCGATTTTTTTTCTAATTTTCGGGTTTAGCCCATCAAAAGTAATATTTATGATCTGTACAAGAGATGGGCACATGAGCAGATAAGAGCGTGATTCACGCGTGAGTGAGTGTGCGTGAGTATGTTTTTACATGAGTGAGTGCGCGTGAGTCCATTTTTTTGCGTGAGTTTGCGTGATTTATTATCTCTTCTTATTTCCTCTTGTACCCAAAAATTTGTAAAATATGGCTTAATTTAATGAGGGGCGGATCCAGCTGTTGAGTTTGGGGGGGGGGGGGAATTTTTTTTTTTAACTCAAGCTCAATTTCTTAGAACCACCCAAAACCTTAAAAATGGTTATGGTTATGTAATGCATTGCTAAGTAATGCAGTATTTTTCAATCTGATTATTGAATTAGAATCTATTAGCCGGCATATAGACGGGTTTGCTTCAAATTTGTCAAAATATCGATGAATATCGGTAATCATGCTAAAAAATAGGCAATAATCAGGTTGAAAACTTAAATCCACTGATTTGGTCTAAAGATATTTATAAACCACTTTTTTAAAAATTTAAAAAGTTAGCAATATTCCAAAACTGTTCTACTTTTGGACCCGAAGGTCCACGTTGTTTCATAAGGGGACAACGAAATTTTTAAACACTGATATGGCCGATAAGCCGAAACGACCCAACCTTAAAATCGTTTCATTTATATACAGTGGCGGGTACAGCTTTTGGGTTGGGTTACTTTGAAAAAGAAATAATAAATTCAACTTTAAAGACAATTAAAACAAGTAGAAAAGTTAAATTCGACTTGGCCGAATCTATGAATACCTTCCACAATGCCCATTTTAAGTGATAGGAATAACAGTTATGATTAGAAATATTTTATTTTGTGTAAAAAATTTTTTTTTTTAGTAATTTGAAAAAAAAAAAACAAACTTATTTTTTGTTTGAGTGTAAAATTTTTTTTGGGTGGAAAATTTTTTTCGAATTTTACATTCAAAAACAAAATGTACTAATTTTTATTTGAGTGTAAATTTTTTTAGTAATTTTTGAAAAAAAAAAAAAAATTTTTTTTTGAGTGTAAAATTTTTTTCGAGTGTATTTTTTTTTGACTAAAATAAGTTTTAAAATACTGTTGTGACTTACCAATGGTTTTAAAACATGTTTAACGGGTTTTCACCACGTGAATTTAAGGTGAAGCTAATCTAATATTCACGGTTTTGCTCATAACTTTTGAACCACTGGACCGATTTGGAAATTCAATACGAACTAGGCTGGAGGAACGAAAAATATATATGCCAAGCTTCAGCATCCTCAGAATTGATTTTCGAAAGTTATAGTGCTTTTTATCTCATAAATTCATGAAAAACCCTTGCCGAAATTCAGTCTTTTGCTCATTACTTTTGAACCACTGGACCGATTTCGCTGGATTACAATACCAACCTGACCAGGTAAATGCCCAACATATATGCCAAACTTCAGGAGCCTCCGTAAAGTCTTTCAAAAGTTAGCGTGTTTTCAACAGACAGACGGACGGACGGACGGACAAACGGACATCGCTAGATCGTCTTAAAATCGATCGAGGATAATAAATATATATACTTTATGGGGTCCTAGACCAATATTTCGAGGTGTTACAAACGGAATGACAAACTTATATATACCCTCTATCACTAGAGTGGAGGGTATTAAAACTAATCAAGCCGTAAAACATTATTTTGGGTTAAATTATTTTTTTTAAAAACAAATCTCGAACCACTGCATATATAGCTGTAATTTCGCCGCCATTTATCATTTCGAGCAAGTTTGGGCAACTTTTTTCGAAAGATGTGGATCCATTCTATATCAAAAAAAATATAGACCGATTGTATCGAACTGAGGATCGCTGAGTATTTTTTCGGCGCGAGGTAAAAGCTAAAAAATTATAACTTTTTTCACAAAAAACGCGAATTGCTGCCAGGCAAATGAGTTATATTTGTCCATGTTATTTTCGTTACAAAGGCTTATATAAGGTTGAACAACTCAAACAAAAAGTTAAACATTAGCAATAGAGGTTTGGAAAAAAAGAAATAAAAAAGTATCTCAACTTTTAAAAAATTTTTACCAACTTTTTTAACTTTGAAGACCTGTCAAAGGAAAGGGCGTAATTGGATAATAAAGATAAGTTCAGAAAACCTGCTTCTATATATGCCCAACAAACTGGTAATTTTTTTTTTGAGAATTTACAAATAATGACTTTTGGCCGGAAATCGATCTGTCTGGCCCTCTGTGGAATGGTGGGTTTTTTCTACGTTCAAGAAATTAAAAAAAAAATCGAAAAGTTTCTTTCCCTTGACCCTTTCATAAAGCTGTCAAAGGAAGGGCGTAATTGGATCATAAAGATAAGTTCAGAAAACCTGCTTCTATATATGCCCAACAAACTGGTAATTTTTTTTTGAGAATTTACAAACAAGGACTTTTGGCCGGAAATCGATCTGTCTGGCCCTCTGTGGAATTATGGGTTTTTTCTACGTTCAAGAAATTACAAAAAAAAAATCGAAAAGTTTCTTTCCCTTGACCCTTTCATAAAGCTTGAAATTAATTCTAAATTAATGGCGCCCTTTGCTCAAAGTTTTGGCTTTCGGTTAAAATGTTCTGATTTTGCTCTATATATTATAGAGCCAAATCTGTGGAACAAAATTTTAAGATTTTTTTTTTAAATTTCTTTAACACACAACAGATATCTTGAAAATGCTCGACCGATTTTAGAAATTGTTTGACATTTATATTTAGCATGCCAAAATTAATAAAAATAATGTACCGCAAGATATTTTTTTTATTTTTTGAAAAATCCAAAACTTTCGTGGAAATTTTTGCAAAAATCCAAAATTTTATCGAATGGCGCCATGAGACTATTCAAACTTAATGAAAAGCTCAAGGGAAAGAATTTTTTTTTTGTTTATTTCATGAATTACTTGGATAATAATTCGATTGTAACTTGGATAATAATGCTGGT
Source organism: Pegoplata infirma (assembly GCA_963921195.1). Taxonomy (NCBI): domain Eukaryota; kingdom Metazoa; phylum Arthropoda; class Insecta; order Diptera; family Anthomyiidae; genus Pegoplata; species Pegoplata infirma. The sequence continues at coordinate 43,099,826 of OY992538.1, forward strand.
AAATAAACCCGTTTGTCACCAGCTGGTAATTAAAACGTAACATAATTATTTTTCAACAAAAAACTTTTATTTTTCATAATTTTTTTTTTTTTTTTATCAAAAATTTTTTTTTCATAACTTTTTTTTCATCAATTTTTTTTTTCATAAAATTTTTTTTTTTACATCGAAATATCGATCTTAGACCCCAAAAAGTATATGGGGCATTCCATGTCAAATCGGACACTGAATAATTTTTTTAAAATATTATAAAAGTCATGCTTTCAAATTTAGATGGTAAATGTTCTTTGTATTCATAATTCCAAAGTATGAAGGAATCGGACCATTTTTACTACAAATCCCCATACAAACCGCCCTTTCCACATTCACATAAATCTCTTAAATTCCATTACAATTTTCTTTGTAGGTGTTTACGTGTAGATTCTTTGATGATCTTGTTAAGAATGATCATAACCAGACCCTTTTTGTACTTTTTTCACAATAATAAAAGATCTAACCAAATATAAATCCAATCGGTTAGTGTTTGGACTACGACCAATAACTTCAATTTTCTTTGTTACGTTTTTCGTGATAAAAAAATACTGTAAGAAATTTAAAAAATCAAAGTTCTTAAGTTAATACGTAATTTAAATGGACACATTTGAGTACTTATTTCTCAAACTTACGTTTTTAGAGAATTTTTAAGTTTTTTAATAAAATGTTTCTTAATAAAAATCCATTTTATATGGAGAGAAAAATTTCGCTGCGGGATCCCGGGAAAATTAAAAAACTCTACCCTTGAGACAAGCGGCAGGAATATAAATATTATAAAAAATAAAACTTTGTATGGTTGCCACCTTAGGGAGTGAATTGTAGGCTTACATTTGTTTGAAACAAATTTTTAGAGAAAAAAATTAATGGGGTCGACCTTTCATTTTACCGCTCAATGGGCGTAGCTAGAGCGGTAGGAACGAATTTACTAAAACAGATTTATGCGGACTACCTTAAAGGTTAAAGATAAAGGGTTGGCATGTTTGCGAATGTGTTGGAGCTAAAAAATATTGGGATTTGGTCATACATTTTATTTCTCTAGGGGCACTTTTGGGGCAGTTAGAGCAGTAGGAGCCAACTTTGATTAAAATGTAATCTCTATATGGGAGCCCCCTTAGGAACTGGATATAGGGCCTTGGTATTTATGAAACAAATTGATGAGGGAAAATTAATGGGAGTCGGTATCACATTTTACCCATCTTGGCACAACTCATACAACACTATCCTACCCCAACAATTGTGTTGTTATAATAAAAGAGGTGTAAACTGTAAAAAAAAATCATATCATGAACTGTAACATTTATTCTATTTACTTAAGTACTTAAAACAGATAAGTTTGTATGTGTAGCAGTGTGAGTGTTTTGGTTATGTGTTGGAATGCAATATTTACACAATTCCTAAAATTTATATAATGCTTGATAGAGTAAATATGTAAATATAAATTAGGTTTAAGTT